>CAJHZI010000528.1:1825000-2367500 GCA_905160935.1 Enchytraeus crypticus
TGACTGCTTAATGAAACAAATATAAGACGTGCATTAAACTTCATAAGTATTTATAACATTTAGTTGATTTATGCTTCGACATGATGCCATTTACTTTTGGAATTTAACGATAATTTTGCTAAGATTTTTATTGATATTATTTGATTGACTTATTGCTTGATGCAGGTCTGGGTTTTAACATCAAAGGTGGTCAGGACATGCAGCTTATGCCGGGAGATGACGGAATTTATGTAGCTAAGATCAAAGACGACGGAGCAGCCGCCATAGATGGGAGACTTAAAGTGGGCGACAAGATCCTGTCGGTGAGTCATCGTGTTGTTAGAATTCACGTGTTGTGTCGTTCCTGGGAAAGAACGATGCAGTTAGATTTATTTATTTTTCTTTTAATTTCACCAGCTCAATGGTAGGTAAGTATTAGCTCACATCCATAATAATAACTTTTTAAATTCAAGTATCTATAAGCATGAAATACTAACAAGTGTGGTGAAAAACTTAATTGAAGATCTCCTTCTCTATTCTCGATAAGAATATAAGGTACTCTTATGTATCTATGATTCTATATGCCTGCAGCATATGATTATTACATCTGTATAGTTTAATATATTATTAATTTGTATAGCTTCTCTAGAGATAAACATCTATAGAGCTTCATTTCACACACCATAAAATATTCTAAGTGCCCTGTAACTTGCATCTATTATTAGTATTATTTAGTTGACGGGTAGCTTTGATAGTGGATGGTGTTTTTGCAGGTGAATGGTAACAGCTTGCAGGGAGTCAACCATGATTTCGCTGTTCAAACTTTTGTCAAGGCCGGTGGCAGTGTTACCATGGAAGTCGTTCAGGGAGCAGAGTTGGCCGCTAGGGTTTGCTTCACTATCTCAGTGGAATTCTTTACTTTTATCATTTTTATCCTTTTTAGCTTTTTGTGTTTCTCGTGTAAAATTTTTTTTAACATTTTAAACTACTGTTTAACCTATGGAATGACTCTTCGTTAACGTAACTAGTCATAATGGTTATGAAATCCTTTTACAAGGTTTTTATATATATAGTGTAGTATTAATTATTTTATATGCTGCAGTAATAAGCATACTAGTCGTTGTGGCCTTAGAAATATAAAGCATTGTTGCGCGTTGTATAATGTATAGTATACAGATATATTTAGTACTTCAAAATTGTAATAAATAATATAATTTTTGGAAAAATTAATAAAGGTAATTAATTTTTTTTAAATTTGTAAAGAAATATTATAATTTAAAATAAAGTAAAATTTATTGTTGTATTTGGTTAAATATAAATTGTTGTTGTTGGTTGCTTTAAAAATAAATAATTTAAATAGTATTAGGTTAGGTATAGATCGTTGTTATACATGGAGTGTCGTTGTGTTTGCTACAGAAGCGGCTGAAGCAGCGTGAGGCAAACAGCGGCAGCGGTGTGAAGCTGATAGCCGGGCTGTTGGTTGGAGCCGGCGTAGTAGCCGTTGTGGCTTATGGTCTGTACAGATACAGACAGAGATTGTGATTGATCAGACTCTAATTCTACTGATACTTTGTATGGGTGCAGTACTGTAGACTGTGTACACAGTACCATTTGCTGTGTATGATGTAGAGTACTATGTACAATACTGTACACTGTGTATGATGTAGAGTACTATGTACAATACTGTACACTGTGTATGATGTAGAGTACTATGCACAAAACTGTACACTGTGTATGATGTAGAGTACGATGCACAAAACTGTACACTGTGTATGATGTGGAGTACGATGCACAATACTGTACACTGTGTATGAGGTAGAGTACGATGTACAATACTGTATACTGTGTATGATGTAGAGTACTATGTACAATACTGTACACTGTGTATGATGTAGAGTACTATGTACAATACTGTACACTGTGTATGATGTAGAGTACTATGTACAATACTGTACACTGTGTATGATGTAGAGTACTATGTACAATACTGTACACTGTGTGTGATGTAGAGTACTATATACAGTACTGTACATTGTGTGTGTGTACTGTATACTGTATACACAGTACCATTTTCTGTACGATGTAGAATACTATGTACACTATTGTACACTGTGTGTATTGACTACTGTGTATACAGTACTATTTGCTGTGTATGATGTAGAGTGCTATTTACCGCAGGGGTTACTGTGTACTATACACTGTGTAGAGTACAGTTTACTGTGTACTGCATGCACACAGTACAGTGAATGGTACTGTACTGTATCATGCTGTCCTCAGTTAATATGTACTGTGAACAGTACTGTGTACATTATGCTGTACATATTTTACCGTATAGTACTAGTACCGTATGTATGCAGTATCTATTGTATGCTTATAATATCTAGTGAGATTAGCTGATGCTACTGACGCGTGGTTACCAGTGACATGTCTGTACAGTGTAGTTTAGAGCTCTGTTACAAATATGAGATTTCTTTAAATGGTTTTCTTCATTGTCGGAGAATTTTAGCAATTTAAACCTCAGATTCGCTGTATAGTTGTATTTCTGCATACTACTGTATTGCATCGTTACGTATAAGTACTGTGTTGCGCATGTACTCTGTATTCTGTGTAATTGTACTTCAGTGACTAAGTGTTTAAAGAATTGACTAGGATGCTAGTTCTTCATGCTGCATAACTGATTTTATGAAACTATGACGTATAATACGGGCATAGCCATTGCTTAATGAATTCGAATACTCTGAAAACGTTAGTAACATTTCATGACGTTGAATACTTCTTTAACCGTTTGCTGTACATGTAGCTATAAATTTAAGTAGTTAGAATTTCAACTCTTGGAAATGTGGGACCTTTTCGATTTAATTAAATAAGTACTGTGACATTCTGAACCTGTAAAAATTTCTCTTCTTTCAGAATAGGTTTGCGCTTGCAAGTTCAAATTTGTCAGTAACGATATACTCAAGTGCTTCAAATGTTTGATTTAATATTTAAAAATAACTAAATTGTACTTAAATGCACCTCCCTTACTCTTTCAAGTCTCTGACTCCATGATAAGCCAGATGTTGAATCCTGACTAACTGGTTTTGGATGATCTGTAAGACCAGCTATCTATTGACATTTAGATTCAAACCATTTAACTTGGTACAGTCACTAGGGAAAAGGGATTTTATATTGTTTAAGGTAAACTGTTGTATCGATGCATTGTAGGGATTATCTTGCACTATTGTTGTAGCCAATCAGTGTGCTTGCTTGCTAGTGTACCGCTACACACGTCGTATTTAGAGTTAAGATGCACTGTGACTCTAGTTGATTTGAATATTTAATTGCTAGATAGCGCCTTCTGCTGTAAATTTTTGTTATAATGCATACTCTACTGCACATCAGCTTGTCTTTTAGAATATTGCAACTCTCAGCCTCTTAATTTCCGACTTGTTGTGAAATGTTCTGTCATTGCTATTTGCTCATTGGTTTTGCAGACTGCGGGTTTGTCTTTGATTTCTCTTATTATGGGTTAGTGGCTGTTTGGTAACTTTTTCGATCCTTTAGAACGTGTAATTATGTAATCAAAGTATTGAGTTAATTTTAAACTTCAAACGTCTTGTATTTACTATCACCTACACTATACCAATTTTATTGTTATATCGATATGCCTAGTAATAGATATATGAAACGCCGTACATACAAGTTTTAGATTATAATTGCCTAATGAATTTTATGGTCTACGAACAAATATGGTATTGTTTTTAAATTGTATGTTTTATGTTAATACATATACCAGGGATGTAGTCTTGTACTCCTCTGATGATGTTGAAACGTTGCTGTTACATACTTCACTATGATCGTTATAATTTGTCTAATTAAAATTAAACATGTACCTTACCTTTTTCTGTTTATATTGATCCTTCCCTAATTTACCTAAGAATCTATTAAACTTCCTCTTTTTCATCTGGATTGGACCCAGCTAAAGGTTTCATTTATTTTTATTTAGACTAATTTAACGTACATTTGTCTTTCTTTGCCACCAGTTCTCACGAAGAGGAGGACAAAAGACAATACAATGATAATAACTCCAACATAGTATTTATCAGATACAATATGTCCAACTAAATGTTGTGAGCATCGTTCCATAATCTTTCTAATCTTTCGGTTATGAACCAGATGGTATGAATCATCGGTTGTATGGATCATATAGGGTATAATTCGTCCCTGTTATTAACTGTCTCGGTTATGAACCATCCGGGTATAAAAGGTCAAGCATGATTAGTCCTAAAATCACGTTAAGCATATAAATATGAGTCTGACTCAGAATTGAACACGTAACCTGTAGTTTTCAGGCGATCTTTCTATTAATCAGTCTATTTAATCAGAGGTGTATGCTGATGTGTTGAACTTCTGTGCAACATTCAGTCAACTGTAAGAAGGCAATGTGCTTGAACTTAGCATGTGTTTAGTAGCGTATCGTTTCTTATTCGTGCTATGTTGTATGCAGTGCCGTGTGTTGTTTACTCCTATCATATTATCTCCAGTATTTGTTGTGAATTTCAATGAGTTTGGTGTTCTAGACAGTAGCGTGCGTTATCAATTCTTAAGAGATATATATATATATATATATATATATATATATATATATATAGCCAATAGCTAATGTTAACGTCAGTTTCCTCACTCGAAAACGATGTCATTGACAGACGAGCCTAAGATTTGAACCCCGCCTATACTGATCCGCGGTCGAATTTCTTACAGACATAGCGATTGGCTCCAGCCAATATCGTTATATTATGTGACTAATTGTTATAAAGGCATTTTACTATGGTAGTAAATCGATTTTAAACTGTACTATAAATCATTATTTATATTTTGGAATCAACTCTAGCTAAACTACATACAGAAATACCGCAAACGAGCTACATGAAACTATGTCGAAATATTGTTAAATTTAGCATGATGCATTTTTGTTGTTGTGTACTGAAATTAATCAAAGTTACAGGTGAAAGAATAATGGACTGTGTATTAGCAAACACTATGACGGCTATCAAATCCATACACGCAGTATTAATCCGTACATTCCAGTTATTCTTCCTCAGTGTTTATCCTCTATTTTCTTTCTTTAGAGTAGACTGACTTTGCTTTGGTTAAACACTAAGCAGCGTAAATGTATTGCGGTTTGTGTTAACCTTAGTTGTGTCTGTATTAAGTTCAGTAACTCTGAACTCTAATGAGTTAGCACGGGAGCGCTAATCTATCTATACGTGTCTATATCAGCCAAGTGGCTCACTAATTGTGCTTTTCTTTAATTAAGAGATCGAGCTAGATTTTGTATTGCAATGAATGAAATTATGTGTCACGCAAGATTTTAATTAAGGTTATGATGTAGCGTTTAGGTGTCTAACATGTCGTCCGCTGACAGATTGTGTATGAGATATGAACTATAGATTAGTGAAGCAAGGTGTGCTTGATTCAATGTAGTAATTTCATGGTCGGCTGTATATACAGTGTATATATATATATATATATTATATATATAGCATTTGCTCCTTATTAGTGGCTGCTATTTGGCTTGCAAAGGGCTGCTACTGGATTCAGCTTTCTTGTTTTGTATGACGTGTGATTTTTTGCTTAGTGTATTTCTTGGAGTCTCTGCGCCATTGAAAGTTCTGAATTCTTTTAATTAAACGCTGTATTTGGCTTACAAATAGTGTGTTACTAATTAGTTACTTTAGTAATGAATGATTTTAATAATCAGAGTTACTTAGTAATGGCTGCATATTGTGCCGGTAGCAGACTGCCTGGGTTTGTGTGTATTATTGTATGTTGAATAATCATATTGATCTAAGAAATCATAGAAGGTAGAATGGAAGGAAAAAAGGTAGAGGCAGGCCGAGGTTAGGAATGTTAGATGATTTAAAGAACCACTCATATGTGGACATGAAAAGGAAAGTGGAAGACAGGGAAGAGTGGAGGCATTATAATGCCATGGACCTGCCAATAAGCAGTGCACTAAGAGAGAGAGGGAGAGAGAATAAAAATCGATCATCTAGTGACGCAATGATCAAGTGTCCTATTGGAGGTTTCTTAATTAATCAACAGCTTGTTAAAAAATCTACGGACAATTTAATAAAATATTTGTGATTGTAAACATGCAAAATATAATTATATATTCTTCATACAACTCAGAATTGGTACTATAGAACAGAGATATAATACATAAAAACAAATGTGACTTTATTTTTGTAATTACTCATCATAAAACAAAAATTACTTAAATTGAACTCAATTTAGATATAAATATAGTCATTATTTTATTAAATAAGTAAGGTTCAGGACACACGACTCTATTAAACAAACAAAATTACAGGATAATCTTTCCATCGTAAAAATAAATGGTAACTAAACCACGATTATAATTGATCTTGATTAACAAGATAGTATTCTGGAGAGAGTTGGTACAGATACACAGTTGATAAATGTATTAAGAAATAGGAAGAAGAGTTGGATATCAATGTACGAGAAAGAATTAACCTATAAAACAAGGTAGGCAGCTAATAACTGCAGATTTCACACAGAGAGAACATTCTGAAGAGAAACTTTGTTTAATCTGAAGCATTATCTGGTTAATAAATTGATATCTAACTGAAATCAATACAAACTTGTAAGTGATCGCATGCAGAATTTATAGGAGAACTAAAGAAAAATCTAAAAAATTACTAGATTTTGTTATTTACAATGTAAGTATAAACCAGAAGTTCGAATCATTATATTAAAGTCAGAAAGAACACGCTCGAGACAGGCATCAAGTGACAGAACAAACACAAGATGCTTACTGATTAATTGCTTCAAGTTCTACTATCGCTAACTCTAGGGACAAACAAGAAAATGAACCTACAACTACCTACTTACGAGACAAGCGCGTTACCTCTAAGGTCGGCAATGCGAATAAGAGCAAAACTGTTGAAAAAAGAATGCCTAAGAGTATTCCCACAGTTTAATTGTCATGAAAGCTGGAAAACGCATTAATTAAAGCGAAAAGAACAAACAGAACATCACTACGTAGAAAACTAACACTGCATTAAATGTCAAGTTCTAGGCGTCGGTAAGCAAAGCGATAAATCAAAAAAAATCTAAAAAATAAATTGCACAAAAATATAATCGTAGGAGGAAGCCAAATTGGGTTGATACAGAGAAGGAGGTGCATACAGTAAAAAGCAACTCAGTTTCGTTAGAGAAAAACAATGCATTACAGATTGTACAGAACTGACGAGAGAGCATTTTAAGTACATCTAATATTCTTTCTAAATACACAATTAATAAGGCAAATATTTTCATCGAATAGCATAAAATAATTCCTTTTAAATCAATTAATTGTAGGATTATATACAAATCTATAAATCTGTATTGTTATTCTATATGTACATGTACTCAGTACATGATATATATATATATATATATATATATATTATATCTATATATAGATATATATATATATATATAGATATATATATATATAATAAGTATAAAAAATATTCAATCCATTTCATTTTTCTTAAGTATTAGAATTTATATAAATATAATATATATATATATATATATATATATATATATATATATATATAAGCTAAAAGCTAAGGTTAACGTCAGTTCCTCACTCGAAAGCGATGTCAGTGAGGGCGATCCCACGATTTGAACCCGTACCTACTGATCCGCAGTCGAGTATCTTACCGACTTCGCCACTGGCTCCAGCCAGTATATATATATATATATATATATATATATATATATATATATATATATATATATATATATATATATACATACATATATACAAATATGCACATAATACACATGTAGGTCTACATTTACATAAATTATACACAATTTTTTTGTTAATTTTCAAATTAACATGATACCCACAAAATGTAATATGAAACTATATTTCTACAAATTTTGCACATAGGCACTTAAAAAACATATTAAAAATAGGACAAAAATAAACAATTCTGCCACTAACAGGAAAAAGTACAAATAAACAGACATGCTAATTTACAAACAAATGGGTGATGTATGAGTGACGTCACACAGGCACACCTATGACGCTACACAGGCACACCAGTGACGTCACACAAGCAAACGGGTGACGTCACACAGGCATACCGGTGACGTCACACAGGCACACGAGTGACGTCACACAGGCACACGAGTGACATCACAAAGCACACCTGTGACGTCACACAGGCACACGGGTGACGTCACACAGGCACACGGGTGACGTCACACAGATTTTCACTTCTACTCTGAAACAAATGTACACTTGAAACATTACACTAACAACCTCAGCTCATCTTCAAGTAAAATATATACTAATTTTGGTGAATTAAAGTAAATTTAGGAAAGTATGAGGATAGTTCAAACTAGCTTTAGTCAACTAATCACGAAAAAATTCGTGTAAATTATAGCAGTTAGCTTTTCGGCTTTTCTTTTACAGTTTCTAGCAAAATAATATTGTATCTGTGTTTTCTGTGTAGTTCAGTGATAGTCCGGTTCTTAAATCGTATATTCCAGCAGAGTGCTGTAGCTCGCTTTTTCTCCACCGAAATTGGCGCAGAGAGCAATCTTTTTATCCCTCGCCCCTCCCTTGTTCAAATCCACCCCCCCCTCCCACGACAGCCCCCCTGAACGATTCTGCAATTGCGTCCAATCATCTCCAATAACAATAGCCACTGATACTGCCTTGGGTATGTCGACCTGCCAGTCAATCAATCAATCAATCAGTAAAATCTACCAATGACACTGTCTTAGATATGCTAACCTACACATCAATTAATAAATCAATAAAGAAATCAATTAATCAATCAATCAATTAATCAATGACAACTATCACTGAAAAAACTTTTGCTAATTTCATTTAAGGCATCAACCAATAAAACTATCCCTTTTCAGTCAGAAAGCTCAGTCGGCTAAAATAGGCAGAATAAAAAAAGCTGCCTAACAGTGCCTAAACGTGCCAAACTGGACCAAACTAGGCCTAACTGTGCTTATCTATGCTATCTACTCATATGGACACATACATGTCTCTACCTCACACAAGTACAACAATGGTCAGATGCTAATGCCAGCAAGGCTTAATGCTGAAACCAAGTGGACTAATCAGACGTGTTTAGCAAATGATACCAGAGTTTAGCTCTTCCAAGTATCGTCTAATGCTCAACACTACTGCCAGTTTCCTGACTCAAAAGTACGCAAGGGAAGGGACAGCACTGGATTTGTACCCTGCTTCTACTGACCCACAGCTGGACAACTTATCAACAAGCTGCCGGCCTAAGCCACTCAGTGCAATGAAATATTGACAAGTCTATCAGAGACTTGAGGATAAACTAAGACAAACCTTGAAGGGGACATTTCCACCGACAGCCCTGCTGGCCTGAGCCAGTTGTCCATCGTAAGGTTCATGCAGGAAACAGCCTTCCTTCCACTGACCGTACTGCTTGGGGTAGGGCAGTCTGTTAGCCTGTTAACACACGATACAATATAACACAAAATGTATTGTGATTCAATATGAAACATCTCTATTACCACTTTCCACATTGATTATATAATATGGTATTATATTTTATTTATTATGTTCTATTATATTATTAGTTTATTCTGTAAAGTATAAGCGCATATACTACAATAAATAAATCTGTGAGAATATGTTAGCTTCATGAGAATAAATTTAAGTTTTGAGTGGATAGAACATAGACTGGCTCAGTCGAGATTAAGACGGTATGGTCATATAGTGAGAAAGGCAGAGGGAGATGTGTTGAATGAAGAGATTTTGTGGAATGAGATTTAAGTACCTGTGTATTGGTACAGTTGATGAGATAGTTGAAGACCCCAGGTAGATTCTCACTGCTATCATTGAGGGGAAGGGCGTAGATCTGCAGCTTGTACAGACCGGTTCTGGGCAGTCGTATGAAGAACGCCACAGTGCTACGACCCTGACCTTGCTGTAGTATGTAGTCAGACATGTCGTCATTCTTACCACCAGACGCGTAGATGAGCTGTGACGTCATACGCAGCGGTTGAGTCATCGAAAATACTACCTGTAAATCAATCAATCAATTGATTAATTGATTAATTGATCAAACAATTGATCAATCATTTAATTAATCAATAAAGTTACAAATTTAAGTGATTTTTATTTTATTTATTATTGCGTTTCAATACTACAAAAAGAGTGAATACTACAGAAAAGAGTGGAGGCGTTAAATACCATGGACCTGCCTTTAAGCAGTGTAACAGAGAGAGAGAGAGAGAGAGAGAGAGAGAGAGAAAATATCACATTTTTATTTTATTTATTATTGAGTTTAAATACTATAAGAATAATATATGAATACTACAAATTGTACCATATAAAAACAATTTATTATGTTATTATCTATTAATATCATATTGAGAAGAGATGGATAGGACACATCTTAAGGTAAGAAGGTCTATTAATAGAAGTCATAGAAATTAGAATGGAAGGAAAAAGAGGCAGGGGCAGGCCGAGATTAGGTATGTTAGATAATTTAAAGACCCACTCATACGTGGAAATGAAGAGGAAAGCGGAAGACGGAGAAGAGTGGAGGTGTTATTTACCATGGACCTGCCAGTAGGCAGTGCACTAAGAGAGAGAGAAAGAGAGAGAGAATATCATATAGCTCGTATTTTCCCACCTGTAGGTCTCCGTTCTCAGACTGAACGTAGGGGTCGGGGTGACTCTCCGTGGACAGCCCAATCTTTTTGAATGTGGGCTGGGGGCCCAGATAGCCTGGTGCGAGGGCGGGCAGGGCCTCCACGGCCCCCGGGGCGTCGGCACAGATGATCAAATACTGGTAGGCGTGGTAGAGCGAGTTACCATCAAGCTCTGGATCGTTAGCGTAGATCTCGAGTCCAAACTCTCCACGAGCAGGTGCATTAACAGTGAACACTGCGAGGTCATTGACCACGCGGTGCATTATGAATCCTGCCAGGTCCTGCAATCAATCAATCGATCAATCAGTCAATCAATCAATCAATCAAGCAATCAATAGTGAACACTGCGAGGTCATTGACCACACGGTGCATTATGAGTCCAGCCAGGTCCTGTGATCAATCAATCAATCAATCGATCCATCAATCAATCGATTAACTGAAAATACTAGAAGCTTATTCAGTGCACAAAGCAAAAAACTTCTAACAAATTCAATAGTATTAGTCATACATACACGTGACTGGAGTTAGTGGCGATGTCGGTAAGTTACTCGATCACAGATCAGTATGTGCGGGGTTCAAAAACCTCGGCTCTCCCGTCACTGACATCGCCTTCGAGAGAGGAAATTAACGTTAACATTAGCTTTCAGTTTATTTTTACGAAATATACTTGACTGCGGATCAGAATGTGCAGGGTTCAAATCCTATGCTCGCCTGTCACTGATATCACTTTCGAGTGAGTAAACTGAAGTTAACATCAGCCTTCAGTTATAAAATATTAGTTTATTAGTAATATTAGTTTAAGTTAATTAGCTTTTTAAAAAAAATTTTTCACCTAACGAGATTATTGATTACTTTGTGTAGATTGATTGTTAATTGTTTGTGTAGAGTCTGCAAAGAGACGTCCCTGACATTGCCTTATGGCGAGGAACCGGACGTTAAATTCTTATTGATTGATTGATTGACTACCTTATCGTCCACATCGTTGCTCTTAAGCTTGGCAGTGAAGCGTAGCTCCCTGGGTGACCTAAACCTCACCTCGGCTAGGCCGCTCACCGTGCTGAATATGGCACCCTTCTGCAGCGGCACCAGCTCGTACTTACTGGCGCTGTCTCCGGGGCCCCAGCTAGTGTGCACACAGGGGGGGAAGGGCAGGGGTCTGCGGGGGGCGGCGTCACACTTGAGCTCATACTCACATACACCCCCATATACACCCTCCTGAAAACAGCATAAATATGTGTACACTTGTGTACACCCTCCTGAAAACAGCATAAATATGTGTACATTTGTGTACAACCTCCTGAAAATAGCATAAATATGTGTACACCCTCCTGTAAACAGCATAAATAAGTGTACATTTGTGTAAACCCTCCTGAAAACAGCAAAAATATGTGTACACCCTTCTGTAAACAGCATAAATATGTGTACATTTGTGTACACCCTCCTGAAAACAGCATAAATATGTGTACCCCCTCCTGTAAACAGCATAAATATGTGTACATTTGTGCAAACCTTCCTGAAAACAGCAAAAAGATGTGTACACGTGTATACACCCTCCTGAAAACAGCACAAATGTGTACACTTGTGTACACCCTCCAGAAAACAGCACAAATGCGTACACTTGTGTACACCTTCCTGAAAACAGCATAAATATGAGTACTCCCGTATGCACCATCCTGAAGACAGCATAAATAAGTGTATACTTATGTACACGCAACTAAAGTAATATCAACATGAAGGCATCCCGATTATATTCTCTTAAAAATAGTAACATAATGCAAGCAACCCATATATGCCTACTGAAGACATTAACTTGGAAAAACGCTTTTCTTCTGAACTAGTGTGATAAATATTAGCATGTATTTTGCAAACAGAATGATATTAGCATGTATTTTGCAAACAGAATGATATTAGCATGTATTTTGCAAACAGAATGATATTAGCAAGTATTTTGCAAACAGAATGATATTAGCATGTATTTTGCAAACAGAATGATATTAGCAAGTATTTTGCAAACATAATGATATTAGCATGTATTTTGCAAACAGAATGATATTAGCATGTATTTTGCAAACAGAATGATATTAGCAAGTATTTTGCAAACAGAATGATATTAGCATGTATTTTGCAAACAGAATGATATTAGCATGTATTTTGCAAACAGAATGATATTAGCATGTATTTTGCAAACAGAATGATATTAGCATGTATTTTGCAAACAGAATGATATTAGCATGTATTTTGAAAATGGTATTCATGCCTTGGCTAATATTGACTAGCTACAATCAACTAAAAAAAGCGAATCACACAGAAAATACGCAAAACAATAACCATTCAAGACGACAAATTAGCAGTTTAACATTAAACTTAATTTAAACGGAGTCATGTATACTAACTGGTTTAGAATATATTAGGGACAGATTCTTTAGAAGGGTTTTCAAGAATTAAACCAAGGTCGACTAGAATGGTCCCATGATTCTTATAACATCATACCAGAGCCTGGCAGTTATAAGCTCTCCTGTATCTATTTATCTATCTATCAAAGGTTCTGTAAAACGACAAGTCCAAGGTGCATACATCTACTCTGGCATTCCGTACAAGGAAGTATACATATATCAACACGATCAACACGTTAATCCCATCACATCATTGGTGTATGGAAAGATAAATTTGTTTGTTTGTTTTTGGTTTGTATAGTTACACACATGACGTACCGCATGTGCTACATAGTTTTCTTTCTTAAAAGAAATAAGTTTATAGGTAGTAAGTTCTTATAAGTGTCCAGTATAAGTATTTTTCTCTTTGACTTTTCCTATCCACCAAACGTCCACGAACTGAGACCAACACGTAAACCTCCATTCCGCTAGTACCCTTCCTTGGACTGACTACCCGGATTTTGGCTCGCACCGTTTATGGACCCCTCACTCTGCTCATCGGCTTTGATTTGGTTCCACAGTGCTCAATGTTGTCATGGACAACAGTAGCACTCTTATCGTATTGTTGTTGTTGTTGTT
Source organism: Enchytraeus crypticus (assembly GCA_905160935.1). NCBI lineage: Eukaryota > Metazoa > Annelida > Clitellata > Enchytraeida > Enchytraeidae > Enchytraeus > Enchytraeus crypticus. The sequence continues at coordinate 1,838,701 of CAJHZI010000528.1, forward strand.
GTTGTCTAGTGAGAAGGAATCAGACCTTGGTAGTCTGATCCAGATCTTTGGCGTAGATGATGAGCCTGTATGAACCATTCTCTGGAGGTCTGATGGTGAAGAAGGACACGTGATCAACCATCTCCTGCATCCCAAACCTGTTCAGCTTTATGCCTCCAAAGTCTTCCTTGCCGTTGTCGTAGGTCAGCGTGAAGGTGAAGGCCAAGGACTGCGCCTATCAAAGCACAATACAGTGTTACTGGTGAGACAACAGCGCAACAACAACACAAGACTTACAGAGCAGAACAGAATAGTGGAATGCCTAGCAATCCTAGTTAGTATAAAACACAGTCACGGTTCTGACAACAGAGAAGTAAGTTTAATTTAAAATTTCAAACGATCAACAACAGAAGTACAATCAGCTACAAGTAAATACAAAATGAATATGACCATTGTAAGTAAATCATGCAATAGGTGGATAAAATTGAAACAAACATAATGCATGATGCAATTAAATAAAGCAAGCCCAATTGTATTCAATCGTACAACAGCGTAAACAGCAACAGAGGATTTAAAGAGTAGAGCAGAATAGTGGAATGCTTAGCCATCCTAGTGCTTTAAAAATATAGCGGTCTGACATGCTAGTATTTTGATTAATTACATTTAAAATTTGAAGCAAATAACGTAAAAATTATAATTAGCAGCATAGAAAACTTAGACAATCTTGCTGAGCACTTATACATCTAAGCGTTAAAGTTTGCAGCATCTCTATAACAATTTAAACTTCAATTAGATTTTATTGTCAAATCTTGAATATAGAAAATTTTTTACACTAGTAGTAAAATTCAAGCCAGGAGTAGAATTAAATTATATCACCCATATAAAAATGTACCGATCTCATAGCATACAAAGCTTTTAGTAGCATCATCTCATAGATACAAAGCTTTTAGTAGCATCATCACATAGCATACAAAGCTTTTAGTAGCATCATCTCATAGCATACAAAGCTTTTAGTAGCATCATCTCATAGATACAAAGCTTTTAGTAGCATCATCACCTAGCATACAAAGCTTTTAGCAGCATCATCTCATAGCATACAAGCTTTTACTAGCATCACCATATCTTGAATATATCTCATAGTATACAAAGCTTTTAGTAGCGTCATCTCAGCATACAAAGCTTTTAGTAGCATCACCTCATAGCATACAAAGCTTTTAGTAGCATCATCTCATAGCATACAAAGCCTTTAGTAGCATCATCTCATAGCATACAAAACTTTTAGTAACATCATCACATCTTGAGCATACCTTATAGCATAAAAATACTTTTAGCAGCTCCATTCAAACCTTGAACGGAGGACATCCGATGCGCACAGTGACTTCCTGTTTGGCGTGTATCACGGCCTCCCTGTGTCCCAGGATCTGAAGTCCGTACTTGAAGAACGCTGACTTGACAGGAACAAGGTTCTCAAAGTCCGTGAGAGAGATGGAACGTTCCAGGAGCTGCCAGCTGATGTCATCAGGGTAGTGAGTGAAGATAAGCTGATGAGGGTCAGGCATAAAGTAGTACTCGTCGAGTTCATAGCGCACGTTCTCTGCTGTCACCTTATCAATCAATCAATCAATCAATCAATCAATCAATCAGCTGATATGGGTCAGGCATGAAGTAGTATTCATCGAGTTCATAGCGCACGTTCTCTGCTGTCACCTTATCAATCAATCAATCAATCAATCAGCTGATATGGGTCAGGCATGAAGTAGTACTCGTCGAGTTCATAGCGCACGTTCTCTGCTGTCACCTTATCAATCCATCAGTCAATCAGTCAATCAATCAATCAATCAATTAATCAGCCAATTAATCAATCAGCTAATCAATCAATCAGTCAATTAATCAATCAGTCAATCAATCAGTTAGTCGGACAAACATTCATTCTATTAAAGTCTTAATTGTCAGCATAAACGTAGCAATTATTCAACTCGATCAGTTCAATTAGAAATTAAATTGAAGTTTATCGACGTTATACAAAAAACATAGAAATTAGACTACAAAAAATATACTTTACGCGAGCGACAAGATCAGCCAATCACGTACCTTCTTACCGACCAGTGACAATCAACCAATCGCCACGACCCGTTCAAATCCTATGCTCTCCCGTCACTGACATCGCTTTCGAATGAGGAAACTGATATTAACATTAACTTTTACTTTACTGTGCATTCACACAAGGTCAACGTACCTTCTTGCCGACCAGTCTCCTAGCTGCCCAGTGACAGTCGACGAGCCTCCAGGCCCCGTTGACGAGCACGGCGTTCCAGGAATGCTGACCCTGCTCGCCCGTGAACCTCATCCCGGGCTTGTACTCGGCGCCCTTAGCGTAGCCGCTGATCGTCTTACAGTGTAGCCCTGCGTAGCTGTCGACAACAACACGCATGTCAATTAGCATGACGTCCCTCACATCATCCTTTTCTTTAATTCCCTTTACTTTAGACTAATTTTTTGGATTTTGGAATTTGCACTGCTTTTGAACCTTCCTTTTGCTCTTTTGCTCGCCGACTTGATTTTGTCTCAATAGTGCTCGATGTTGTCACTGATGACTGTAGCAATCTAATTGTTGTTATTGTTATCCTTGGATGAGTAAACGGACTTTTTACCTTTATTATTATTAATTCATTTAAGATAACAGTTACCCCGTGTAGTGCACGGGCAACCGTTAACTGCAAGTGTTTTATGAGGTGGCTAAACAATAACTGAAGAAGGAAATGGGATACCACCTCCGAAGCCATATGTTTTACCAAGATTCAGGCTACATAGAGCCTGTATTATTAAGATGTAATGTTTTAAGTTATAAGGCATAGCATTTTGCGAAGAGACTAACTTCTATAAAGTGCTCTTTAATTATAGATCATGAAAGCAGTTTCTGAGTACGAGTCTGCACCTTGAACCTACCACTTAGTAGAACAGAAGACAGAGAGAGATCATAATTACTCACTAAATGTTCTCATATCAACTTCAAATGTCATCAAACTAAACTTAAAAAGTCCTCTCTGTCCCAATCAGGAACCGTTTAACGTCTGTTTCCTCACGTGCTGTTCTTATAGCGTCACACAGTTCTGATGTCAAAAAGAAGGTTTGTTTCTATTATGTCAGGTCTTAATAGGCTTCAAGTAAGGTGTAGCTTATACTTGATTTCATTTATACACCAATAGAACATACCTCATTACATCCATATTAATAATAATAATAATAATAATAATAATAATATTACAGGCGACCAACGCGAAAGTTCCTTTCTATGGCAGCGCCTGTCTATCGCACTCCAGCGTTTTAATGCTGTCAGCGTTAGTGGCACATTGGCGAAAGCGACCTCCCAGAGCGTAGAGGAACTACATGTATTTTAAATATTTCTTCATCTTTCTTTTAATTAAATAAAGTCTTTCTTTTATCTTATATTTTAGCCCAGGGCCTTATACAGCCCAGGGCAAAAAAATAATAATATTAAGTATATTTATAAAGCTATCACTATTCTCTAAAGGAATACACGTAGAGAGAATTTAATTCACGACAACATCGAGCATACCTGCATAGGATCTCAAAGACAACAGCGTAGGTGGTTTGACCACGCTGTAGGTTCATGAGGATCTCCTCAGGCGAGCCTTTCTGTACGTTAGCAAAGTTAAGCTTAGCCAGGTCCTTAGAGCACAGCCAGAGGAATATAGCTCTGTGGTAAATAACACAAATAACACAGGTGTACAACTCTGTGGTAAATAACAAATAACATAGGTATACAGCTCCGTGGTAAATAACAAATAACATAGGTATACAGCTCAGTGGTAAATAACAAATAACACAGGTATAGAACTCTGTGGTAAATAACAAATAACACAGGTATCAAACCCTGCTATAAATAACCCAAATAACACAGATATACAGCTCTATGGTAAATGACAATAACACAGAATACAACTCTGTGTTAAATAACACAAATAACACAGATATACAGTTCTATGGTAAATAACAATAACATAGGTATACAACTCAGTGGTAAACAACACAAATAACACAGGTGTACAGCTCTATGGTACATAACAAATAACAGGAATACAACTCTGTGATAAATAACACAAATAACACAGGAATATAAATCTGCAGTAAATAACATAAATGACATGTTATATAATTCTATAGAAATTAAATTGGAATATAACTCTGTGTTATGTAACACAGAAGAATACAGCTGTATGATAAAGAACGTACGTAACACAGAAATATACCTCTGCACTAAAACCTGCTACCTTGATCCTGAGAGAAATGGCTAACATTATGTAGGCGTCGGATCCTTCGGGCTTGTTTGTCAGTTTTCACGTCATTCTATGCTTGGTGTACGGTGTCATTGTGATTTTCGTGAAAACAAACATCTATCTACTACTACTGGTTAACAACATCATATCTTACCGTGCTTTCTCTAATTCGTTGCTGATCTCTCTGGCATAGATCAAGTGCCATACCAGATCTCTAAAGCTCTTGTGCTCCTCCTTAGACACCTGTCGTCAACCATCATCATCGTTATTATCAGCTTCATTTTTTTATTTATACTTAATGCTTCGGAACTAAATATCGCCATCATCAACAGCTTCTCTAGAAAAACAGTATAACCAGGGTCGGGATACGAATAGACCTTCTCCAAACCTCTCTGTCCCACATCAATCACAATATGTCCATACCGTAACATTCGTTTAATTAATTAAATACTAAACATAAAATATTATAGTAGTACATAAAATATTTAATTGTATACATTCATACTTAGAGTCTGCTTTCACGCTCAATAAAGAGCACTGCATATATCAGCCTTGTCAAGTTAATCCCTTCACAAAAAGATGTTTCCAATTGCTATGGAAAAATATGCCTTCTGAGGTGGTTTCCCTCGAAAGTCCTCTGTTCTTGCTTAGTTGCTTCCTATGACACGTGCAGTTAATAGTTGAACTTCAGTGTCCCAAATACAACAAAACAAATCATAAGCTATTAAGTAAAATTAAATCCTGTTCATTAATTACATTATTGCTGCTATTATTAATTGTTGCTATAATTAATTGTTATTATTAATTGTTATTATTATTAATTGTTGTTATTATTAATTGTTATTATTAATTATTGTTATTATTAATTGTTGTCATTATTATTGTTATTATTATTAATTGTTGTTATTACTAACTGTTGTTATTATTAATTGTTGTTATTATTAATTGTCGTCATTATTAATTGTTGTTATTATTAATTGCTGTTATTATTAATTGTTGTTATTATTATTCACACCTCCACGGCGTGTAGATCGACGTTCTCGAACACCCCCACATCTTTGAAGGGTTTCGGGGGCACGGCAGGGGGGGCGGGGCGGGGCACAGCCTGCCCCTGGTCGGTGATTGGTATGGGTCTGAAGTTAGGAGGCGGCTGCATGGTGATGTGGCTCGTGTAGGTTTTCGTGGGGTGGGGCTTGTACTCTTGTTCCGGTTCTGTCGCCATCATCGGCTCAAAGCTTCTGCCTTCATCAGATTCCCCGCCAAACGGGTACTGACCGTGACTGACCGGCTTAGCTGTCAATTAGTCAATCAATCAGTCAGTCAGGCAATGAGTCAATCAATCGTCATCAGATTCCCCGCCAAAAGGGTACTGTCCGTGACTGACCGGCTTAGCTGTCAATCAATCAGTCAATCAGTCAGTCAGTCAATCAGTCAGTCAGTCAGTCAATCAGTCAGTCAGTCAGTCAGTCAGTTAATCAGTCAAGCTATCAATCAATCCTTCAATCAATCAGTCAGTCAATCAATCAGTCAATTAATCAATCAGTCAGTCAAGCAATCAGTTAGTCAATCAATCCTTCAATCAGTCAGTCAATCAGTCAATTAATCAGCCAGTCAATCAATCAGTTAATCAATCAGTCAAATAATCAGTCAATAAACAAATACATCCGTCAATCTCTCAATCAATCAATCATTCACTCAATCAGTCGTTAGCAGATTGACAGACCAGTGAATTGATCATTCAAGCAGTCAATCAATCAATCATTCACTCAATCAGTCGTTAGTAGATTGACAGACCAGTGAATTGATCATTCAGGCAGTCAATCAATCAATCAGGACACACAATAATTACAATATTCACAATTCATAAATGAATAATTAAAATACAATTTTGTTATATATTTTGTTATTATGTTATTTTGTTTCTGTTCTGTTTGTTTGGTTTTTGTTATATTTTGTTATTTTGCTTTGTTTTTGTTATACGTCCCTGACATCATCCTTGTATGAGGAAAAGGACGTTAAACCTTTATTATTATTATTAATATTATTATTATTATTATTGTTATTATTATATACTAAACTCACTGTATTTTTGCTCCAACGGGCCCTCTTGACCTCCATAGCCCTTGCCATACGGGTCGCCCCCGGCCCCCTGACCTCTGTAGGGCTGTGGTCCCTGCCCGTACTGGCTGCCGGGCTGCTTGCCCCCCTGGTAGCCGCCCCCTGGGGGAGGTGGCGGGAAATCATCCCTGCCGTCCTGCCCGTAACTACCGGGGCCTCCCTTACCCCCAGCACCTGATTAAACAACGCAACGTGAAATATAGAAAAGCTGCTACTCAAATCCGATACAGTGAAGATTAGGAAGACCAAAGCACTATTTAGAATAATAATAACAATAGAGTGCTACAGTCATCAATGACAACATCGAGAACTGTTGAGTCAAAATCAAGCCGGCGAGCAAAATGAAAGGTCCAAAAACGGTGTAAATTTCAAAATCCAGAATATCAGTCCAAAGTAAGGGAACGCCAACGTAACGAGGCACAATGCTGAATCAATCAGTAATAGTGAACAGCTAGGGTCTATCTACAGTAACGTCATTCTAAGGTAGCATAAGGTTTGCACGCGCGTATACCGTTAATCAAAATAGAAACAGAAACAGTTGCTAGTAAAATTCACATCCTTCACGCTTTTCTAAACAGCCTGGATCTAAATTCTATAATTTTCTAATTTAATTCACACCATATGTTTTTCTTTATTTTTCCTCTCAAAATTACACACAAGCTCACTACCCACAGAGCCCGAAGTTCAGCAGAGAGATAATGTAATCGTTTAAAATAAAAATATAATATTTTCAAGTATAACTTAATAAAATAAATCGTCCCAATCTTCATCTTCCCTTGAATCTCTAGTTTAACTGAGGTTGGGATTAGAAAATGTAGAAAATTTCTGGACTCCACGCGCTCACCAACCGAAAGCTCTTTTTGACGTTGGTTTGGATCTTAGTGCTTTTGTGGTCTTTTATGCCTACAGTCCACGGTTGGTCCATTCTTCAGCAACCTAACGCAACACGGGGAACTTCGTAAAAAATTAAACTCAATATAATAAATTTAGTGAATATATAACAAAATGAACTCATCAATCGATCAATCAATCAATCTATATCTAATACACCGATGAAGAGATGAACTAGGTCATGCCTTTAAGTGTAGAGGAAGGAGAACCAGCTGATGGGGAACTATCTGATCGGTCATCTATACACAACACATGCTAACAACTAAACGATCATGCAGGACACAATACTGGTCAAATCTTCTATAGTACTAATGCTCTAAGTACCGGGACACCGCAGTTCTATGTTCTACAAAACTGTAGAACATAGAAAAAGAACTGTAGAAAAAGTTAGTAACAAAAAATTAGTAACAATCTACTATATATATTTCAAACATACAGTAATACAATTTAGCTTTAACATTGAGTTATAATATTTAAATCAAACACAAGCTTTGTGTGAAATACTGTAGTCTAATTTAAGTAATTTTTATATTTAAAAATTTTTATTGAATATTTTCAGTAGGACTCGTGATATTGTACAAATCAGTATAATCTAACAGAATAAGTCAAACAGACCTTTTCAATCTCGCCTATGAATAACTTTGCTCGGTATACATAAGCAATGAATAGAGGAAATACCTAAACTATATACCCACTATTACTTATTAGTGTGCGACATACGATATGGTTCACAATTCAACCAACAATTCAAAAGAACATGTACAGTCAGTAAAACATTAAAATCATGTTAATTGTTAAGAATCGGCTAAACAGAGAACTTTTACAACTATAACTTTCACACAGCGCATGCAGTAGGCTATACAATGGTTGTTCTACTAGTATACAAGGTCACTTGTCAAAAAGGGTCTGCAAATAGTATACCGATAGATATGCAATTCAAATCCTTTATTTGCCGGCAAATGATTTACCTTTGACGTTTGAAACCAACTTTAAGACCGTCGCTAGTTTTCTTGACGAATACCCTCCTGCATGGTATAAAACCTCAAAGAAGAGGTTCTACAACTTACTTGATCTGTGTGTGATGAAGCCTAAAGGTAAAATCACAACTATTTACTAAGGATAAGAGTCTAAAGGTAAATTCACAACTATTTATTAAGAGTAAAAGTCTAAAGGTAGAATCACAACTATTTATTAAGAGTAAGAGAGTATCAGAGAAAGAAGCAACATGTCATGCCTTTTCTCAAGGTTCTAGGAGAGGACTTGGCCCCGCCCTGCACGTACACTATCTCTATAGGTGGCTTACCGCGATTAGCTTCATCAATATCCGTGTCTATTAATAGCAACCAATCAGCATGCAGCTAGACAAGTCAATCAAATTTAAGGCAACCAATCGTCATGCAGTGAGATAAATCAATCAATCAGTCAATATATATATATATATATATATATATATATATATATATATATATATATATATATATATATATATATATATATATATATATATATAATAGCTGCAAAATTCACTGCACACACTGCCAAAAACTACATCGTTAGAAAAAAGTAACAAACTATATTTAAAAATTAAATGTTAGTCATACCAAATCAAGTTATACTATTACCCTATTGTCTGAAGCCATTAGATTTATAATATGATTTACGGCTTTATTACTTTTAACTATAATTATTTGTCAGAAAATATTCGAAATCTTAAACGTGAGAGAGGTACCTCAAATCTCACCCGTTCTGTAGGAGAAATCCCAAACAATACAAATCAGCAGCTAGACCACTAGAGTCTAGTTGGGAACTACAGCTATTAGTTTAATCTACATACATCCCTGGATGAGGAAACGGACGTTAAACCTTTATCATTAGTATTATTATTATTAATAGGTAAATTATGATTTAAACAATTAGCTAATTAATAAGAATTTTAGTTTCGTAGAGTATTATTGGTGATCACAAGGAATATCTTTATATAGTACCTATAGGTGATACTTGTTAGTTTGTCTGTTTTGGTTTTTTGTTAACTGCCTGACTTTGGTGAAAATAAAGATCATACTACTTGTGCTACAAAGTCAGCGCATTAGTTTGACTGTCAAACGGTTCAGGCTCCAGCATACGGCGATAATGAACAGTGTATTTATACACAGAGCCAATTAATTAAACAAGCATCCTGTGCTCTCTGATCCAGTGTGCTGTTATGTGTGTTCTCTCTCTCTCTCTCTCTCTCTCTCTCGGAGCACTGCCTACCGGCAGGTCCATAGCATACAACGCTGATACGTTACGTTAATCAAATGGTTCACACGTGCCTTGAGACTTGCGAGGTTGATTTGTAGATGGTAGTTTTTCAGTGATGTTGGTCACGTAGACAATCTCTAATGGCTTCTGATTGGCAAGCTGGTCAGAATCTAATAAACACATGCAGAGGTTAGACTACGCGTTATCAGAACAGCATGCAATCAATACAGAACGTTCCAATGCAAAGAGAGATATTCTAAACATTAATTCTAAAAATAACAAACAAAAATTAGAATATTGTATGAATAGAATGGAGGTTTTTTCTACAGTTTAACAATACAATACAGAAATAGCTACTGTCGTTAACATTTAGTACTGTGCAACAAAACAAAGTTTACTAGCTAAAAACAAAAAGATAAAAAATGGTGCAAATTCAATAACAAGAAACTAGTTCAACGATAACGAATTAAATGAAAAGAGGTTTATTAGTTGGTTACAAAATTCCATTAATAAAATGTCTCGCAGTGATAGTTTCATTAATATTTATAGTAAAACCCTCTATCTTTATAAAACCTTGATTAGAAAATCAAACTTCGAAATTACTAAGAAAACTTTAGACATAGCGGAATGTTCAGTTGATTAAACATTGATCAGTTATATTAATTAATTTTTGTTTGTTTCAATTGTTTGATGTTTTCGTTGTAAAGTTTACTGAAGACACGCAGCTACTTCGACAAAGATTTCCATTTAAAATAGCTCAACATAGAAATACGCATATCAATATTTGAAGTACTTAATTACTACTAAAATCAGATAAATTATTATACGATTATCTTAACCAACATCTTACAAAAGTTCAATATTTGATTCGATAGATCAATTGATTTATATACAAAACGGATCATCGCTACAGAGGGTTCTCTAAGAGATGACGTATGAGACTCGTGCTTCGGTTATAAGAAGACAATTAGTACATAACAGATGGGTGACTGATGCAGAATATTGAAAAGATAAACGTTGATCCGGAGTAAAAAAAGCAAAGGTTAACGTCAGTTTCCTCACTCGAAAGCGACGTCAGTGACAGGCGAGCCCATGATTTGAGCCCAGCACATACTGATCCGCGATCGGATATCTTACCGACATCGCCACTGGCTCCAGCCAGTACAATAACAGAGAACCTATAGCGAGGTGGTGACCGTGCCGTTACGTTAATAAAAAATAGTCAAAAAAATATAAATAAAGATTTATATTTACTTTGCTTTTACAAATAAAGCAAAATGGAAAATAGAGTTGTAAGTTATTCCAAAGGTAGTCAGCTGTGAAATTAAGAGTCTGTATCTTCTACCCCTACCAAAGTATAGATATTTATTTACATGTTGACAAAATTAAAATTCAGTAAATGTTAACAAAATTAACGTGTTAACATAATTAATATAGACTTACAAACTCATATAGGCTAGGCCAAGCTCTGCAGAAAAGCCATTAACCATTATTCAAGATACAAAGCCACTTAGAAATCAAAATAGAAAATAATGATAGATGTCAACCGATTCGACAATAATAAACAAATTAACACATAAAATGAAAATATCCCTGTTAAATCTTAACCATATAAATGTTCAGATGCAGAGAAAATTGTTAGAGTAATGGAAACGGACCGGTCGGTCAGTTTCACAGTGGTTGGTGTTTATCTATATGAACTTTGGAGTATTCGTTGCTTCGGTTATATCTGATTAAGTGAGTGAACCTTTGAGACGGGTTTCCTTAGAATAATTACTTTAGTATCGTGTGAATGTCTCCCTCTTAGTGGGTATGCGTGTATGTTACACTATTAAAGTATGATACACGGTTGATAATATTAAAGCCGTACGTAGCACCAGCACAGTTCCAGTACATTAGCTTAAACATGGTCTCAGTTTATTCTAAGAAATGACTACATCATGTTATTTGATGGTCAAAGAGCAACGTTAGCAATACCACATCAGATATCAGTTAAATCGACACATTTCGTTAAAAAGACTGCTTCCTAATTTTAGGTTTTAGTTTGTTGAGAAAAATTCCGGAGATACTTAGGTGATCTAAAAAAATCCCTCGTAAGTTTAAACAATTTGTTTCCCTACGTTTGGCTTGAGATTTTATCTCATGAACATCTCTAGCAGCTATAGTTATCTCTCTCAGTACAAAATGTCAAAATCTTGAGTATGGAACATCCTCTGACCCTCATTTATAAAGTTTAAAGATGTTGAGTCAACCTCCTGATCTCAAATGAATCCCCCAGTCTCTATCCTGATTGTTAAGGCGTCATAAAAAAAACAATTTTTGTTTATTTATTTAGTTAATAATTTCTAAGAAACCTGAATTCAACTCATTTAAGTTAAACAGCTTACTTTACTGCACAAAGCTAACTGATAATATTGCGAAGTGGACAACTTCTATGGACATTTTATGTGTGATTATACTACATCTATATATGAGCTCGCTCTTAGAGCACTGCCTACTGGCAGGTCCATGGTATATACGCCTCCACTCTTCTCTGTCTTCCGCTTTCCTTTCATGTCCACATATGAGTGGGTCTTTAAATATATGAGAAAATTTAACTACGCTCTTAAGAGACCTAAATTGAGAGCATATCGACTTGTATCATATGTCTTTGACTGCAGTTGACTTAAACAGTTCTAAATCTGATAAATTAATTAAAAAGGCGCCGAATAATGCCAATCAATAAAGAGTATTATCAGAGGAAAAAGCAGCAAAGTCCTCTTTTCATTTACAAAAGCAAATATTAGCACCGCAAAGCTTTCAAATTAAGCCACCAAATTACAGTACAGCCTATCACCAAATCATAAATTATCAGCAAAACTTTACATTAAGCCACTAATTTACAGTACAGAGCATCGCCAAATTATAAATAATCAGAAATATCATTCATTCTGCTTATTAACTTTAATTAAGCGGAAAGCGACAAAGCAAAGCACATAAAATTCTTTAGAGACCATTATCCTGAGAATTGGGGGGCTGAGTTCTAGAGGCCCCACTACCTGGTGCACCCGCCCGTCCCCCCTCATACCCTCCATATTCTCCACCTCCTAAATTATTTCAATCAACAGAACTTCAACGTCCATTACATCTACTGATACAGATATCACAGATATTATGGACACGTTTGATCTATCAGCGCAAACTCACTGCTAACTAATAGCTGGTTGCTAATTGATTGCTATCCAATTGCTGATTGCTAATTGATTGCTATCTAATTGCTGATTGCTAATTGATTGCTATCTAATTGCTGATTGCTAATTGACTGCTAACTTTCATTCTCATTTAGATTTTGTCATGTATAAACATACATAGATGTTGACCTATGTATGTTTATACATGACAGGTATATGTCATGTCAGTCATAAACATACATAGATGTTGACCTATGTATGTTTATACATGACAGGTATATGTCATGTCAGTCATAAACCTGCAAGGCTGCATCCTGGCATAATCCTGCTTTGTCATCTAATGGTTTCAATAAACATCAGCCCGTGAGACAAAAGAGTAACTACCAAAATTCTAATGACACATGAGTCGCAAAATAATATACAGAACAATTTTATACGAGAAATACATTATATATGTAATCAATATTTTCCTTTTCATTACAGTACCAGATACGTAAACAGAGATTAAATTTTTGACAACAAAGCAAAACGGAACATAATTTGAACTCAGTTGCATGCTTCAAAACAAGACAGAGCTAAGATATTTCTCAAAGTATTGCATTCTCATTTCTACAGGACATAAGAAATTGCTACAAGAAAGACTGCGCCATTCTAATACAGTGAGCTGTACACAACTACACTATGATATATCTGTTGAATATATTACCATGCACAAAATCACTCACGTATATGCCGTAATTATTACAGATTCATATTATGTGACAGTATTAAAACATAAACTACGTCGGGTATGTTTATTTGAACCACAACAATGTTCTGGATACAAAACTTGTCAGAAATACTCGAATTATACCAAATTGACAGAAGTAAAAAACTTACAGAATTCATTTTATAACAATATGTTTTATAATGTACAAAAAACGACTAAATTCTTAAAAAATTAAATAACATCTACCGTATTTTACAATATATGTCTAGAGTATTAGCAACATTTTTCAATCTATTATCAAAAAGCGCAACATAGATAATTAACAATTAGAAATTTAATCAGAAAGTGTAAGTTTAGTGTGACCTAAGTTTGAACAGTATAACTTCTTACGTTGCATGCAATATAAACATGTAATACCGTTTGGTGCGTCACAATAAAATTACAGTATCGTTAAAAATATTCCAAGTATCTTTGAGAGTTATCAAAATAATTTACAAGTTAGTTAATATACAAACTTATAAAAGACTTAAAATCCACATTGTTTTGATAAAGTAGTCATATAGAATCTATCATATACTTTTTTCAAATGATTGATTTAAAGACTTGCATTGACTTCCATACGAGAGTCATAGAATACAGGCACTAAAGAACAAAATAGCATTTGACAGATATATTGTATACAAATTGCTGCTGAAATAAAACACGGGGAAGGAAACCACCTCAGAAGCCATATTATTCTCAAATTATAGGTTACATTAGGTTTGTATAAGACATAGCCGTTTGTGAAGGGATTAACAGAGAGAGAGAGAAAGAGAAAGAGAGACACAGACGGAGAGAGAGAGAGATAAAGAGAGAGAGAGAGAGTGAGACAGAGAGATAGAGAAAGAGAGAGAGCGAGAGACAGAGAGAGAGACAGAGAGACAGTCAGAGACAGAAGCAGAGAGAGAGAGAGACAGAGAGAGGACAGAGAGATAGAAAGTGCGAAAGAGAGAGAGAGAGACAGAGAGAAAGAGAAAGATAGAGAGCGGCAGCTACTCTATTATGTTTTTTACTACTATCAGTAGATATTAGCGTTACTATTAGTCGAGTCACTCACCTGGTGCTCGATGTTGTTGTTGATAGCTCTGGTCCATGAGATCGGCAGGGTAACGCCCATCGGCTCCAGGTGCTCCTCTTTGACTACCGGCTCCAGGTTTAGGGGCGGTGCCTGGAGGAGGAGCCTTCCTCCCCATTGAATCCATTCTATTGGCCAGCTGACAACAACAACAGTATTAGAGTGCTACTGACGTCCATGACAACATTATTGAGAGTCAAAAGTAAATATAAGTTACATCGTGCTTCAAATAACTCAACAACGAAATTCAAAATTGATTCTCGGGCACCTTAACAATTTATCACAGCTCACAAAGTGCTACGAGTACATAAAGAACAATATAAATATTTCCTATGGTCTTTTCAAGGAGGTAAAACTTTAAGAAAATAATTATTACGACGATCATGGTATCTTTGTTTATAAATCTGGTAAAGCTAAGGTTTCCTCACTCGAAAGCGATGCCAATGACGGGCGAACCCAGCATTGGAACCCCGTACATATTGATCCGCGGTCGAATAGCTTACCAACATCGCCACAGGCTCCAGTCAATTAATCATTAACAAACCGACGTCACTAACAGAACAGAACAAGAGAATTTGTTTAGTTTATTCAGTTTACAAGGTCTCGCACACAAAGCAGTTTACTGGTTTGTACCACTAGCCCCTGGCTGGATGAGAGCATACCGGGATGCGTAAGACTGGATTTCAAACCTCATAACTTTGCAAGTGGATTCACCGGCAGGAGGAGTGGAGAAGGTCCATTCGTATCCCGACCTTAGTTAAGCTGGAATTAGAGGGAAGACGATGATGACGATGATGATGATGATGAATCATAGACATACCTCTCCATCAGGATCCTGATATCCATAGCCTGGTTTTCCTGCACCTGGACCCCCTGCATACTGCTGCCCAGAACCCCCGTACTGACCCCCCTGTTGACTACCAGGTCCGTACTGACCCCCTGGTTGACCACCAGGCCCGTATTGACTCCCCTGTTGACTCCCAGGTCCATACTGACTTCCACCTGGTCCATACTGACCCCCCTGCTGAGGACCGGGGCCACCGTATTGTTGCCCAGGGGCGTATTGTTGACCAGGGCCACCGTACTGACTCCCTGGTGGCCCGTACTGACTGCCCTGTTGACCTGGCCCCGCATATTGACCCCCGTGAGGCCCATATTGCCCGCCCTGTTGCCCTGGTACGTTGGCATAAGGGCTGTTGTTGTACTGCTGGCTGGCCCCTGGCCCCTGACGATTCTGGCCTGAGGGGAGCGTGGCGTACGTGCCCGCAGGGTTGTTGTAGAGCTGTGGCGTGGCCTGCATGCCCTGCGCCAAGTCCGATCTGTCAAATACCTGCAGCACACAATTACCAACAGCGTCACAAATTGCAAATTAACTAAATAATTTGCAACAACCGCACAAATACTAATTTAATTTTAAAAAGTAGCAACTGTGCCAAAAATTATACTTATAATCTTCTTCAAGCCTTGTCACACCTTGAATCAGTTAAGCACCACTCTTTAATCCAACAGTATATTACTTGATTAATTAACAATTTCTTAATTCTAACCTCCAAATTTTCAACTAGCGAGTGACGTCAAATTTACTGATTAATTGATTGACCGCTAAATTGAGTGATTGACAGCGATTAATTGATTGACCGCTAAATTGAGTGATTGACAGTGATTAATTGATTGACTGCTAAATTGAGTGATTGGCAGCGATTAATTGATTGACCGCTACATTGAGTGATTGACAGCAATTAATTGATTAACCGCTAAATTGAGTGATTGACAGCGATTAATTGATTGACCGCTAAATAGAGTGATTGACAGCGATTAATTGATTGACCGCTAAATTGAGTGATTGACAGCGATTGAGTGATTGACAGCGATTAATTGATTGACCTGATCATTGATATTAGACATTGAGTGATTGACAGCGATTAATTGATTAACCGCTACATTGAGTGATTGATAGTAAAGCTAAAGCTAAGGTTAACGTCAGTTTCCTCACTCGAAAGTGATGCCAATGACGGACGAGCCCAGGATTTGAACCCCGCACATACTGATCCGAGGTCGAGTATCTTACCGACTTCGCCACTGGCTCCAGCCAGTGATAATTGGCTCTGGATAGCGCTTAATTGATTGACCGCTACATCGAGTGATTGATAGCGATTAATTGATTGACCGCTACGTTGAGTGATTGATAGCGATTGATTGATTCACCGCTACATTGAGTGACTGACAGTGACTGATTGACTCACCTGTCCATACAGAGTGCCGAAGTCTCTGTCAGTGAACGACACTAGGTACTGACACATGTGGGTGTAGGTATCGCCCTCCCTCGAGGGTTCGTTAGCGTACACCTCCAGCCCGTACTCGCCTGTCGTGGGCAGGTGCACGGCCACGAAGATCTGATTCTCCTGATCTCTTACACTCACTGCGTTCTCCAGTGTGTCCTCGTCCATGCCTTGAAGCATCGATCAATCAATTAACAGCTAATTAATCGATTAACTTCACGCCTAGAAAAGAAACTCTTCGGCTTTTAGCCGTGAAGCATCAATCAATCAATTAATCTTTAATTAATCGATTAACTTCACGTCTAGAAGAAAAATTCTTCGGCTGTGAGCCTTGAAGCATCGATCAATCAATCAATTAACCTCTCTCTCTTTCTCTTAGTGCACTGCCTACTGGCAGGTCCATGATATATAAAGCCTCCACTCTTCTCTGTCTTCTGCTTTCCTCTTCATTTTTTTCCTTTTTAATCAATTAACCTTTAATTAATCAATTAACTTCACGTCAAGTAGAGAAACAGGCTTTTGACCTTGACGTTAAACCCACAAAATCTGAAATCAAATTAATCAGTTAACTGATTCTTTTTTCGAGCTCTATTAGGCGTCACTTTTGCGGACACTAGAGTAGTCTCTACAACCCTCTTTCTCCAATGATCTCTATTAGACATCACTTTGTGGACACTAGAGTAGTCTCTCCAACTCTCTTCCTCCAATGATCTAGATCAATCACAGAGTCATACACATACCATTCGCAAGCTTGAAATAGATATCTAATATACTTAAGTCTTGATAAACTGATCATCAAATAATCAATTAACCATCTATCGATGACTAATTGATTGAATGATATCAATCAATCAGTTCATCACATAACCATTATCAACCCATCAATCAAAAAATCTACATTCTAAGGTTAATTAACAAAATGCAATAAATGCAAGTTATTGTACACAGATAGGCATGTAATATAGGATTTTCTAAACGTGTCAATCAAACGTTAAAGTCAATAAGACAAACGACAATAAAACAAGAAGCCAAAAGCTAAAAGTCTTTTCCAATAACTTCCACCTAAGAATAATAAGGGAATTTCCCCAAGAGAAGTCGGGTATACTAGCAATGACTAGTAAATGTCTCATAGACTCTGTGACATCACACACGGGTAGCATTGCAACAACTGGTCAATGCTACCACGTTATGCTACATCATGCTATGTATGTTGATACAATAAAATAACAACTATATAGTGCTACTATCATCCATGACAGCATCGAGCACAACTGAGACAAATCCAAGCCGGTGACGCAAAAAGAATGTCTATAACGGTGCAAATTTCAGAATCTAGAAAATCCGTCCTAGGATCATCATCATCATCATCATCATAATCATCATCATCATCATCATCGTCATCGTCACCCCTTGAATCCCAGTTTAACCAGGGTCGGGATTCAAGTAGACTGTCTGAAACCCTCTCTGTCTTACACCACACCACCAGCCAATCCCCTATTTGAGACATTTCCATTCGTTTAAATTTCTGTAGCAATTTCTGGAGCCTAGGCGCTCACCAACCGAATGCCCTTTGTAACGTTGGTATGGATCTTAGTGCTTTAGTCGCCTTCTACGACACGTGCAGTCACCGGTTGGTCAATTCTTCAAACAACCCGGACACAACACGAGGAAGAAATCCGTGCTAAGATACACAGAACTAAACGCACCGTCTTTAACGAGGCGAGCATAGAGCTGCACGTCACGAGAGCGAGCGAACGAGACTTCTGCTCGACCGTTAGGAGCCGCTAGCAGCGCCGTCTTGTGGCTCGGCGTTAGTCCGTACTGGCGCACCGGTGCTCCTAGAGAACAGCAGATCCAAATATTAATGTTTAGTTCAAAGCGATACTTATATCGCTAAAGTTTACTCCATTCATTCATTTGACATTATAAGTGTAGCAGTATGAGCATAACATTTTAATAAAATACAAAGAAAGATAAAACCATAATTTTATACTATTATTATTATTTAGCATGAATATAAAAATTTATATAAAATAAAACTAAAGATAAAACTTTAATTTTATACTATTATTATTATTAAATAATTAAATGATAGCTAGAAGAAGAATTTATAATATAATTGCAACAAAGACTTAAAATTCCAGATATTATTTCAGATCTTATTTACTTGAGTGGAAGTAAAAAAGGATTGATTAGGATTCACAACAGAACCTTATTTCTTACAACATTACTTGAGCAGTATCTTATTATCAGTGCAATACAGAGTCTAGTGACTCCATCACAATGCTTCCAGATTAGATAAATAACCAAGCATTATAATGAAATGATCACCTATGTTGACATCTATCACTTTATAACACCACATGTTTAAACAGTTAGACAATTTAGACCATTTTCCGTGTAACCAGTCCAGTGAATGTCCGATTTTACTCTCAGATCTGCACGGCCGGGAATCGAACCCACGCGAGTTCAAATCACATCAGGATCTGTCATTGAAAAGTTCATGATGTAACCCTGCGATATTGAGACAGTGTCCTTCAAAACTCTGATTTCAGCCAATCTTAACAGCAATATTAGATTAGATCAGTCCAATACAGAGTATTGTCAGTTAATCACAAAGCATCCAAAGCAAATATTAAAGTATTACAATTATTTATGAACTATTATTATGAATCATAATATAAATCATAGAATGGAACAGTGATATTTCCGTTAACGGTAATAGAAATTAGAACGGAAATTATTGATCTCCGTTAACGATAACGGAAATTAAGAATAGAAATTATTTTTTAAATAGAAATAGAATAGAAATAGAAATTTCGATGTCTTGAATAGAATAGTAACTTGAACGGAAATTTTACAAGAACTGAAATTGTGATAAGTTAATAGATTTTTATAAATGATTCTCTTCAATTAAATGCCTCTTTATCTAATGTGACGAGCAGCAATTATACTGATGCGTTGCTCTTTTGGAAAGACAATAGAGCAGTGTAAAATAGATAAGCAGATAGATTTGAAGATCTGGCACCGGCAACCCAAGCCTATGTAAAACGAGCTCTCTCTATGTGGCTTGCTAACAGACGGTAGTCAGAAAAGGCTTCCGAAAAGTCTGGAAATGCGAGTATTTTCCGAAACTTAACAGAAAGAGAGAGAGAGAGAGAGAGAAAACAATATTTATTTTCAAAAAACACTTAAATATGAAATAACGCACACTTCAAAGAGGTTATAAAAACTTATCAAGTTGACCACCCATCATGCATACTAAAAATACAAACTAGAAAATTTTTCAAACTAAAAATGAAGAAAAACAAATCATTTAAATATGGAACAAGAGAAATAGACGCAATGTGCACAAATATACATACAAACATGCATATGCATATGCATGCACATAGGCCTATATGCATATATATATATATATATATATATAATTATATATATATATTATATATATATATATATATATATATATATAATATATATGCATATAGGCCTATGTGCATGCATGCATGTTTGTAGTATATTTATATATATATATATATACATACAACATGCACATGCATATGCATGCACATAGGCCTATATGCATATATATATATATATATATATATATGCATATAGGCCTATGTGCATGCATATGCATGTTTGTATGTATATTTGTGCACATTGCGTCTATTTCTCTTGTTCCATATTTATATGATTTGTTTTTCTTCATTTTTAGTTTGAAAATTAGTATATATATATATATATATATATATATATATATATATATATATATATATATATATATATATATATATATATATGTTATGCATGAATGTGCATTATCCTAAGTGTGCTTTGAAAAAATTCATTTGAACGTCATGCTGTTTTATCAAATTTCAAATTTCACTTGTTAAGTAACTTTTGTTCTGTTTAAAATCTGAAACCAATCTGACTTGCAGCCTCCAACAAATTTAGAATTTTGTCATTTCCTGGTTACTGGACTATATTTCGTGAAAAAAGTGTAAGAATACTTGGCCCTATATTTTAGAACTACACCTGACAAAATGATATCTTTAGTTTCGCTGTTAATATTTGAATTGCATATTCGCAATTTATTATTTGAAAAATTCTAATGGAAAAGGTAACAGAGCTTATTAAAAAAATAAAATAGAAATAGAAATTATTTTCCATAATAGAATAGTAATAGAAATTGGAAATTATTAAATAACTGAAATTAGAATACTAATAGAAATTATATGCTATTTTAGAACTGAAATTAGAATAGTAATAGAATTTATGATCCTTGAATAGAATAGTAATAATAATCCGAAATTAATTTGCGAACTGAAATAACACTGGAATGGAAGGAAAAGGAGGCAGAGGCAGGCCGAGATTAGGAATGTTAGATAATTTAAAGACCCACTCGTATGTGGACATGAAGAGGAAAGCGGAAGTCAGAGAAGAGTGAAGCCGCTATATACCATGGACCTGCCAGTAGGCAGTGCACTAAGAAAGAGAGAGAGACAAAATTATGAATAGTGTAGACTGCTTACCTGCTCCCCAGTTGGCATCAGAGCAGAGAGGAAACGGTCTGATATCACTGGCAGCCTGGTCGCAGACTATCTTGTACTCGCACGCAGCCTTGAAGATATTATCTACCTTGAGCCTATCGGCCAACGGCTGGGCAAACATTGTTATGTAGTAGCTGCCCTCACGTGGCGACCTGTGAAATCAATCAATCAATCAATCAGTCAATCAATTAATCAATCAAATTATAATAATCGATGAAAGTTCTTGTAATACCTCCAGCAATGAATACTGTAATAATATATAGTACAAAATTTGAAATCTTATTCTTAATTATTTTATTATTAAAAGTATCATAGATAATCAATCAGTCAGTCAATCAATCAATCAATCAATAAATCAGAGACTATTGCATATTTAATGATAACTGATCTTTTCCTGATACTGATCAGAGACTGTCTCATATTTATTGCTATTAATCTTAGAGACTATCTAAAGGCTGTCTCTCTTAAATAAAAGTACAAGTTTAAGCCTCTTCCACTACTGACATCGCTTTCGAGTGAGGAAACTGACGTTAACCTTAGCTTTACCAGCTTTTACCTTTATTCAACGACTGGGGTATAGACAGATCAGACTGGTATTCGAACCAGCAGACTCAAGATCAATAGTTCAGTCCTCTATGCACTGGGCTATATAATACTGAGCCAATGTAATTCTGAATTAGATTTCTTAATATTTCCATTGTATGGGTGTGAAACATGGACCTTAAGGAAGGAAGATATTAGGAAACTGGAGGCATTGGAAATGTGGAGATTTGGAGAAGTATGGAGAGGATTAGCTGGACCCAAAAGGTTACAAATGAGGAAGTCCTGGAGAGAGTTGACACAGATAGACAGCTGATAAATATATTAAGAAATAGGAAGAAGAGATGGATAGGACACATTCTAAGGGGGGAAGGTCTATTAAAAGAGGTCATTGAAGGTAGAATGGAAAGAAAAAGTGGCAGGGGCAGGCCGAGATTAGGTATGTTAGATGATTTAAAGACCCACTTATATGTGGCAATGAAGAGGAAGGCGGAAGACAGAGAAGAGTGGAGGCGTTATGTACCATGGACCTGCCAGTAGGCAGTGCACTAAGAGAGAGAATATTTCCATGTGATAATTTTTCAATGAATAACCTGAACTACTATAAAGTAGATTTACTAGACGACCCGAGTTAAATAAGGATTCAAGGGAAGAGATGATGATGATGTAAATAGATTTATTAAATTAAATTAACAAATTGAATTAGATTAAAGTATAAAATAAAGGCTAGACCTGAAGTAGAAGGTAACCCTGTTCTCGGTGGTCTCCTGTATGACGTATCTCTTGAGCTGAATGCCCTGTAGGTTCTCCGTCGTGTTGTCTCCGTAGCCGATCTTAAACGTGAACGCTGTGGGCTGCGTGAAGCCAAGCGTTAGCGTCACGATGCCTCTCTTAGTAAATACTATCCCTATAAATCAATCAATCAATCAATAAAGAGTTTCCGTCACGATGCCTCTCTTAGAAAATACTATCCCTATACAATCAATCAATCAATCCATAAAGCGTTAGCGTCACGATGCCTCTCTTAGTAAATACTTTCCATATACAATCAATCAATCAATCAATAAAGCATTAGAGTCACGATGCCTCTCTTAGTAAATATAGTTTCTATACAGTCGAGCAACCAATAAATCGATCAATCAATCCAATCACGCAATATTATTAACTGAAAAGAGCTTCAATTACATGCAATTACCATACATGTTATACAATCAGATGCAAATCCAGGCTGATACCTAATTTTATAATCATTCAGTTAAATATAGTTCACAGTAGCAATGCAGCTAACAAATAATTGTTCTGCTGAAGGAACTGCAAGCCAGTGATAGATAAGAAGCTAACAAACCCTTGTTCTGCTGAAGGAACTGTATGCCAGTTATAAACTGATAAAGAAGATGTTGACAAACCTTTGTTCTGTTGAAGGAACTGCATGCCAGTGATAGATAAGAAGCTAACAAACCCTTGTTCTGCTGAAGGAACTGTATGCCAGTGATAAACTGATAAAGAAGATGTTGACAAACCTTTGTTCTGCTGAAGGAACTGCATGCCAGTGATAGATAAGAAGCTAACAAACCCTTGTTCTGCTGAAGGAACTGTATGCCAGTGATAAACTGATAAAGAAGATGTTGACAAACATTTGTTCTGTTGAAGGAACTGCAAGCCACTGATAGAGAAGGTAACAAACCTTTGTTCTGCTGGAGGAACTGCATGCCAGTGGTGAAGAAGAAGCTCTTGACAAGAGGATAGTCTTCGTACTCCTTGCGACCACGGGTTGGATGGAGGAGTTGCCAGGCGGGTTCCTCGGGACAGTGGCTGTAGATGAGCATTGAGGGCTCAGTCAGGAAGTAATAGTCATCATACTCATACACCAGGTTCTCTGGTGTGTTCTTCTCTGACTGCAACAACAACAACAACCATGACAACACTGAGCATTAATTACAATATGTATAACACAGAGAACAGAGCAATACAATGGGAAACCACCTCAGAAGTCACGTTTTTTAATGCTGAACGCTACATTATAGCAAAGGCTTAGCCTTCGTGACAGAAACTACTTACTGGCCAATGGAGAGATCTTACTCAGCATAAGTGTGTATTTCAGTTGATTTGCATTATACATGACATTAATATAGTTGTAGACGGTGGTCAGCTAGATAAGATGTGTATCGTCTTCCCTGACGGCTGTTTTTCTAGTTTTTACAGACCTTTTCATACCCTGTGTTTCTGGGAATTTTTTACAATTTTATTTCTTTTAAATGTTTATTTCTGTTGGTATTTGTCAGTGATTTGATGTTGAAGATGAAATAAATACTTATCTCTCTCTCATATAAACAGGAATCTGTTCCATGGACCAGCTATTAAACACACCACGAAGAGAGTAAAGCTAAGGCTAAGATGAGCTTAAAAAAGCTAATGTTAACGTCAGTTTCTTCACTCGAAAGCACTATCAGTGACGGGATAGCCCAGGATTTGAACCCCCCTCATACTGATCCGCGGTCGAGTATCTTACCGACATCACCAGTGGCTCCAGCCAGTGCTCAGCATATAAACAGACTGAGAGTAAGAATCTGATCCATGGACCTGCCACTAAACAGAATACAAACAGAGAGAGAGAGTTACACACCTGAAGGTATCTGGTGGCCCAGTGACTGTCGACTAGTTGCCAGTTGCCGTCGATGAAGACGGCGTTCCAGCTGTGGTTAGCGGGCGTGCTCGTGATGGGCATGCCCGGCTTGTACTCTACGCCCTTCGCCCAGCCTGATAGGGTCACGCAGTGCAGTCCTCCGTAGCTACAGCAAAAATACAAACAACAATTGAAATAGTCCCAAGTTATAAATAAATTACAATACACATTACGATTGTAGTAGTCTCGCGTTTATATAACTTAAATAAATGTTTTACAGTTTGGCTGGAGCCAGTGGCTAAGTCCGTCAGATATTCGAACGCGGATCAGTATGTGCGGGGTTCAAATCCTGGGCTCGTCCGTCACTGACATTGATTTCGAGTGAGGAAACTGACGTTAATATTAGCTTCTAGCTTTAGCTTTATTTAAATTTGTTTTAGAAAATCTCAGCGTAGTACAAGAGAGAACAGCCAACGTTTTGTAGGACTCGCGGCCATAACTGAGTTTTATTATCTTTCTTTTTCTCGGGGTGTGAAGGACCCGAGGTTTGATAACAACTATTCGAGCAATACGTGTTGAATCGCAGCATAAGACGAGGTAGTGATATAGAGTAAAATAATAATAAATAATAATAATAATAAATAATAATTTCTTAAAACTAGTTTCTTATTTGTATAATTTTATTTTTTAGTTATTAATATTTTTATGTTATATCAATTAACATTAAATGTTTATATCACACTAGCAATAGTATACAATGAAATAAATGTTGTTTGGAGATTATTATAATATACTGTTGCTATTATTCCGTTTTAAGTTAGTAAAATATCAGTTATTATTTTTATTAGTTTAATTTTACTATAGCTACACACTTAGCCAAGCATTCAAAGATCTTGGCCATGGTGGTCTTGCCGTCCTTGAAGGCACCGATGATCTGTTCAGGTGAGCCCGGTAGTTCACTGTCGAACATGATCGTGTACAGGTTCTTAGTCGTCATCCAGCGAAATATCGCTCTGATAACAATCAATCAATCAATCAGTCAGTCAATAGTAATATTACGATAAATAATACTATTAAACTCAGTAGTAATATTAAACTAAATCATATAAGTAGTAAATTTATACTAGTACTTAACAAATCAAATATTATATAAAGACTTTATAAAAATGAGAATAATGATGATGATGATCATCATCATCATCATGATCATGACGATGACGATGATGATGACGATGATAATAATAATAATAGTAATAGTAAGAATAATAATAATAACAATCTCCGATTGATGACCTCGAGTAGCCGGGCGGCGATTCAGCACGTATTGCTTGAATCGTTTTCATCAAACCCCAGGTTCTTTACACCGGGGTAAAAAATAATAATAATAATAATAATAATAATAATAATAATAATAATAATAGTCATTACAGCACAATAAGGATGATAAATTGTCATTTCTAAGCTGCTAGAATGATTAGTTAGGCGCCAGAGGCTGATCAGTAAGACGTCTAACTACTGAACAGAGGGTCCTGGTTTAAAATCTAGATATTGCCCAATCACCATAATGTTCTTATAACAGAAAACTGTCGCTGAAATGACCTTAACCCTTTCAAGTTTTAATTCAACAAAAACTGACCAGTAATATATTCAAAATGGCAGTTGCCTGCAAGTTTCATGTTAAGGAAAGAAATCAAATTAAATAAAGACTAAGAACAGATCGATAAGAAATTATTTATGATCAATTCAAGCCTCCCTTAAACAGTTAAATTTCATATTAAATTGTTATAATAATATCAATTATTAAGTACTTTAAACAGATTTTACTTTAACATTATATTTACCGGATTTTCTCCAGCTCATTGAAGTTCTTCTTGAAGATCAGATTCCACATCAAGTCCTTGAAGCTTCTGTAGTTAGTTCTCGCCTCCTACAACCCACAAACATAAAATTGTTTAATTAACCCATTAATTAATTTGATTTAATAAATTAAATGATGATATGATATAGGACAGAGAGGATTTGAGAAAGTCTATTCGTATCCCAACCCTAGTTAAACTGGGATTCAAGGGAAGATGATGATGATGATAACGTAATTAATTAATTAGATTAGATATAGACTCATTACGGCTTAATGCAATGCATAATAAAACAACACAAATTTACAAACTTCATAACACGATCTAGTTTGAAAGAAGACTCTAAGTACAGAGAAATGAAATGATTACGACAAATAATAAACACAATAATGTTTCCAGTGCAAAAAAATTCGGAAAATAAAACTTTTAAAAACAAAACTTGGGTACTTAAGTACTAATTTAACGCCACCCCAAGCAGATAATATTGTGCTGAATTGCTTATATCACTCTTATAGTGTGAGAACAAACATTTGCAAACATTTAGAAAAGGTTAAGATCTCATTTGTCTTCTATGCATGTTCTAGAAATCGTCTTGGGTTTGTATACAGTATATGGGTTATAGGAGCCTCTCTAACGTCACGCTTTGATGAGGAAACCGACGCTAAAGTTTTATTTTTTATTATCCAATTTTCTCATCTAACGATGATGTTAGAGTAAACATCATCATTAAAATGCAATACAATATAATACAAAACAATAAAATGAATGTATAACACAATACAATACAGTATTACATTGAATAACCATAATTTAAATAAAGAAAAACAATGCAAATCCATGTAATACAACACAATGTAATATATTGCAATGCATTGCAATACAGCACAATACAATAAAATTCATTATAAAATAAAATATACAATAGAATACAATATTGTGCAGGTCAATGCAATGCAACACAACACAATACAATACATTACACAGTACACTATACAAAACACTAATACAATATGGTGCACTGTAATGCAACACAATATAATACAATAAGATACAATACAATCTACTACAGTTAAATGCAACGTAATGCAATAAAATACAATACAATATAGAGCAGTTCAATATAATACAATACAGTACAATACACTGTTCAATACAATACACTGTTTGTATTGTGTACACTACAGAACTATTAGTGTGCACTACAGAACCACTGTTTGTATTGTGTACACTGTGTGTATAGCATACACTACAGTACAATACACTGTTCAATATAGTACAATACAGTACAATACAGTTCAATATAATACAAAACAGTACAATACAGTTCAATACAATACACTACAATATAGTGCAGTTCATTATAGTACAATACAGTACAATGTAATACAATACAGTACAACACACTGAAGAGAGACAGACTTGGCTAGGAGGACTTACATTAATAGCGTGATCATCTACAGTCTTGAAGACACTGGGATCATTGTAAATCTGCCTCTTGAGGAATCGAGGAGGAAAGGGTGAGGGTCGCTGGCTCCTGTTGCTGGCCGGCTCCAGGAAAAAACTGGCAGGGGTACTCATCCTTCTGTCTCTAGCTAATTACACAGCAATTCTTCTCTAATCCCTTTACGAAAAGTGTATCCCTTTGCGAAAAGTTTATCCTTTCAAATTTACACACAGTCTTTGGATATTTTAAAATATTTAGCAAGAATTTCCGTCTACTCTGCCGCCTGTTCATGTACATAGTAAGTTCAAAATAAGCAATGATAAGAGTCAATGTATAACTATCCTAAACAAAATAACGTTTAGACTATCTAATCGTAGATACAATTAAATATATATTACAAAACAATTTACACTTTGGTACAAATAAAATATTATAAAAATAATAATCTACTCTCAAAATCAAAATGATTAAAAACGAACTACCAATACTGTACTTACAAACATCACAAAAGATAACAAAAATACGCATAAAGAGTTTAATCACTATTACAATTACAACAATTAGAGTGCTACAGTCATCAATGACAACATCGAGCACTATTGAGACAATATCAAGACAGCGAGCAAAAAAACTACTCTCACTATACGATGACAGTGCCACATTAGCTTAAATACAACTTAAATACTATATTAACTTAAATACAACTTAAATACTATATTAACTTAAATACAACTTAAATACTATATTAACTTAAATACAACTTAAATACTATATTAACTTAAATACAACATAAAAAATACAGCCGCAGCCAAGCTTTATATCGACCAGATACCACTTAGAACTACATAGAAATTCAATATTCCACTCTTCAAATATTCCATCTCAACTTGTCACTGCTATCAGTGACAAACCCGTTAAATAGAACCTGTGACCTTTTAGTCATCACAAAGTATGCAAATATTGTATTGTGCAAATCATACCCCATGAATTCCCCCCCCTCTCTCTCTCTCTCTCTCTTAGTGCACTGCCTACTAGCAGGTCCATAGTTTCTAGCGCCTCCACTCTTCTTATTTACAATTCAACTCCTTCTTCTTTACAATACATGTCTTCCCTTTTACTCTTGGTGTCCACAAATGAATGGATCTTTAAATAATCTAACATTCTTAATCTCTTAAACACAGCTTATAAATTCTCTAAATACTTTTATTGAACCTAATAAGCCAATAGGTGCGTTGGCATGTCTTTCCCATTTTAAATGTAGACAAATATGTCTATCATGTGAAATGGAATCATGTTAAACCAGGCAGACATTGGAAATGTTCAGTTAATTGGAGTTCTAACAGAGACTACAGGTTTTAAAACGTATGACAAGTCAAACAGACATCTACCACCATAAGCTCGTTAATAATAGAATTGCTTAATGGCATCCTGTTATAAACTGTTCGTCTATATACAGGCACAATGCACATGTGCACACGTAGGCATCTATCGAGCAAGATGTACAAGACATGAACATATATAATATACGATTTATACACCCTATACATATATAGGGTGTATATTAAATTATTAATAATATATTTATTAATATATTAATATATTTACTATTAATAGGGACAGAGAAGAGTGGAGGCGTTATATACCATGGACTTGCCGATAGGCAGTGCACTAAGAGAAAGAGAGAGAGAGACAGAGACAGAGAGAGAGAGGGTATTTATTATTATTATATTGAACATATAATATGCTGTATATGTTGCATACAATATACAACACCCTATATGTTGTATATAATATACAACATATAGGGTATTTAAACGGACGTTAAACATTTATTATTATTATTATTATTATTATTATTATTATTATTATTATTATTTCAAAAGAGATACACAAATATACATGTATGTGCACTATATACATGCATACAGCAACTTCAGTACACATACAATACAGTAGTACACTACATTTGTACACACAGACAATCCATCCAATACATGTATTACATCTCGTTCTCTCTCTTTCTCTAACGTTCTACCAAACGGCAAGTATCAACACGATAATGCCTTCATAAATGCCTACAGCCGAGGAAAGAAAAGGCTTCTGAGGCGGCTAAGACGTATACATCCCCACCATAGATCTACCATAGATATACTTTATAAAGAATATATCCCCACTGCAGATATACTTTATAACGAATGTTTCTCATCCTAGATCTACTTTATCTAAACTGTTTACTTTTTTTGATCACCGGACCAGCATCGTCTATGTTTTAATGACTTAAAAACATTAACTTATAAACATTTAAAAGAAAAAAATCAAGAAAAACGAACAATTACACGGCAGAGGAAAGATCCACAAACATGCCAGTTCATTATTCATGCCAGCCCGATCATTAACTATGCCCGCTTATACCAATAATCTATAGACATCAATTCCTGGGTAAACAGGATAGTACTCTCAGGGAATGACGTCCCTGCCCAGTAAATATTAGTCGAAGCTTAGGAAGGTATAGTGGGCTCACCTCGTCATAAGCAGAATCCTCCAAGAATAATGGCATATCAAAAGGAATGCTGGAGCATTGATTGAAAGATCCATGCCAATGTGGACATGAAAAAGGAAGATAGAAATGTGTGGAGGCGTTATATACCATGGACCTGCCAGTGGGCAGTGCAATCAATTACTGAATCATCATTCCACTTACTTCACATCAACGTTTGTGTATTGGGTACATATACACCAGCCTATGTATACACAACCATCCTGCCAGTACACAGTCATCAATAGGGCTTCCTTTAACTGTCGTCAACAGCATCCTAATAGTAATTACAAATTATTAGTATTATTATTACTTATTTTCTACTGAGCAGCACTAATGATAATAATAGCAGCAACATAATAAATAACAATGTAAATTAACAATAAATAGTAATAGTAATAATATTAACAAGAATAAGAAGAAAAATATTATAATTATTAATATTACTATATTACTAAAATTAAAGGCTTAATGTCTGTTTCTTCATACAAGGATGATATTATGAAGTTTAAAACACTAAGCAAGTACTGAAAGAAGCTTTCAACAGTAATTAAATAATTCTTAAGAGAGCAACGGTAAGCCCCTTCAATATAATACTAGTTCTGGAGCGTCCAATGCAAGTTAAAATTTGCTAGTCCAGCTGAATAAACTTAAATATATATTCAAGTTTAAAGTCCTGAAACTTTAAAAACTTTAAAAACTTTAAAGTACTGAAGATTAAAACTTTACGCTATATCATTAAAATTTCCATAACTTAAGTCAACTTTCCATAACTTAAGTCAAAACTTAAGTGCTCAACATAATCATATACAGTACAGTAAGCCTCAACGAAGTAGCTATAGTTGTCATATATTGTCATATTAATCTAATCGCTATACAGTACAACTATATCTACAAACAAGTATGGATTACTGACAAGGACTAAATAATCACACAACTAAATAAATCCCCATTCAATTGTAAGTAATTTTATCTTAACAGAATCCCAGCCGTACACCCAACAAATCAGTATTCCAGTCTAATCAGCCTCTCTCACTCAACGCTCTCCCATCCATCCTCAACAACAGAGGCTGCACAGACAACAACAGGCTGCATTGTTACCAGCTCCAGCCTCCAGTATCCCAAAAGCAACATCTTCAGGGAATTAACAACATACTTAATCAGAGGTTTAGAGTCATGAACCCTATTCTTTAATCAGAGGTTTAGAGTCCTGAACCCTTTCCTTTAATCAGAGGTTTAGAGTCCTGAACCCTTTCCTTTAATCAGAGGTTTAGAGTCCTGAACCCTTTCCTTTAATCAGAGGTTTAGAGTCCTGAACCCTTTCCTTTAATCAGAGGTTTAGAGTCCTGAACCCTATTCTTTAATCAGAGGTTTAGAGTCCTGAACCCTTTCCTTTAATCAGAGGTTTAGAGTCCTGAACCCTTTCCTTTAATCAGAGGTTTAGAGTCCTGAACCCTTTCCTTTAATCAGAGGTTTAGAGTCCTGAACCCTTTCCTTTAATCAGAGGTTTAGAGTCCTGAACCCTTTCCTTTAATCAGAGGTTTAGAGTCCTGAACCCTTTCCTTTAATCAGAGGTTTAGCGTCCTGAACCCTTTCCTTTAATCAGAGGTGTAGAGTCCTGAACCTTATTCTTCTTTAATCAGAGGTGTAGAGTCCTCAATAGAATTGAACTAATAACAACAGTTTGTTAGTTCCTTTCAGTCTTACAAAACTGTTTAACTACACATCTAATAAAATAGTGGCACAAAACTGTATAGCTATACATTCAATAGAACAGCCTTACAAAACTGTTTAACTAGACTTCTAATAAAACTCTCTTACAAAACTCTGCAGCTAGGCATATTATCTTAGTCAAACGGTCTCAAAAACCATTTAGTTAGACATCTTATAAAGTCTCACAATACTATTTTACTAGACATGTGATATGTGAGTGAAAAAAATAACTCTCTCCTCACTGTAGATAGTTCAAAAATGAATTTTAGTAGAGTTAGATTTATCTTCACTTTTTATTCTATTTTGATTCAGTACATAAGCTACATCTGCTATCTTAGAATATAACAATCTGATGATGATGTAACATAGACTTAACATCAAGCTCATCAGCACAGGACTTCTCCACAAAGCAAATGCAAGATTCTCCGGGAAAAATAATAGAGTTCAAGAATTAGAGCAGTCAACTAGCTTCCCCTCTAATGAGCACAACATATCAATCAATCAAAGAATTCAATCAACAGCACTTAATCTCTACTATATATTCATTATTGAGAACTCTCTCAGCAGAGATAAGGAAAGCACTGTACTGATATAAGGAGTGACTAAGCACTATTTATTACACTCACATTTCAAACAAGACTGATACAACAGGTGTTTTAAAACTTGACAAGGCACTGCTTGCATGTATTATGTAAAAAATAGAGCGACTAATTTTAGAAAGATATTTTTCATTTCAACTATCTTTCAATTTTATGTAAATGCAGAATTTGAAATGATTCACTCATTTCAGAAATTTAATGTTGAACAAAGACATATGTAGCAACGTTTTCTATCTTGCATCATCTTATCATCCATCAGTTTAAAGAATATGAATGACATTTTCAATTTTAACTAATAGACAGCCCCAGTTTAAGATTTGTCTGAATGGATTGACTTAAATTTGAAAAATAAAATTATAAATTTTGAAAAATCTGATTTTAGACATGAAAAATGTTTAGGAGAATGAAAATGTATGTCTAGGAGATATTAATATATTTCGGTTAGTACAGAGTAACCGAAAAGCAGTTTACTTTGCTAGACTCTTGCTTATGGCAATTCTGGTTGGACTGCCAGCTTAACTGAGATACTGCATAGTATATCATATATCAAAAGAAGTGACAAGATAAATATCATATGGTATATGAAATCATATCATATCTCCCTCTCTCTCTAAGTGCACTGCCTACTGGCATATCCATGGTATATTAACGCCTCCACTCATCTCTATCTTCCGATTCCCTGTTCATGTCCCCGTACGAGTGGATCATTATTTCATCTATAGCATTCCTTTTGATTTACCATTATCCTTGGGGGATTCTGCTTATGACGAGGTTGGTACCTTATGCCTTCCTCAGCTTCAACTAACATTTATAGGGTAAACAGGATTGTTTTCTCAGGGAATGATACCTCTGCCCAACAAATGCTAGTCATATCGTATAGGATTATTAATTTTGTTATACTTTTACAGAATCAGTTTCAACTGTATCAGTTATGTAAGTACTACCAACTTTCTGCTAATTAATGCTATACATTGATGACCCTTACATAGCAACTGACGCCCAGGGATGATGATGCCTTCGGGTGAGGAATCGGACTTTAAATCTTCCTTGGAATTTAATTGCATTCATGAATGGCTTTATTGGTGGACTGACAAAAACTTACTACATCAACCTTCCAAAAACAGACTTCTGAACTTCAATATTTATGTAACCATTAAAAAGCCTAGTGCTTTGCCAAGTTATTTAGACTTTCTCAATATCACAGAAATTTCTTCAAAATTGTAATTAGATTTTCGTTAGAGCATCGCTTTCGAGTGAGAAAACTGACATTAACTTTAGTTTTACCTGCTTTGCTTTATTTTGTCAGTAATTTTGTCCAGCCCTTTGATATTTAATAGAAATTAGTGAGGTTAGTCACTAAGTTCTACTCAATTTCATGCGAATTTATACTTCATTGCAACTAGACTGTTTTAACAGTATTTTGCAATGACTTGATAAAAGGTACTAGTGTTTTTCCGATATAAGAAATTGCTGAAAATAAATTTGTAATAACAGTTACTCCTCAGAATCTTATTTGTTCTCATGGTAATACATATCGTATAAATGCAGTTGCTATTGTCAGGATAAAATTATTCCAATATTTCGAGTTTATAAGATCTGAAGTAAATGCCACGTCCTGTACGTAAATATAAAAACAAAAAGAATATAGATGCTCCATTTGCGTGTAAGGATCGAATAATTCATCCATAATATACATCTTAGGAAATGGGAGCTACTGATGCACAACCAAACTGATCTTGAAGGCAACAATATGAAATCTGGTAAGTGTCTGAATGCAGCTACCTTCGTATGTAAATCATGGTAAAGACAAAGCGCTATCAGTAGTAATTGACTAAAAGAGATCAAAAATAAATTTGAGAGGTTGTTTCTCATTAGAACAATAAAGAAACTTAATTCATGTCAATATGCAACATTTTTATTTCACAATTATAAAATACAGATGATATTATCCATTTGGTTTTTAAACATTAGCTAAATGAATTCAGTTTCTATTCTTTTAATAAGAACCTTTATCTATATATATAGGCCTTTTGAAAGAATGCCTATCCAGAAAATCATAAATGAAGCCAAAAATAGCAAAAAAAGTGAAATTGTGAGGCCAAAAACTCATTAATCTTTCACACTTTTTCAGCTTAATGTAATATTCATTTTTATATGTTCCATTTATTCTTACAAAACTTTTAATTTATACAGTATGCACTAAAAATATGGTGGATCAAATTTAGAATAACGAAAAGCATCCAGTCAGAGTTTGAAGTGCGATTCGGATAGATTTAGATAGCAGTAAAAAAGTAACAATACAGTATGACTAACAGATAAAGTATAACCACAAAAACCAGCCATAAATCATAATTATCATGTAAGTTATTCCAGTGAGACAGTAAGCAGCCTATAGCAGCTATATCTACATCCTACAACGGATAAAATCAACGATTTCCATCAAAATTTACGACGATATTCGCTCAAAAGTGACGAAAATGCGAGTATTTTACAGCTTTAATACTGCCTAATCTTTAAAACAAATCGAAGCCATTTCTAGAAACCGATTAATCAGTCTAAGGATATCTCGCATACCACTATCAGATATCATTCGTTTTATCACACTCTGGCGAATGCAAGATCGCTATTTTAATATAATTACGATAATTAAACCTCCAATTTGGTAATTAATGCGAGTAAATAGCTAAATTATCGATTAATTAAATAAATCTAAATTAATTTCGTAACACTTGCAAAACTTTAAAATAAAAGTTAAATCCGGCTTGTTGATCGAGCACCTGAAGGGGAGGGTATGAGTAGGCCTCTGCGCTAGATACAGCATCGGCTGTCAGACTATTTTATCACATAGCACTTTTAAAATTGTGTTACATAACATTACAGAGTCAGGAAGCAATTATTATGCTTGCTTTGTTGCTGTGCAAATTTGGGTGAAACAAGTATTAGGAAGTATAGTAATTTGTGATTTGAAGCTTTTATAGATATTATATATATATAGATTAGATATATATATATATATATATATATATATATATATATATATATATATATATATATATATATATATATATATATATTTGATTGTACAATAATTCAATATTTTGCAGACAATTTTAAAGCCAGATCTCTCTGTAAGGTATCCTTTTACAACAATTTAGATAGTGTACAGTGTAAACACACTTTCTCTTATACTTTTTGCAGTTATTAGAGTGGGTTTTTCGGATACCGAATGTGCACCGTTCATTTGGTCTTCTTTGTTTTTCCTGGTAGACTTGGCTTTGGTTCTACAGAATTCGATGTCCGCATTGACAATAATAACACACATTATAGCGAAATGATATCTATCACTTTTAAAATCTTCATTTGAATCACATCAGCCTTTGCTTTCCTATGAGCAGTTCCATAAGCAGTTGAAGACCTATCTTTTCCATCCCTCTTTTCCATCCAGTGTCCATGAGCAGCGACCTGCGCCTAAACCACCTTTTCTTTAACTCCTTTTACTTTGGACTGAATTTCTGGATTTTGGAATTTGTACCGTGTTTGGACCTTCCTTTTTTGCTAGCCGGCTTGATTTTGTCTCAATAATGCTCGACGTTGTCTTTGATGACTGTAGCACTCTAACTGTTGTTATTATTATTTTAATACCACATGTTATATCCGTTAGGCAATTTAGTCCATTTTCCGTGTAGCCAGTCCAGTGAATGTCCGAGATTTTACTCTCAGATCAGCGCGGCTGGGAATCGAACCCACGAGAGTTGATTCACCTCTGGGTCTGTCATTTAAAACTTCATGACGTTATCTACACCCTTAACCATTGCGCTATTGAGACATTCACATTCATATTATATTATATTGAGACATTCATATTCATGACGATGATAATACTCTCTTTTTTGTTGTAATTGTTCTTACATTTGAAATTTTATTATTTTAGTTCTTGATGTTGTCGTATACTACATTGGCATTCTAATTGTTGTTGTTGCTTGTAGTTGTTGTTCTTGTTTTACTAAGGCAACCACGTAAGCAACTGTACTATTCAGTTTATTATTGACATTTGTATTTATGCTATTCATGAAAGCAAAAATTCTCGTCAGCCAAAGCGGCGTTTTTCTACAGTCGGAAAATCTTAACATACCTACGACGACCACTAAAGTCAAATCAAAAAGGAGATTAGATTTAAAAGACTTAGCTAGTCACTAACTACTCACTAAAACTAACTAGCCACTACTCACTAGACTAAAAAAATTACTGTCTTCTTAAAGCGTCATAGACCAGTGCGTTAGTCACAATAACCTATTGTTACTTTTACATTATGAAATTTTCTCCCTGATTTTATTTATCTGTTATTTATATCGATCTTGATCATCTTCAATTGTTTCCAAGAGTTGGCATCAAAATGCTCAAATCTTCTTAATTATAGTTATTTAAACCATAGAATAAATAAAAACAACAACCTTATTTTAAAGATCTTTGAGACCGCCCGACCGACCGACCGACCGACCGACCGACCGACCGACCGACCGACC
Organism: Enchytraeus crypticus; assembly: GCA_905160935.1. NCBI lineage: Eukaryota > Metazoa > Annelida > Clitellata > Enchytraeida > Enchytraeidae > Enchytraeus > Enchytraeus crypticus. The sequence continues at coordinate 1,875,890 of CAJHZI010000528.1, forward strand.
GACCGACCGACCGACCGACTGGTAGTGCATAGTACAATGTTAGCTATACTATAAATATGCGTAAGCATAGTATGATTTTGAATAATAAGTATTTCTCATATTTCTCCTCGTTTATGATCATTTACCCCACTCATAGTCTAGATAGAGCAACACAACAATTCAATTTTATCAAATTGGTTAGATTTTATTCATCAATCAGAATAACAAGCTTTTCTAAAGAGTTCAACAGTTTTTCACAGAATACAATTAACACTAAAACATGTTAAAACTTTATTAAAACTTTAAAACTGCAGCTAAAGCGAGCTCTCTTTCTCTCACTCGCAGGTTCATAGCTTAACACTTCCAATCTATTTTTATTAAATTGTTCCCTGCTTTTAAGCATCATATTAATTTCATACCTCAACGGACACCATAGAATAAAATCAACTCTAAAATATATGCCATGGACCTGCCGTTCGTCGCAATACTGGAATATAAAGAACAGACTAAACAACGTTGTAAAAATATAAATCTTCAAATAGATAATTGAAAATGGAGAATAACGTCGACCGCATATAAAATGGCAAATCAAAAGCCCGAAAGATTAAACAAGTAAAGATTAAAAACTGGGTAGATCAAATCATATTACACTCGCATCATAAAAATTTATTTGATTTTTAAAATAAATTTATTTTATTAATTTGATTTTTAAACTTCCGGTTTTCTTTAGCTTATCTGATGCTTCATTGCCAGTACTACGTGTAAATGGAGAACTATTATATTTAAATTAGTCGTTAATTAATTAATTAAATCAATCAGCCAATTAAAATTACCTAATTAAAATTCTAGTAGCAATTACCTAAATATACTTAACATTTTACTGCATAAAATAACTTTTCAGCTATCAATCAATATATCGAATAGAAAGCTTGTTTTGAAGAGCTTCTAATAGAATACCTTCCATTTAAAATGTTAAAAATAAAAAGTTATTACAGTGCAAATATTTTCCTAAAGTTAATTGATTCTATGACAGTAGAAACTCTAATAGATTCAATATTTAAATTCCCAACAAGAATCGAGTGACTCAATAAATCATTGATTCCTTGATTGATTGAAAACTTACATAGTTTGCCGTAGTTACGGTATTTTCAAATATTAATAGGTGAATATACAGTATATCGATACATGTCAATATTTTATAGGAGCTTCTTGATATCTAGCAATAGGCAAAAACTACACATTATAGAGTGTGACACATCATACGACACATATCATCACGTGACACATCATCACGTGACGCATATCATCACGTGACGCATATCATCACGTGACACACATCATCACGTGACACATCATCACGTGACACATCATCACCAGACACATCATCACGTGACACATATCATCACGTGACACATATCATCACGTGACACATATCATCACGTGACACATATCATCACGTGACACATCATCACGTGACACACATCATCACGTGACACATCATCACGTGACACACATCATCACGTGACACATCATCACGTGACACATATCATTACGTGACACACATCATCACGTGACACATCATCACGTGACACATCATCGCGTGACGCATATCATCGCGTGACGCATATCATCACGTGACACATATCATCACGTGACACATATCATCACGTGACACATATCATCACATGACACATACACGTAGCATCACGTGTTACAGAGTGTCGTTACGGGACCTGAGTCTACTAAACATAGCTGAAATCTTCTCAAAATCTTGGTCTTCCTCGGCTTCAAGGCGTTCTAGAGGCAAAAAATGGGAGAACTGTCTAAACCTAGTTGTCGTACCTCCGTCCTCGCCAGGTCTCCTATAGAACTCACCCACAAACTTGGCGGTCTCTCTTTCATCGGGCGGATGATGATTTCCAGATTCCCCATTTTCCGGATCCTCAAATGGCGGGTCTACCTCCGAATCCCGGCTAAATCCAGAAAAATTGAGAGTTGGATGGATAGTGGAAAGGACTCCGCCAGGCCACGCTCTTGTGAGTATGACGCCGCCATACTTGCAGGCATCATAGGTGGAAGCATAGCTCATTCTGTCCAGCAAGGATCTGTTCCCCAGGTCAAATCCGGGACTGTTCAGGATAGCTCGCATCCTGCTGAATCCGGCGAAAGTCCCGCCAGTATTTCCGGTAACTTCATCTCCAGGTGGATCATATTTGAAAGGATCAAGAACTGAAGAAGAGCTTTGAGGTGCTGCAGCAGCTTCGTCAACCATGTCACATGCAAACTCACCAGATTGGTCTGAATCAGAAGTCGTTGATTCTAAAGATAGAGGGTCTTCTTCTGATGGGATAGCTGAAGAGGCTCCAACAGGTTCTGAAACTTCTTCTTCTTCATTCTTTGATTCCGGTTGGAAGAGAGTTTGTTGATGTTGAGGATTTGTAATGTTTGATTCAGGATCAGAACCGGGAGAGTCAGTTTCCATGTCTGCTTGCGCGCCAGTAGCTGATTGGTCGAGGTCATCATTGAACGTTGATGCACAGGTTTCCTTGCTAGCAGTGGTGTTTGAGTCCCTTACAGACGTCTTATTACAGGTGTTTGAGGCACCGATAGACGTTTCATCACAAACTTTTATGGCACCCATCGGCTTTTCATCACTAACATTGGCGGCTCCGATAGACGTTTCTTCACCTGTATTTAAGGGTCCTACAGTTGTTTCGACATATTCGTGGGACACATTGGCTTGCACTACAGCACCAGCAACCAGTCTACAGCCCTCAGGCATCCCCATGGATGCTCCGGCTCGGTCAGGGTACCTGTTGGTTCTGGGTCGATCAGTACCTTCGTCAACACTGAGATAGTATTCATTCATCTGCATCAGGACCCAATCATAGCACCAGTCTCTTGTGTAGTTGCCCCTGAGGAATGCCGTATCGAGTAGGGCCCTCAGATAGTCGTAATCCGGGTCTTCTTCGAAGCCCAGACTTCTGCAGTGCCTGAAGTACTTAATGAACTCCACAGGCATCCCACTACACAGAGCTTCAACTGGAATGGATCTTTTGAATTCGGCTATTTCCGCGAAGCGAGCAAGTCTCGTTTCTTCCGATCCTCTCTCTAGGCTTTCCCAGGGAAGAGTACCGTTGAGGAAGAAGACAAGGACGTAGCCGAGAGCCTCAAGGTCATCTCTGCGAGAAAGGCGGAATCGAGAATGGCAGTTGAGACTTGCGTACCTGATAAATTAGAAATAAATCAGTCAAGTTTAACGCCTCTTTCTATGTCACAAGGGATATTGTCTGAGACGCGGAGAGGGATGGGACGGATTGCCCATTGCTTTATCCAATACCCAAGAACCTACCGCAGATAGATAACGTACATTCGTCATGGTACATACTTTAATTAGTAACATAAAACAAGCATAAGTGAATAAAAATGATACACAATGTCTATTCAATTAGTCAGTAAAATCGAGCAAGTCAATGAACAAATTAAGCTTAATCAATCAATCGGTCAATACATCAGTCAATCATGCAGTCTGCCAGTCAATTAATCAGTAAATCAATCAGTCAATCAATCAACCGTTGAGATTCATTGCTCATTTTACCTCTTTCTTTGTCTATGTTAGGTAATGCGCCATTAGTATTTTAACATATTTTGAAGCATTAGAGAGAGCGAGAGAGAGAGAGAGAGCGAGAGAGACTAAAAAGAATTATGTTTTGATGGAAATTATCTATATAGGAGACAGAGCTAGACGTAGTAGTGTTATAGCGGGGTTGAGTTAGAGATAGAAATAGAGAGACAGATAGATAGGTTAAGAGATAAAAATAGAGATACATAGATAGCTAGATGGATATAGAGATAGAGACAGATAGAGAGAGGGAGAGGTAGCGAGAGTGACAGAGAAGGGGAAGAAATAGAGATGAGATAGAAGTAAATATGGACACTGGGTATATACAGACAAGACTCGATCCTACGCAAACCTGATAGTTTGAGAAGACGACCAATTTTCTTCAAACTCGACATGCTGCCCGGTCTTCATATCCTTGTAGAGCGCTGACCTAGTGAAGCCGACCAGATAGACCGTCTCCTCGACGGACCCCCTCCCCATCAGAAAGTTCTCTGGGGCCACATCCCCGTGAATGAGGCCCTGAGAGTGAACCTGCTGCAGACATTTGATCATGTCTCGCCCAGCCATCAGGACAGTCTTAAGGGAGAATTTCATGCCGCAGTGGCGGAGTAGATCGTGAAGATCTCGGCCTAGGAGTTCCATGACTAGGTAGTGGAAACCCATCTCCGGTACCTGGCCCCACATGTGGACCAATGGTATACGGCTGCAGGTCTGAATCGATTAAAGAATCAATTAATTAGTCAGTCAATCGATTATATATCTTGACTAATGTTCTCAGTAAATAAATCGAAATTGAAAAACGAAGTTGTAAGCTCAGTTTTTCGAGTTATAGACAAATGTTTGAAGAAATATTCGTCGAAGTTTTGAGTTTTTTTCTATTTAGAGCCCGGATGTCTCTCACAGCATCTCACTATGCTTTAAAAATTAGAGTCAAACATTTCAATATTCATATGATTGTGTTCATTCTGTTTAACTTCAGTCCATCGATAAGAATTTAACGTCCGATTCCTCGTCATAAGGCACTGTAAGGAACGTCAGAACATGTTTCTAGTTTATGACCTTTTCCAATTCTTGTTACGATATCCTAATACATTTATCAACTGTCATGCATGTTAACATAAATACTATCTTAACATGAATACTACCTTAACATGAATACTATCTTAACATGAATACTACCTTAACATGAATACTACCTTAACATGAATACTATCTTAACATGAATATTATCTTAACATGAATATTATCTTAACATGAATACTATCGGCATAATAGAGCCGACCAGTTGGTCGAATTTCACAGTTAATTTAAAAGAATCTCCATCATACTCGTTTCAATATCAACTCATAACACAGTTAAAGGACAAATGACGTCAAATAGTAGCTGAACGAGTGCGACGTGCGCTAAGAAGAAGTAGCAATGAAATCAGTAGTAAAACAATAGAACTACTCTCCTTTCACTAAAAGTTGTGATACTCTCCTTTCTAATTACAGATTAAAGTTATTGAATGTGGTTGTTGGATAATGCTAATATGCTAGTTAAGTGTTTTGATGTTCTGAGCTTATTGTATGTTTATATGCCTAGTTCTATAAGTAATTGGCTTAGAGCTCAATTTATGCACTGAATATTTGCTTTTCCGGTTCTTGTTGCTTTGTTGTATGTGTAAAAAACGTTAACACGTATTATAGTGAATAATCAACTGTGTTGATATCTATAACTTTTAAAACCACATGTTTAATCCGTTAGGCAATATTGACCATTTTCGTATAACCAGTCCAGTGAATGTCCGAGATTTAACTCTCAGATCAGCGCGGCCGGGATTCGAATCCACGATGGTTCAATTCACCTCAGGAATTGTCATTTAAAACTTCCTGACATTACCCCTACGCTATTTATTTTATTGTGTCAGATTCATGTATGGGTTATTATGCTTGAAGTAAAACAATAAATATAAATAAAAAATAAAATTAAACAATTAAAAAGCAATAAAAAATAAAATTAAAATACCGAGAGTTCCTGGTAGACTCTTCTCTCCATGGCAGACCAGGACACCACTCCCGGATCATGCTCGATCTTCACGGCCACTTTCTGGGACATATCCCTCTCTTCCCTCGCCATGTAGATGTCCCTGCGCGTCCCTCGCACAATTCGACGGCTCAGCCTCCACTGCTTCCACCCTGGCTCTCCCACCAGGGTCCCCTCGAGGCTGCGTCTCCGAAATCTTCCACTGGGAGATCTCATGCTCGCCATACTGCTCTCCGCCATATTGTTCTCCGCCATATTGCTCTCCGCCATATTGTTCTCCGCCATATTGTTCTCCGCCATATTGGAATTCTGTGATGTTCAGTGGTAGCTTGAAAATTAAGTAAATAAATAATTACTTGATAATCGATTATACATGAATTACACAATTAATTATACATGTACATGCACATGCAGATATATAAATGTACAGGTGTAATTGGATCTATGCTGTAGATAAGGTAATTTATACGAAATCTGTTGGCGTTTATTAGAATAAAAAATTATTGCAGTAAGTAAACAAAAATAGGCCCATAATGATAACAAAAATCGATTCAGTGTAACAACCAAATATAAGTGAGTATCTATTAAGTCTTTCAAGCTATTCGAAATTACAAAAAAGGTCATAGAAGGTAGAATGGAAGGAAAGAGAAACAGAGATAGGCTGAGATTAGAAAATTATAATGATTTAAAGATCCACTCGTATGTGGACGTGAAGAGGAAAATGGAAGACTGTATATATCATGGACCTGCCAGCAGGCAGTGCACCGAGATATAAAGAGAGAGAGAGAGTGGGAGAGAGAGAGAGAGAGAGAGAGAGAGAGAGAGAGAGAGAGAGAGAGAGAGAGAAGTAAGCCTGTTACACATGATTCTAATAATAATAACCCCAATTGTGTATTAATGAATGTATTCGCGAAAGAGCTTTAATAGCAAAGCTCTAACATTCGTTATTTTTGTGAAGGAGGTCCCTATTCAAATTAAACCCCAGCAGATCACGAAAATTTCAGATTATAAAACCCGATGAATCCTTTGGGAAATCTGATGAATTCTTTGTGAAGCACGATGATTTCTTTGTGAAACGATGTAATCTTTGTGAGGCACTATGAATTTTTTATGAAACACAAGAATTATTTGTGAAACACGACGAATTCCTTAGGAAACACGATGAGTACTTGGTGAAACACGATGAATTCTTTAGTAAACACGATGAGTACTTGGTGAAACACGATGAGTACTTGGTGAAACACGATGAATTCTTGGCTAAACACGATGAATCCATATTTTCCATATTTATAGCCATATTTTCTTCTTGCTACAGGCTACATCAAAATGTGGCAAAATTAAAAGTAAACACGCATTATAGTGAAATGATGAACATTGTCGATATCCATCACTTTTAATACCACATGTTTAAACCGTTAGTCAATTTAGTCCATTCTCCGTTTAACTAGTCCAGTGAATGTCAGAGATTTTACTCTAAGATCAGCGCGGCTTGGATTCGAAACCGCGATAGTTCAATTCACCTCAGGGTATGTCATTTAAAAGTTCATGACGTTACCCCTACCCTATTGAGACATTCATGTACAAGGAATAGCCTGCATCGCCAGGGATTAACCGTTTACAGTCGGGATATAGACAGAGTTAACATATATGTTATACAATTTGGGCTCCCATAACAGCGTCTGTAAACATCTTGACAAATTTGTTACATTCTAATGAAATTTTAATGAAATTTTTTATGTTCCCAAATTGGGAACGTTGGACTGTGTATAAGCAACGACGCGTTCAGTGAAACAATGTTAATAGAGCTTTAAATATTTGTACAAATTTCTCTAATTTAAGAGTTGAGTAATAGAAAACATGAAACCTAAACATCCCTTACAAATATCCCGATCAAATGAGTCGTATTTCCTATCTATATCAGTACATTTATTACAATATATACCAGTCTAATATGTCCTATTGTCTAGCTACAATGTATCTAAACATTTGTTACAAAATATCCCAATCCAATATCATTTATTCTCTAATTACAGTCTGTAGTCATGATACCTTACAATTTTGTAACGTACTACATGTCCAATAACAGTGCTACTGCTACGCAACTGGCTGATTATTATGGTCTGCTGTGGTACAGCCCAGAACAGAGTTTATGCAGACGCTTCTTGCATTTCACAAACTGCAGGCGAATATTGGTCATACAAAAGGTGCATCATCCCTGACTGGAGCTTTCCAAATGGTAGTTCACTCCATCATATCGAATGTCGTTGGGTGTAGGAGCTGTTGGGCCACCAATCCGTATGCGTGGCTGCTGTGGCCTCAACAGTACCATCGTCACTGTTCTTCTAAACTGGATGTAAGTTTGCTGTAAGGATGTAGATATTGGTAGAACCTGACAGCAGCAACTACAGCCATGTTTAGACCGTTGCTAAACAGATTCCACCGCCACTTCTTAGAACGGAGCCGTGGCCGATACGAAGCCAGCATCCTATCTAACACATCAACCCCACCCATTCCTTCGTTGTACTTTCTGATGAGATCAGGCTGCGTTACTTTAGTTTCCTTCACACCCTTTACCCTGCTTTTCGCTGAATGTACTGGTGTAACGCCTAGATGGTTGCTTACAACAGTGACTATAGAATTGTCGTTCCACCGAACTAAGAGTTCCACTACCGAGGCCTCTTTGACTGTAGTCAAAGTGGCCTCGGTAGGTCTTCTTCATTTGAGGTATGGTTATCAAAGGACACTTGTTGCACCTGTTATCAAGCACAGTGCCGCATGTCCTAAAACCTTTGCCACTGAGATCAGACATAAGTAGATGACTTTGTGAAGAAATTGTCGAAATGGATTACGTGGCAAGCTGGCTGGTCGACAATTTCCAACAATCTGTTAACTACTCTACTGCCAGGTGGCTTTCTGTCATCATTGGTTTTGCCGCGGTAGATATCGATGTTACATGGATAGCCATTACTAGCACAAAGCATCAACAGATTGAAACCGAATCGAACCGATTTATTTCGGATGAACATTTGCGCAGAATGATGTCCATGGTAAGGCACCATCTCTTCATAGATGTTCAGTAGTTGATGGAATACATACACACAGTTGATGTAGACATACCCCTGTTATCAAGCAACCTCCCCCGGCGTTGAAGGTGGCTCTACTTGATTAAAGGACTATATCTAAATTCCTTCAAGTTATGCTAAATTCTCTAGAATCTCAGCTTGACAGCTTTTCACGGCTTCACTGGAAAAACTCAGTAATCTTAATTGGTCTTTTTGATTCGTCACTAGAGAATCCCACGGGACGGATTCTGTCATCTTTCCTTTATTCACGGATTAGTAACCACGGCGGATAGGCATTGTTGCTAATTAAGTTAACAAGCTGTCAAACAATTCAAGCCCCTCAAGCAATCAACCAATTAAAATCGCCAAACAATCGAAGAGTCTGTTCAGTTTACAACCCTGTAGAATCTGTCCTGTGTACAGCTATTACACATAATCGCTCTATAATAAGTAATAATAATGTTTTTGACAAACCGTTGCAATAAACCAGCAATAAATTAATAATTGTAATTGCAAGACAGGAGAAAAAAAGGTGATAATATAAGCATGTTATCCACTGACGGGTCAGGAATTTCGGGGTTCAAATCATAGACTCACCCGTCGCAGACATGCTTTCGGAAGAAGATACTACGCTAAACTAGACTTTAACAATCAGCTTAGCCGCAAAAAGTAGTAAAAGATATACCAGTAAATTGCTTATACACAGTCCAACGTTCCCATTTTGGGAAGATAACATATTTTGAAGAATATCTTTTAAAGTAAACTATATACAATACCTGTTACTACAGTATTTCAAAAAGTACATATTTAGCTATAAAATAATAATTGTACAAAAACTATTTGACATAAAATTAATTTTTAGAAAATTAAAATAAATAAATTGAAAAATGCGTCAGATTTTGCTTCTGTAAATATAAAAACTTGAACAAGCCCATAACAACTTATGTATTTTTAGAACGTTTTATCCAATCTTAATAGCCTTCCATCATGATTAAATAATTATGCGTTGGAATAGTTGAGAAATATGAAATAACTTTCATCTTCCCAAAATGGGAAAGTTGAACTGTAAACGGTTAAGTAATGGATTGATATATTTATTATTATTTCACAAGGACGACAGAAATGAAAAAAATTAAAATAAATAGCAGTGGGCAACCTACATATCAGAGTTCACGTAAACATTTAAATCAGGGTTAGAGTAAGAGACCTACGGCCATCAGAGAGGACCCAGCAGTGCCCTATCTGGCTGACCACCGTAAGATTGGGATTCAGTGTTAAAGTTTAGTGAAATGCAATAATCATAGTTATTTTACAAAACATTTAAAAAACTCTTAAGTTAATTTCGAACATCAACCATAGGGTCATTCATGATGGAGCGTGTAAGCATATTCGAGTAGAAATATGTGTCTTGTACCTACCACTTTGTACAATATTATAGAGAAAGCAATTTAAAATCTGTTTCCGTATCATACAGTAAGTATGCAAATTTACTGCTATGGATGCATGTATGCAATCGTCCCGCAAATATTGAAAAAATAGAAAGATATAGGCGAGCCAATACAATTCTCTCTCTTCAATGCACTGCCAAGTAGCAGGTTCAAGCTACATATTCATACTCAAAGTCAGCTTTCTAGCTCCATAAGAGCACTCCTTAGATCAATAATTTAATCCCTTCACAAAGTCCATGCCTCATCCATACCTTATGTAGCCTATAGCTTGGGAAAAGTATGGCTTCTGAGGTGGTTTCCCGTTGCCTTCCTCAGCTAATACAATTATAAACCTATATATCTTATATTTATCCAGAAATGTGTATAATTATATTGAAATAATCACTCATTTCTTCACCTCAATGCTGTAACAATAAAGGGTTGATTATGTTTTCCATTAGTAATTGGTGCAATCCGTACATTTTTTCAAAATTAATTTAAAGTAGTCTTACCAGATACGAAATTCGTCTTCACGTAGTGTTTGTGTTACGCCGCTAATATGTCAGCACATCCCAGTTTAGTTCAGAAACGCGTTAACAATGAGTTCATTAATCATTCCAAAGTTCGACCACTCATTTAGCTTCGATACCCCACTGCTAGGTGTCATCATGGATGATTACTATTGGCCTGACCTATGAGGCGTTGATCATTGGCCGGTGATTATCAGGAAGCCTATAGCCCTGTAGGTCCTACATGACCGGTAATTAATGTTAAAATGATAACAAACATAATAGTAGTAGTAGTAGTAATAATAATAATAATAATAATAATAATAATAATATCTATAGTAATACTACTACTACTACTACCAATAATAATAATAACAATAATAATAATAATTAATAATAATAATAAATAAACAATAATAATTAGAAATAATAATAATAATAATATTAATAATAAATAATAATAATATTATTAATAATATTATTAATTATAATAATTAGAAATAATAATAATAATAATAATATTAATATTTTTATCATTAATGCTAAACTTTTAATGATTTGATTGACATGAATGTAAAATTTGATCTATTTAAAGCAATACTCAATGTGTACAAATCCAGTGCAATGAGGATTTAACTTCCGTTTCTTGCATCAAAGACGACATATCAGGGTCTCATTTTTAATGATATTGGCATCATGCATGACTTTGTCATTAGTTCATGACCTTGATATTAGTGTATGACCTTGACAATAGTATTTGTTATTAGTTTATATCTTTTCATTAGTTCATGACCTTGGCATTAGTTCATGACCTTGGCATAGTTCGTGACCTTGGCATTACTGCGCTGTTACAAAGCCAGATGATTTTTAAGTCGTCATGAATTTCACTCTATTCTCGGAACCGCTGTTAGCTATGTAAATTAAAAGCTGGGTCAGAATTCTTAAAGACGGTAGCTAAACTATGTCGCTTAAGAGAGAAGCTATGAGTTTCCAACACTGATGTTCATCATTGTTAGAATCAATCAATCCATCAATCAATCATTTATTCTTTCATGCATTTAATAACTAAATAAATCAATTAATCAAATCAACACAGGCTACGGAGATTTTCAAACAAATCCAAGTCTGTCACTACAAAGTCTAGAAACAATATATAACAGCATTAGTTCATGACTTTGGCATTAGTTCATGACTTCGGCATTAGTTCATGACCTTGGCATTAGTTCATGACCTTGGCAATAGTTCATGACCTTAGAATTAGTTCATGACCTTAGCATTAGTTCATGACCTTGGCATTAGTTCATGACCTTGGCATTACTACGCTGTAGCAAAGCCAGATGATTTACAAGTCGTCGTGAAATTCACTCTGTTCTCAGAACCGCTATGAGCTGTGTAGAGTAAAAGCTGTGTCAGTTAGAATTCTTAGTGAAGGTAGCTAAACTATGTCGCTTAAAAGAGAAACTATGAGTTTCGAACGCTGAAGTTCATCATTGTTGGAATCAATCAAGCAATCAATCAATCAATCCATCCGTCAATCAATCAATCAATCATTTATTCGTTCATTCATTCAATTAATAAATAAATTAATCAATCAATCAAATCAATACGGGCTACAGAGATTTTAAAACAAATCCAAGTCTGTCATTAAAAAGTCTAGAAACAATACACGTTTTGAAGGCAGAATAGCAGCAGTGCATACAACAGAGCCTAAGCATTAAAAGAATAAACTTTAATAAAATAAGTAAGACGATACTGATTTATAAGTCGAATAGTTTAAGACACTAGATTCTTCCACCCCTCTCTCTCCCTCTCTCTCTCTCTCGCTCGCTCTATTGTTCCACCGAATGGCAGATCCACATACTACTTTCAAGCAGCATGAAGAGCAAACCATCGATCAAAGAGTTAATCCCCTCACGAAAGGCTCTGCGTTATTCACGCCTTTGACATGTAATGTAGCCTATTGGTTTAGAAAAATATGTCTTCTGAGGTTGTTTCGCTTTTGCACTCACTTGCTTCTAGTCTAATAAATGGAAACTAGTACAAATTTTTAGATCCGTATCTCGCAGAATTCAGAAATGTAAGTCGTACTAAGAATTACTTAACATTACTACGAGTCTCAAAAGCTTAACAATTAGCTCTCTTAAATGCCCACATTAATGCTGAGAGGCAAAGCAGCCAGAGAATGCCCCTGGCACCACCCTGTATTCGGCTAGCTGCATTGGCTCCGTACCAGCCCAAATACTCGAGCTTGTAGGACGGCTGGACGTAGCGTCCAATGAGCAGAATGTTCCCCGTCGTCTTCTCCAGGATTAGGAATAAGAAGGGGTGGTCGACGCTTAAATGGATGGCGGGAGGATTTTGAGCATATGCATCCAGACCCCCTCCGTTTGTTGAAGTGGGGTGGGTAGCGGTGGACATGCCCTCCCCTGATCCGTATTCGTCGATAGAAAAATAAGTCTACCAAGATACAAGAAATATCATAATTGGTAATATCATAAATTTAGTGTATCATAATTTTAAATATTTATTTAAATATTAATTACTAAGGAACGGTAACTATAGTATGTCATAATAGTAAATATTTCTTTAAATATTAATTACTAAACAACGGTAAGTTAAAGTCACGTTAAGTGTGAAATTGAGAGTTGCAATTTGTAATTCAAGTTTGGTCTGGAGGAAGTTATAAGTTTTATCAGAAAATTTCTCACTTAGAAGGCGCAATAAGAATACGTAATTTGTGCTAATTCATTGCAACCTAATTAGCCAAAGTAGAAAAAGATGATGACCAAATGGCATGCCCAAAAGACGGTGAGAATCCTAATAAGTGAGATCTTATACATGTGATAGGCTAACTATTAAACATTATTGCACATAAAATATATTTTATTACACCTAGTATTATTGCTGCATAGGTTTGTGTAAATTTGTGCAAAGCTAATCTATTTAACCCATTGTAACCACATTCACCTAAGTCATTAATGTTTTGTCAGGGCTACTACGAAACAGACCCACCGTAAACTGCATGAGTAGTACGAGACGACTTAGCAGGAAATTGAGGAAAGCAATGAGATTCCACCTTAAAAGGCATTTATTGGGTCTGAACGCAGAATATGAGTAGGAATATGTAAATTGGACTTGCTAATAGTGGAGAGCAAGGTACAGAGAGAGAGAGAGAGAGAGAGAGAGAGAGGAGAAAGAAAGAAAGAAATAAATAAAAATAAAGAAAGAGAAAGAGAGAGAGAGAGAGAGTTATTTACATATAAACAGTGCGCTACCTTGTGCACAAGTTCTTTAGCATGGAGTCTTGTCGAAGCCTGACTGCCACTGCCCAGGTTGCCAAGCATTGACAGATCCGCCATATTATAGTCGAAGATATCGTCTACTCCAGTCAATTGCAGATACTGCTTCATCGGAATCTCCATTTCCAGCGTAAACCTTGGTATCTTAATATTGACCCAGTGTCGTCCAATCCTTACCAACGCCATCGGCAAATAGTGAGCCAGTGCCTTCTCCACGTCAACTATTCCATCGATATCATGCGGTATCAGAACAACCATTGAAGCCCTGTGACCGTGATAGGGTATTTCCAGCAACTGACACCTAAGTTCTTGGGAGTTGTAGTATCCCAAAGCCTTTCCATCTAATTCCATCATATCAATCGAGCGTTGATCCCATAGGGTCACATAAAAGGGATTCTTTCGAGTGTTGGCTAGGTTGAAAGGATGCGCCCATGAGGCACGGAAATAAGCTGCGCTAACTGGAAGAACCAAAGTATCTCTCGTCAAACCGGAGTAGGGCACAGCTTCCTTGATCTTCTGTCGCGTTCTTTCCTGCACCCAGCTGTTTATAGCTTGACGCGATCCTTCGAGATTTCTTTCAAAATCCATCAACTCGACAGTAGTGGAGAAGTACCTCTCGACGTTCATAGCGTAGTCCCTGCGAAGGCTCAAGTCCTTTCCGACGTACACCCGGCTGGCAAGATGATAGGTGAAGTTGCTGTCAGCTCTGGCAAGTGTCAGATGCAGACTTCGGTAGGCCTCGTACAGTTCAAGGTCATCACTGAACTCATCCAGGTTCATAGCACGGCGTAGCTGATCCTTTGATCTTCCGTCAGCTCCAGCGTAGACCACGGCGAGGGTGTTGGACACGGCAAGAGGTGAGAAGAGGATATTGCGGTACCGGTTGTTAGTCCACCACCCGATGTTGTGGTGGAGATCGGCAGCGAAGCGAATGTTGGCGGATCCGAGCTTGGTTTGACGAAATGAGGCAGAGGCTTGGACCAACACTACCAGAAGAGCGAGGACGGTAAATCTTGCCGAGTGAAGACTCAGTGGAGACATTGTTAGACGGTTACTGTAAAATAGACTATGTGAAGATATGTTAAACTTATATTTACTCAAATGAGAAATATTATTCTAAGTTCTTTACCTGGGTTGACAAAAATATAAAGTTAACGGTTAGCTTGTGCATATTTAAGTTAGAATATCACATTTTCATCACCGAGTTGTTTCCTTGACGTCTATTTGTTTGACCAGTCAAAGATCTATCAAAACAAAATATGCATCGGCCGGGAATCGAACCCGGGCCGCCCGCGTGGCAGGCGAGCATTCTACCACTGAACCACCGATGCTTCCACGTTGTTAATGTCACGAATGAAAGGTTTCATTGTTCTCATGAACGAACATACATCGTTAAATCATTTTAAAAAATATTGTAAAATATGCATCGGCCGGGAATCGAACCCGGGCCGCCCGCGTGGCAGGCGAGCATTCTACCACTGAACCACCGATGCTTTCTGATAACAGTGAAGTTTTATGACCTGCCATGCATGCACGTTCGATAAGGTACGGTAAGGTCGACAATAGCTGGCCGTAATATGACTGCTAATGACAGTAGTCAGTACCATTACATGGTAACGATAACATTACAACAATAACTATAATGTATCTGTAGTCAATGCGGCCAATAAGCAAACGCAATCTTATAATATATTTCAATGCAGTAACATGAAGGATTATTGTGTTATAGTAACATCATCTTACAAGGTTATATTCTACACACATGTAGTCCTATTAGGTAACAACATGCAGTTTTACAAGATAATGTTAGAGTAATATAGGTAGGCCTAATATGGCTATCATACAAGATTATTTTACAGTAACATATAGGCCTATTATATTATAGTAGCATAATTTTACAAGATTATTAAGTTAGGTCTATAGTAATGTGCAGGCATATTATATTACAATAACACTACCTTTATTTTTACACGATTCTGTTATGGTAACATAATCTTCCAAGATTATTTTCCTAATGAGGGAAGTGACGCTAATCTTAGCTTTATCACCTTTTTAATTAGTGACTTTAGTTTTGACAATATTAGAGAATTCGAGATTATTTAATTAAATCATAATATTATACAACAGAGATCTAATTCAAGTCTATTACACGCGACCAGCTAACCCAGAAACCCAAGTAACTAACCAGCCAACCCCCAAATAACCCAGATAATAAACCAGCTAATCCAATAACAAAGATAATTAACCACAGATAACACAAAAACCCAAGTAACTAACCAGCCAATCCCCCAATAACCCAGATAATTAGCCAGCAAATCAATTAACACAGATAATTTAATTAGCCGAACAACAAGACAACCCAAGCAATTAATCCGCTATAAGTCTATAGGCCTAACATTTTATAACCCAGGTAATTAAATGGCTAATGGCTAATCACTTCCTATTAAAAACATTGGTCAAGATAGTGTAAACAATTAACTCTAAGCGTCTCTATAAGAACGCCGCAGATAGTATTCAGCCTTTAGCAAGCCGACTTGCTTAATAATCTGAATGCAGCGACTGAACTGTTAAACACGGGAGCCTCAACTGTATGCCGCTTAATTCAGTGCTCTAAATTATACCAGCAATACCTTGATTTGTTGCGTCCACATTCGATTAAACAAAGTAAGAGGAGTGGCCTTACCTAACAACCCCACACCGAGTGATACACTGTTGCCGTGGACTACAGCTAATGTGCCTGATCAGTCGTTTACGAAACTGTTGAGGTTTAAACACTTGATTATCTCACTAATAAATATAACGATAAGTATCAAGGTATCTATTTTTAACGAAAACTTTTATGTCTACACTATGCAACAATATTCACAAATAGCATCTATTTTCTCATTCAATAGAGTCGATCATCTGCGGGAACTATGAGGAAATTAAATCCACTTGGTTCCCCTATGTGAAATAGCCCTGATTTGTCGCCGCGATTATCGTAACATTTTGTTTATCGTTACGCTACTGTTTGTTGCTGATCAAACGACGCTAAAGTGGAGAGATATGGTTGGATGGAGGGGAGGAGGGGAAGTGGTTTGTTTAGTTTCATACCGATATGGTAGACGTCAAGTTAGCAGGTCCAAGCTTTACTGGGTCACACGCAAAAAATAGAATAGCAAACAGAGAGCGAGAAGATAAAATATTTCCACCAAAGCTGGATTGGGAAAGGTCAAACAAGATTAGTAAATTAGCCGCCACTGAAGCCAGTGTGCGAAATTTTGTGCAGCAAATGAAAGCGCTGATTTCTTAGGTTTGTGTGCGGATATTGTATGCAAATGACATGGCATCGGATGCATTTAAGATTTGAAAGAAATGAAGCCTTTTGAAGACAACATATATTTATTTATTTAATTATTTAGTCAATAAGGCTTATAAACTGTTGTACATTGAAGCGTGTAGGAAATATTGTAGGCCAATGCGATTACTAACAACATTTTAAATAATTATGCATATTATATAAGAACTAGGTCAGAAATGTAAGTATTAGGCTATGAACAAATTGAAACAAAATTGAAAATGATTTAATTCGTCAATGAAGAAATAAATCAAATTATGCGCACACACAAACCTCACGCAAATATATGTACACACACACACACACATGCACACATACATACACACACATACACACGTATACACACATACACACATGCAAACATACATACGCACACGCATACACAAACACATACACAAACATACATACACACACATAAGATAGGCTACAGACACATACATACAAACATACATACGCACACACACACAAACACACATACACACATTCACACATGCACATACGCACACACACAAACGCACACGCAGACTACCAGTATGTGCAGGCAGGAATACAGGATGTGATGCAATCAGAAATCAAAGTATTCATGTATGATAATAATATGCAATTTAAACAGATAGTCAAAATTATCATCATGTATTATGTAATAATGTGGTAACAACGATCGAGGGCAAATTAAACTGAGTTCAAAGCCCAGGTCAGTCATCAAAGAACACATATCCCGTTGGCCCATGGAAGGTTAATATTGTATCCAATACTACAACCGATTGGCTCTATCAGTTGCAAAAACATGGCTAACTATGGAAAGGATTAATAATAAAATGCCAGAAATCTGTAAAGTGGTCTCGAAGACCGGACACCAGCTAGGGCACCGCTACAGAAATTATCTGAGGTTATTGCTGTTATTAAAAACACAAATGGTGATAGGGCCCGTCTAACGTTGAGAGATGTTGAGAGAAATCATAGAGCAAGCTAGAAAACATTAATAATCAAAGTGTGTTTTCAATGTTTCGCCTAGCTCTAATCCTTCTTCTTCTTCAGTGAGTAACTTGAACCTGCCAAGTGGCAGGTTCAAGGTACATATTCATACTCAAAGTCTGCATTCTCGCTCCATAAGAGCATTCCTTAGATCAACAAGTTAACCTCTTCACAAAGTCTATGCCTTATCCATTCCTTATGTAGCCTATATCTTGGGAAAAGTACGGCTTCTGAGGTGGGTTCCCGTTGCCTTCCTCAGTTAAATGGATTAATTACCATTTAATCCTGGGAGAAAATATTTCATGGTGACTTGGGTCCCCTCTAGCCATCCTCAGCTCCTGCCTTAGTCGTCTCTTTCGTACACGCGGCAGATTGTTTGCGGTTGCCCTATTCTGCAGTGTTCCAACCACACCCGAGCACAACATTCTGCTCTAATCATTGTGGGTCAAATAGTGACGTTCTAACCGCCAACGAAAGACGGAGATTCTTGTAGTTTGTTGGGTGGGATATACTAGCCAGCAGCTGATGTATATAATCAAACGAACAAGTGAAAACATTCTAGACAGGTTTCGTTTCTGCAATAAACATTTTTTTAATTCTCAAAAACTAAGAGCTTATTGAATTGTGTGCTTCGAAACTGTAGTACAGATTTGCAATATAGCAACCCTTGAAAAGTTCGACAAGTACAAACTGGAATGTTTTAAAGAGTGAAAGAGTGATTTTTCAGTGATCATTCTGTTATTATTCTGTTATAATTCGGTTATTCTGTTATTGTTCGGTTATTCTGTTATTGTTCGGTTATTCTGCTCCTGGCTGGAGCCAGTGGAGATGTCGGTAAGATATTTGATCGCAGATCATTAGGTGCGGGGTTCAAATCTTTGGCTCTCCCGTCACTGATATCGCTTACGGGAGAAGAAGCTGACGCTAATATCGGCTTTTTACGGCATTTATTTTCTACTATAGCAGTTAACCAGTACCCAAACGCGTCTCAAAATAGACTGGAAGCTTCGCCTGCCAAATTCCAGGCTCATTCGTTGCTGATTGTACCTTTAGACGTTTACGCCGAAAGCAATTTTAAAACAGGTTGCAGTCTTTAATAATAATACTAATAACAACAGTTAGAGTGCTACAGTCATCAATGACAACATCGAGCACTATAGAGACAAATCAAGCCGATATCAAAAGTATGTCAAGTGTGTATCATAAAACAATAGAAGTTGATGATAGACCTATTTTAGACTCTGTACTACTAAAGTATAATCATGCTGCAAATATGACGCACAATGTCAACATTGGGCAAAAAATCAGAAACAAAAATATCATTTAACAGTAAATGCATAAATACACAATGAAACTAGTGTGCATTAGCAATGAAATACACAGTATCTTAAACTTGTAAAGACATTGAAGCCTTCAAATGTACAGTTAGACTGCTTGATTAAATGGAACTGCAACGTTTTAATATCGAGAGAAAATCAGCAGTTATTTCCCGTGTTGTGTCCGGGCCATTGAAGAATAGACCAACCGTAAACAGCACGTGTCGTAAGAGACGACTGAGCACGAACAGAAGAAAGTAAATTTGTGCCATCTTGGAAGCCAATATTCCACATGCTGAAGGTTACACAGTAAGGTGTGAGTAATAAGGCAGAGCCTTTTTGTGAAGAGATTAACTTGTTCAGGTATGGAGGACACCCAATGGAGCGTGACATAAAATTGTGAGTAGGAATATGTACCTAAGACCTGCCACTTAGTTGAACACTACAAAGAGAGAGAGAAAAAAGAGAGAGAGAGAGAGAGAGAGAGAGAGAGAGAGTGAGAGAGTGATAGAAAAAGAGGAGATAGAGTGACCCAGAGTGAGAGAAAGAGACAGAGAGAGAGAGAGAGAAAAAGAAAAAGACAGAGACAGAGAGAGAGAGAGAGACAGAGGCAGACAGAGAGACAGCGATAGAGAGAGACAGGGTGAGAGAGAGAGAAAGACAATCGGGTAGCAGAATTTAGGGGAACAGGAGCAGAAGTAATGCAAGCTTTATGCGAGTAATGGATAAGGCGAGCGATAGATTTATTAGCGAGTCACATTACGGATAAGATGTGATATAAGACTACAGTGTATACAAACCAGCAACACTGAAATACATACCAAAGCTAATTAGAGGCGGAGCAACTGACAGGAGGCGGTGCTACAGATAACATTGCAAAAAAATAACTGAAATAGGTCACTAGTAACGAAGTAACGTTGAGTAACTATATCATTGCAAATTAAGTAACAAATAACAAAATAATAACAGCTTAACTTAAATAGACCAAAATATAATC
Organism: Enchytraeus crypticus; assembly: GCA_905160935.1. Taxonomy (NCBI): domain Eukaryota; kingdom Metazoa; phylum Annelida; class Clitellata; order Enchytraeida; family Enchytraeidae; genus Enchytraeus; species Enchytraeus crypticus. The sequence continues at coordinate 1,896,438 of CAJHZI010000528.1, forward strand.
AATGAAATTGCTGTTAAGCCCAATTGCAGTTAAGCCTAACCATAGAATAAAGAAGAACCGTAGAAATGTCAAAGGCAATCTCAACCACTGTAAACATTGAGTTCGAGAATTGCAGTGACGCCAACAACTAATTTTGCTAGACGGAGGTAAACAATATCAGCTGAGCATTATTTAAAAGCATAAAATAATGAAGTTTTTGAACATTTGCAAAGCTTTTGAACGATAATGAAACACTTTAGCAGAACATCTATCGTCACATCTATCCAACATATCGTCATTACAAAAAAATTATTTGAAACGAATTCCTATTAATTGGATGTATATTTTTATAATACAAAATGCAAATAACTTTTATTTCGAAACTCTTTAAGGTTATTCCCCGTTATTTAGTTTCCGGATTTCTGGAATTTGTATACCCAAACGCGGAACAATACATCATCTTAAAACCGTTTAGAGGCCGAATATTATGAAATAAATCTGAAATTACAGAACTTACAACTAAATACACATGACCAAGGTGCTTTGTTTACCCTCACGATTAAATGGAGCATGCTTGAAATCAAGTCGCTCTTGTTACAATACTGGTATCGCTGAAACAGCAATCATGCCATATCTACTTATTTTATAGATCTTTGGGCCTAACAATATCATCATCATCATCTTTCCTTGAATCACAGTTTAATTAGTGTCAGGAATTAGAATTCTTTAGCAATTTCTGGAGCCTAGGCGAACCAACCGAATGCCGTTTCTGACATTAGTTCAGATCTCAGTGACTTGTCACCTTTTACAACACGTGCAGTTCACGGTTGGTCTATTCTTCAACAACACGCAGTTATCGCTTGGGGGGAAATATTCGATTTTGCTCCAATTCAACAAAATATTTATATACTACTCTAAAATATGAGTTCTAAGCTTATGACTAATAGTTTATTTTCGTTTAGTATCGTTTATTTGTTCATCACAGCACAGATTATACAAAACAATCGGAACGTGCATGTAGTTAGATAAACAAATAGCAACACAAAAGAGGCTACCATAAAAGATCCATAGCTCTGTTCGGTAATACCATAATTAGTAGCTATAGCAGAGTCTACTTGAGTCTGAAATACAAAAAAACTATATCAACCAGAAGTCCACAACCCACTAATCCTGCCAATAAAGTCCAATGCAGTAAATATTGTTCTCAGAGAGAGTTGTAAACAGCTCCACACCTGACGAGGTTTGTTGTTGTTCTAAGTGGTAACGCTGATAACTTTTACCAGATTTACTCGAGTACGACCCGGTCAACGAGATAAACGCGTGGTAAAGCTGATCACACATCTCTCTCTCTCTTTCTCTTTCTCTCTAGCTCTCTCTCTCTCTTTCTCATTCTCTCTCTTTCACATTTTCCAGCTCTCTCTCTCTTTTTCTCTTTCTCTCTCTCTCTCTCTCTCTCTCTATCTCTCTCTCAATGCACAACTATAATAAGGAGCATCCTTGCGCTTAAAAATGAAAATGTTTAGCATACATGTGTAAATTTTATTTTAGTTACAACTCCACCACATCATTGTCATCACCTACCCTGTAATCCCAGTTTAACTAGGGTCGGGATATGAACCGGCCATCTCCACTACTCTCTATAAACTATAAACTTTATAAAACTGAGTTTGCCCATTTTATCTTCATCAAAGAACTTCACCAGCCCTAGACCCATTGAGTTTAGAACCTTCAATCTCCTACCTAGCAACAAAGCCAGCTAACACCTAGCTCATATCTTTGCTTTAATTCATGTAGAGCGTAGAATAAAGGCTGAATTCCAGTTTCCTGCATAGATATCAGAAACAGTTGTTTGCATATCTGAGTTGAATGACACAATGGTAGGGTGGTCTCTACTTCGTCTATCTCCCAGTCCCAGCTGACCGTATCCATTCCAACCCCACGACAAAACTCTTCCGTCCTCCGTTAAAACAATCGTGTGCCTTGAACCACACGCCACCTTCTTGACATCCACCATATCATTACCAGCACACGTTACCTTCTTGACATCCACCACATCATCACCAGTACACGCTATCTTCTTGATATCAACCATATCATCACCGGCACACGCCACCTTCTTGACATCAACCATATCATCACCAGCACACGCCACCTTCTTGACATCCACCATATCATCACCAGTACATGCTACCTTCTTGACATCCACCATATCATCACCAGCACACGTTACCTTCTTGACATCCACCATATCATTACCAGTACACGATATCTTCTTGACATCCACCATATCATCACCAGCACCAGTAGTCTGAGATTTCATTTTATCATTGAATGATGTCCTTAAAGTTCTACTATTATTACCAGCTAAATCTGATATCGGTTCATTATCGAAATCTGAACTCATGTCATTGCTAAGATTCTTACACGAACTGTACGAAAGCAAATGAGATGATTTAATTTCCAGAAGTTGAGGCAGTGGCAGAATGTTTACAAAATGACCATCTTCACAAGAATCAAGGCTTTCATATCTCAGCCCACACTGTTCATATTCCTCGAGCACACCTCTGCTCGGAAAACCCAACTGACCTCGCTCATTCCAACCCCAGACGTAAATTTCTCCACAGCGCCCCCTGGCCACAGAATGCCATCCCCCCGCTGCTACCTGTGTTATCTCAACCCCATCCAGAATTGACACGAGCATTGGTTGGGAAAGACTTTCCAGATTTCCATGACCCAGTTCTCCGTGATTCCCTACACCGTAGCTGTAGACATTTCCTCTCTCAGTGGCGAATAGAACAAACTGTTTACCACACGAGATGCTTCTGACTCTATACACAAACAAAACAGCATTCACTACAGTGAAACGATTAGGCTAACCAGTAAATGTAGGATTCAAATCCAGTGCAAAACCTATCACTTGCAGGTCTTGAGAGAGGGAATGAAGTTAAACCTAGCTTTATACTCTGCTTAGGTTATTTAAATTAAAGCAAATGTGATTTTTAAACCTAGCTTTAAACTTTGTTTTGGTTTATAAACTTTGATACTATATACTTGGCTTTAGACTCGGCTCTGATTTTAAAAACTGGCATTAGACTTGGCTTTGGTTTTAAAAACTGGCATTAGACTTGGCTTTGGTTTTAAAAACTGGCATTAGACTTGGCTTTGGTTTTAAAAACTGGCATTAGACTTGGCTTTGATTTTATGACCAGCTACAGATGAGAATTAACGCCATCTGTCAATGACAAAGTCTAAGCTTATTTCATTCATTGCTATATCTATTATCGATAACTAAAACAAGTTTAAACAACAAATTCAGTGCAACATTTTTAAATATAAAACGGATTAAATTTGAAGTTTAGCCTGAATTTAAGATCAGTAGTTTGATTTCGTTAAGCACAAACGAAATCAGAAGTTCTAAAAATATATTCCAACGTTCCCATAAAGAGGTAGCGTCAGGGCATTGGCTAATGTTAGCATTAGAGACATCAGGATACAAACCTACAAATTTCCTAAAGATATTTTTGGTAGAATATTTTTATTTTTAGTACGCACACGAGAATCTATTAACACACATGAAATATAATTTAAGTAAATCATTTTGGCTAAGCCAGTGGCCCGATAGATTTGACTCTCTCTCTCAAGGGCTCAAACAAGCAGCAGGTCCAAGGTACATATTTCTACTCACATGCATCACATCACCTTAAAGAGAAGTCCATTGATTAATGAGTTAATCCCTTCACAAAAGGCCACACGTAAATGTATCTTTTAACTTGGGAATAATATGGTTCTGAGGTCATTTCCAGTTGCATTGATTTTATAATTTGGTATCAACTAACAAATCATTACATGCAGGATTCAATCCTACGCTACACTATGAGTCTATCACTGATCTCTTTTCAAGATATGAAACTGACCAAGTAAAATACTTGACTTAGCAAATTCAGGTAGTAATAATACGGAAATTTTCTATTATAGTTAGAGTGTAGACAGAACAGAAGGAACAATAATAACAATAAGATTATACTGCATTGTATCTAAAGGCCTATCAAACAATGAAACAGAAGAAAAACTGACATTGGTTGTAAGATTAATTATATTATAAACATTATAATATTTATTTATGTTATTTATTAATTATAAACTATATAAATGAAGAAATATGTACTTAGAAACAGGAAGCAATTTAAACAGACTGTCTGCTAATTGAGTAACTCCACTCCAGATCAGCTTCTCAGTGCAGTAAGCGTTTCCAGAATCATCCACAGCAATAATTTTAGAATCAGACGCTTCAATGAATTCAAATATGGTCTTTGAAGAAGAATTTGATTTCTCGTCAGATTTTACATCACAGATAATTCTATCATTTTCAGACTTAGTTTCTTTCTGTAGAGGTCTAGAGTGAGATGACGTTAATCCATCACTCCTGTTAAGTGACAAATCAGTGCCGTCTTCTTCATTAGGCTTCTGACGCCACACGTCACTATTTCTTCCACAAAATCTTTTTCTCTTACGACATTTAATGTCTGCAAAGTCTTCCAAATTATCGCCACACTCGTGATTCTGATTTCGAGCAATAGTGTTGTCCTCAGATTCTAATTCTTTATGAACGTAGCATTGACCTTTATGATTTACATAGAATAAATTGTCCCAAGAACAACATAAACTCTTTACACCAGTGATAACTTCACCAGTTCTCAAAACTTGGCGAGTTCCACGTTTAACAATAACATGTCCGTCTTCATACAACATGTATACGCCACTCCAGGATATCACAATTGACCTAATGTCCCTCGTTCTGGATTTAGACGGAACTTGTTCCTTGGTAAATATGTTGTCATTGCTACTGACACCAATGAAGTCAGTTTCAACTGCTGATGGAAGATCAATAGCCATGTTGTCATTGCTTCTTGTTAATGGAAAAGCACTAACTTGTTGAAACCCGTTAAAACCACACACCATTACTGACATGGCTTAGTATTTATTCAATATTGGACAGTCACTTCTGCAAAAATTACAGTAATAGATTTCAAGAGACATGAAGTTGAATCCTAATAATAATAATAATAATAATAGTAATTGTACTAACAACAGTAATTTTAGTTTCAATTAGGAATTGGACGAAGCTGAATAAATTTCCCCTTGTTATCATCTAATGTGAAATCACCAAGATGCTAAAAGTGCCTAAATAATTCTATCAAACCCACTATAGTTTCTAGCATAATACAATAATACTATGGTCATATGAAATACAAAGCATTACTTTATGTACAGTATTGCAAGCATAAACAAAGGAGTTCACTATTTAATACAATTGGCACATTTAAACACAATATAACTCTGCATATTTCTACAGAATGTCATTTCAGATCTGTCTCCTTTTATTGCTAAATATTATCCTTTCGTTGCTTGATTGGTTTATTGGTTAAAGACCAACGACGAGTTCATAAATCTTGCCTGAAACGTTCTCAGAGCTTCAGAACAGCAGGGAAAATCATATAGGTCATGCAAGTTACCTATCATTACCTTCTCGCCTTTATGTCCTATTTATGAATGGTAGTATTAGTAAGATTAGCGACCGTGAAATAAATGAGATGTTATGTTTTTTGCAGATATCATACTTCAATTTTCGCTCATGTAAATAGTAAACAAGCGTTGCCATCTGTAAAAAAAACTTCAATTTTGTCGATTTATTAATATTAAATACTAATTTTCAATACTTCTATGCTAATTTTGCTCTCTCGTGCGAAGAATAATTATGAAAGTGTTCGTCTATTTCTGTAATTAATAAAATAATATATAACTTAAGTCAGAATAATTGATTAGCTTACAATAACTACGCCTTGTCTTATTCTACTAGTGATTGATTTTGTTTTGAGAAAAGCTTTCAAATGACAGTTTCAAGCATATCATAACAATTACTCCAATAATAACAAAGTGCTCGATGTTGTCATTGACTCATTGATGACTGTAGCACTCAAATTGTTGTTATATATTAGTATTACTCCTGAAACTGCACTACTGCAGGCATAACTTTTACCATAACAGTTGACCGGAGGGAGGTTGAAAAAATAAAAGTTCACGTGTCTAGACAGTACAATATCGCAAAACGGATCATGTGAAAAAGATGTAGAATATGCAGAATCGGTAAGACATATGCTGTCTTTCAAAAACTACAACATATTTGGAAAAGCAATAAAATTGATATGGGACTGAAGAAAACAATTTATTCAACCGTTGTACAGCCCGTCTTGTTACATGCATGTAAAACCTGAAAAGGTACTAATAAAATAAAACACAAACTTAACTGTTTTCAACAAAGATGTCTCTGAAGAATCCAAAAATTCATTATTGGGAGCAGATCAAAAATGAAACAGTAAACCTACTTGATAGGTTTGGAGAACGAAAATATGATGAAATAGTTGCTGAAAGGAGGGTTAGGTACTTGCTTAACGTATTAAGAAAGCCTGATGATAGATATGCAAAAGACTGCAATAAATTGGAAGCCAAGCCAAGGAAAAGAGGAAGACCTAGAAGCACTTAGTTTAGCACGATCAACAAACATTTGAAAACTTTGAACATTCTTAAGCCAGAAACTGTCGCTGCATCAATTAAGTTGATATAAAATAACTAAAATTAATACTGGAATTTTTTATTTCAAAGCAAAGCTACAAGAACAGAATAATAGTTAATTTAATTTAAATTTAATTCAACCTGTCGCTCTGTCGATTGATTGCTTTCACACACATGTAAAGTGTTAGTAATTTGTCTTTCATGTTCATGTGTATTACTAGTAAAGTGTTGGATCTTGCGATTGTAGTGTTAACCGTTAAGTTAAGGGAAGCTCACAGTATTTGGCGGCAGTTCTAGATCGCAGCTGTTAAGAGAAGCCCAGTGTAGTAACGACATGTCTAGCTCGCAGCTGTTATGTCTCATCAATAGTTAGCACACCTGGGAAAACCGGCACCAGCCTACAGTGGCTTGCGTACATGTACTCTGGATTTACTATATTACGCAGACTATACGAGGATTACATGTGGGTATGTATGTAACTGTTGATATTTACATATAACACTAGTCAACTCAATTAAATTAACTGTAAACTTGTGTTAACTTTAAAGTCAATATCCTCACTCGAAAGCGACGTCAATGACGGGCGAACCCAGGATTTGAACCCCGCACTTAATGATCCGCGGTCGAATATCTTACCGACATCGCCACTGACTGCAGGCTGTGAATAAATGTATTGAATCTTTTGCAATAAATTAAGTAATAAATGTATGCATCGAATGAACTATGCATTAAGCAACTAATCAATCAATTAATCCAATAGTCACTGATTAATATGCGGGCTGGTTAGTGGCCTATAGTCTTGGGCTGTTACAGAAATGAGAGACTGGTCGTTTAGATGAGTCATTTATGAGATAAAGAATTCACAATAATGCAACTTTATATTCATTGATATACAAACACCCGGAATGGCTTGCTTGATTCTTTTAGTCTCCAACGTTGCCTTTCTGTGTGTAATATGTTCAATGACTGGTTGATTGATTGGTTAATTTATCGATTTATTGGTTGATATTTAGATTGATTGATTGATTGATTGATTGACTGACAGATTGATTGATTGATTGCCTGATTGGTATTTCGCAAACCGAATCTCATCGACTAAAATATCTGAGTTGGCGATATTTCTAACTGACAGTTGAGATATTTTATACTGATATTATGGAGACTATATATTAGTTATAAATGTACCAATCTCCCCAGTATTAGTTCGCAATATCAACTATTGCGCCGAAGGATATTTCTGATTGATATTGTGGAGCAGATATTTCTGACTTGACGTCTCTGACATCATCCTTGTATGAAAAAACGGACGTTAAACCTTTATTATTAATTTAAACTTTTATTACTGCTGTTGCACCGATGAATTGACCAAACATCAAATTGACCTTTGCAAAGTCAACTCTTGGCTCACTGGGCTAGCCAAGCCACAGCATAGGCTAGCCCAGCCACAGGATAGTAATGCAATGTAATACAGCATTGCATTGTAATGCAGAAATTCAATGTAATGAAGTAATGAAATGTAATGCAGTAAGTAACGGAGTAAAGCAGTGTATTGCAGTAATGCAATGTAATGATGCAATGAAAATAAGACAGCGAAACAAGTAATACAGCGATGATACGTAGAAATGCCTTATTTCAAATTGCACAGTCTAGTTTTTCGCATATTAGATGTGCGACATTTATTGGACCTACAGTTTTTGCACTTCGGTTTGGCTGTGAGTCTGTAGAGCTCGTTGCTGTCATGGTAGCACTGTAATTGTTGTTGCTGTTTTTGTTACAAGATAGAGAGAGTGTTGTGTTGTGTCCGGGTTGTTTGAAAAATGGACCAATCGGTGACTGCACGTGTCGTAGAAGGCGACTAAAGCACTAAGATCCATACCAACGTCAAAAGGGCATTCGGTTGATGAGCGTCTAGGCTCAAGAAATTGTTACAAAAATGTAAACGGATGGAAAAGTCTCAAATTGGGGATTGACTGATACATGATATGATGTAGGTCAGAGAGGATTTAAGGCAGTCTATTTGTATCCTGGACCCTAAAGTGGGATTCAAGGGAAGATGATGATGTTGTTGTTGTTACAAGATAAGATTTTCATGTATGCGCATATACAATACGCTCTTAAATAAAAGCAAGCCAATGTTGACTGCTATAACTCAGTATAGTATATACATGTGCAGTGCACAGTATTGTACTTGTATATACCGTAGTAAGTTAGACCAGTCAACATTGCCTTGCTTGACTTTTGCATTTCAGTGTCCGTTCGCACATTCTTGTATTGACAGTGTTCGTAGTAGTCATACAATGAAAAGCATTAGCAGTGGAATACGAGTGGTCGAGAGTTTGTAGACCGAGCAAAGAGATCTCTTAGAACAAGAGTGCTAAGAACTTGAACGTTTACTGTTATAACGATGTCTAATTGTCAACATCGTATTCTCTGACATATCTCTTTCTCTCTCTCTCGACTTTCTACTTTCTCTCTCTCTCTCTCTCTCTCTCTCTCTGTCCTCTCTCCCTCTCTTTCTTTTTTCTTTCTCTTTCTCTCTCTCCTCTCTTTCGCTCTATCTCTCGCAAATGTTCTGCCAAATGGCAGGCAGATGTTAAATATTCGTACTCGGAGTCTGTTTTCACGCTCCATAAAGAGCACTCCATAGATCAACAAGTTAATCATTTCACAAAGTCTATGCTTTATGCATACCTTATGTAGCCTATAGCTTGGGAAAATATAGGCCATATTATTCAAAATTGAATAATAAGGCTTTTGAGGAGCTGATTTCCTCTTGCCTTCTTCGATTCTTGTTTAGTCGTCTCTTACGACATGTGAAGTCAACGGTTGATCTATTTTACAGTGACCCGGACGCACCACGGGAAGATTCTCTTTCACACTCTGTAATAGTAAATTGAGTTTCTTGATTTCTCTACGTAATCAGAGGCTAGTGATAAAATCCTGTACGTGTTACCATATTTCTGCCTCTGTCTGTCTTTGTCTCCCTCTCTCTCTCTCTCTCTCTCTCTCTCTCTTTCTCTCTCTCTCTCTGTTTCCTCTCTCTCTCTCTCTCTCTTGTTAGTCTCCTCTTTCTCTTCACTGTTTTACCTAATACAGGTCCATAACACAGGTTCCTAATCCCAGTCGGCAGTCCGGTTGTCGACTTCCTTAAAGATGACACTAGTTGGACTGTAAAGCTGTCCCAGAGGTGTGGGAGTTGAGGTTAAGTCCCAGTCCACCTCCCTGACTGTATGTTGAAAATATTGTAAATGATACAATAGTAGGCCTATATGTTGAGGTAAATACAATAACTTGGCATACACAATTGTGATGTACATATTATGCACCACCCATAATTCATCATTTAATTTTGGGGACGTTTCTGACAGTGCTTAAATCTAAGCATCATCATCATCATCCCTGGAATCCCAGCTTAACCACAGGGTTCGGAAACAAATAAGTGATTAAATCTAATAGCTCTGTATAACTCACATGTCTAGAGTAGTTTGGGAAAATGTAGAATTAAATTTACGGACAACTGTAGGTAATTTTAAGGGGCGACTGACCCAGAACCGCCTGAGTTGGAAAGACTATTTATAATTGTAATAATGATTTCTATATTTTGTGGCTATTTGATCGCTCATTTATGACAGATACTTACATAGGTCTAGCTTCTTCACTAGTTGTGGCTCTTTGCTACTAGGCTACTTGATTCGTCATCGTCCTTGTAGCGCTACTGTTGCATGTTGCATAGTGCGCCTCTTATAAATATACTTATTGGTTGATTGATTAGGTTTTTATACTTACTCGTTTGTAAGAATATATTTTATCCATTATGTAACCCGATCACTGGAAAATTCATCATCTGTCCATATCACCGGTGATAAGAGATAACTAAGGAAAGATTATGAAAGCAATGGTAAATCATCTCGCTTAGCTTAAGGGTTCATTACGGTTTGATTATGACATGACAACTTTATTTTGATAAACTCATTGATCGATGGAATGCTCTTTTGCACGTGAATGCAGTTAGTAACGAAATTGAACCTGAAACCACAATCACTTCAATCATTGATGAAACATTTCCTCTAGATCTTTTTGCAAATGGCATATTGTTTTCTATACGACGTCAGGTGAATTATATCAATTCTTAAATATAAAATTCTCTAGCAATTCAATAACATCCTACGGACTCGACGACTTCATCAGCGACGGACTGTGTATGCGATTTGAATCGAGCAGTGATTCCAACTGGGTGAAGGCTGAGAAAGAAAGCCACTATCGTTTGCTGATTTTGACGTTGAAGTAGATGATGACATAGATATTGAATACCGACCGACTCCGGCTGCTGATATATATGGGATATTGAATATGTGAATGAAGGAGATTTTTAATAAATAAATTTTTGACATGATCAAAATAAACAAGATAACACAGAATTTGTATATAGTAATGCTTTTAATGCAGTCTATTTTGCATATACTTTTAACGGTCACATTTTTTTCAAACTCCAGCCGGACTAGCGTATTGTAATTATTGAAATGAAATGTTAAACAGTAAATCTATGATAGGCGCGATGCTAATAATAAATTTATCGAAAACTTCGTCAGGCGCAATTCTTAAAAGCTTTCATCCCCTATCATATCAACTTTAAAGGAGGCGCTGAAACCTAAACGCGCTATGATTGCTAGACCACTAGTCTATTGAGATTTTACCTGCTTATGTAAAGTTATGTCTACAAAATCTGAAGGCGCACTTCTTTAATCATAGGCACTAAATGTAATTAAATATAAGAGTTAAATGTATAGTAAGTTCAGTTCAATAAAACGTCACTTCTTAACTGCAGGAAATTAGTTCACTCAGTTCTTCGTCAAAATTTAATTTGTAAACAATCGAGTGATTTGGGGGGTTGGGGGAGAGCGGTTGAGCGAAACCACATATATTTTGTAGGAGGAGAGGGGGCGCAGTCACCCAGGAACATGAAATAAATCATCTGCCCCATAGCGTATAATCATCATACTACCATTTAATCATCTCGAGCCTATAAACCACAGTTTGTTCAACATACCATGCCTTTAAATATTTACGCATGCTATAATGAAAAAAACGTCGCTTTTTCAAATCAACGATTTGAATACAGACGTCTGGGGAGGTGATAATTCTTCCGTAGCTTATACCCTCTTGTGGGATATAAGACGACGTGAATCTAGACAGCCCTGTGCCTGGACATGCCTGGGCCTGGGCACGCCTGGGCCTCGACAGAGGCCTGCGCCTGAATAGCCCTGGGCTAAGCAGCCATGTAGGCGGGGGCCTACTTAGCGTAGCAGGCCTTGCGAGGCTGACGCTTGGACTTGCGACCCTTGACGAAGTTTCTAATCATGGGGACGCGGGTGTGGATGGGGCCGCATCGCTTGAGAGGCTTGTTGCACTTCTTCTTCTTGGGGCGGCAGCTCTTGCTGCGGGCCGAGCTCTCGGTCGAGACGCTGCGGGAACGACTGCGGGACCGGCTGACACCCCGGGACGAGTCGCGCTGGTCGCTAGAGGTAGAGTTCTGTTGATTCATGTTGCACTGCAAGCAATCAAGCAACCAATCAATCAAGCTATCTATCAATCAATCAAATCAAATAAATTAATCAATCTCAAATAAAATAAATGAATCAAATCAAATAAATTAATCAATCAATCAAATCCAAACAAATTAATCAGTCCCATCAAATCAAGTAAATTAATCAAATCAAATAATTTAATAAATCACATCAAATCAAATAACTTTATAAAATCAAATAAATTAATGAATCGCTACCGCAGTCAATCAATCAACTCAATCAATCGCATCAAATACTTAAAAAGTCTAATCATTAAAATGTTATCGATGTTATCTGTCACTGAAGAATAGATGAAACGATCAGTCAATCCAAGATTTTGGAAACACGTTTCTTTTGCCGTTTTATCCTTATGTAGCAGCGTAACTGCGTTTTTCTCGATGTTGTCGTTGTCGACAGTGGCAGTCTAATTTAGTTGTTGATAGGGTTTGATATTGATGAGTTACTACTCCTGTTTGTTTTGACGTTGTATCAGATAATAATTATAGTAAACAAATATATTATTATTGAATAAGTTAAATAATAAAGTATTCTATATATGGTAATCATTATAATATATATTCCGTACATAATATATACAGCATTCAATATAGGTATCCATGAAAGATAGAAAGCAGAAGATCAACGAAGAAATCCCATCAAGCATGTAATGAACCAAATTCAATCAATCCATAAAGTAATCATCAGAAAAAAGCATTCAATTGTTATGCCATCAATCAAGCAGCCTAGCAAGCATTTAAATATTTATTTAAATATGCAAATCAATCAATCAGTAAATTTGATTTAGTGTGACAGAAAGGCCAAGGTACGATTAGATCAGGTTTAACTTGTGTCTCTCAATTAGTAAAAGCGACTGCTCCTCTAGAAGCTGAGGCCATTTGGATCTGAACTAGAACATTCAGCATTTACATCGTACTAAGCAATATCATATTAATACTCAAGTCAATTTTTTGAATTAGATACGGTTTACGGTGCTTAAAAAGCAAAGCTGGTAAAGCTAAGGATAACGTCAGTTTCCTCACTCGAAAGCGATGTCAGTGACGGAAGAGCCCAGGATTTGAACCCCGCACATACTGATCCGCGGTCGAGTGTCTTACCGACATCGCCACTGGCTCCAGCCACTCGATATAGCTCGAGAGAAATCACTGGTTCGGTTGCTCAGTAATACTGTTGTATGCCGATTCTTTTTGTTTGTGAAATACTTTCATTATTATTCAAACTAAATGTTAAATAGCCGGATGACTTGTCACGATGTTGTTGTGCTTCTGTTACAAGCTCATGCAGTTTTTGTCGATTCGCAGCTTTTTTAGGCTCATCAGAGTTGGGGATGCTTATATATGAATGGCAGTTTAAAAGCTGTTTTATATTATATATTACTGAGAGGCATGTTTTAACTGAAAGTCTCCTGGGTTATTATCTCGAACTGTTTTTTATGATAAAAAGCTGTTAATGCAAATGTTAACGTCAGTTTCCTTACTCGAAGGCGATGTCAGTGACGAAGTGAGCCAGGATTTGAACCTCGCACATACTGACAGTAAAATGGCAGCAGATGAAAAGCTGAAGGCAGATAGGATAGAAAGCAAAGCTCGGGCCTTGAAGCGACAGAACTTCATATATTTAAGACCAGCTCGGTGTGCAGTGCTACCATCATCCATGACACGACCAAGAAGCTATCTAACTGGCTTTGTATGGGATGGAAATTAGTATCTAAGAACGAGCATTGAAATGACAAAGAGCTATAGAAAATTCTTAGCTAATTTTATAACTATTTATGTGGAAACTGATATAACAGATTATTCTATGTATGAGGAAAAAAATTACTTTAATGAAATTAGCTAAAATGTATAAATTCTTACCTTTTTATGAAGTTTTTAGATTTCGGGTTTACGAGGCCCCATGAAAATTTTCTGCTGTGCCTATTTGCCTTGTGCGGGGAGGAGCTTATATAGATGCTTAGCGCTTTTGATTTTGATTGGTCGATGCTATTATTGCGTACTAAATAATTTACATAATTACAAATTCCTTCCGCTCTATTGGATAAATTAAAATCTCTGTTGCCTTGGAGACGCTTTCTGAATTATTTAATGTAGCGTCATATAATGTATATCAAAGATACTGAAGATGTTCCAAAAAGTGTTCTATAGTTTTGCCTTAGAGTAACAACAATAACGACAGCATAAGCAACAACAATAACAATAATAGCAATTAGTTTACATTATTGAAAAATCATGATCGTCGAAATCGTGACTATCGTAAATTGCAGCATTGCAATTGCAATTCAATAATTTTATTGATTGATTGTTTTCACCGGTAAAGACCTTATAATTTAACTGCCTAGTTTTTTGCCATTACATTTACACCACTGTCAATTACATATCCAAGTTAAGAAAGCTGAAGCCTGCATATGATGCCAAACCTCTTATAAATATCTATTAATTTATTTTATATCTATTTTTAGATATATATATATTAATTGCGGATCATATCGTTTAGATAAATATGGGTTTGAGGTGGTTTTTCATTGCATTTCTTATCTCGTACCTCCGTAGTAACCTTTCAACGACACGATCAGCTGTACGTTTTCAGTTCGGCGCTGATCCGAATCAAGCACTGTTACGACCCAAACAATCGAGTGGCAAATTGATTACATTGACTTTTACCTTAAAATGCAACCATTTTAGGGCGACATATCATGTTTTTAGAGGAGGAAAATGGAGATCAAACTGTATAATTTCTGTACGTCATACGGTCTAGTTCTATGTCGTGAGAATAAGGCTAGAAGGCACGTATGGTAGGGATGATGGGGCTAAAATTCACCCTCCTAAATTTCTACATTTAGGCCTAAATCCACTCTTGCTATCGGCGTATACGTTCTGTTGGAAAATAACATTGTGTGAAACGTAGCAGCTTGGCACGCATGCATCGCCGGCAAGCCAATCGAGAATGATATCTGAATTAGCGCGCTTTGTAGTATTTTGTGCGAATCTAGGTACAAAGCTTTTTGCAGTATCTTATTTAAAGTATCGGAGACCCGGCGGCAATAAATTTTGTATTCATATCGCCTGATCTGCAGCGTATAGACTGGTATAGAGCCAGGCTGGTTGGCTTGCATGTCAGTTCAGTGTACTTTTACAGCTTATTCTCTGTTTACATGCTTTTAGAGTCAAGTTGGCAATAGTTGTAATGTATTCAGTGCATTTTGCAGTATTCCGTGTATATGTGAATATTTATTACACGTCTTATTATCGGTGTAATTTCTGTAGTTGGACTAATGCCATTGGTATCATCGTCGATCGAGAATTTGTTTCTGTTAGGACAACTGATTTAAATTTCGAAGACAATGAGCGAAACCGTAGACTGTATACAGTGATATAAACTTATAAAGTATTATAGTATATAGAGCGATACTAGTTTGCTATACTGAAAAAGACTGATGCTTTATTTCTGATGTGTTTTGTTGTGATCAAAACATAACAAGTACACAATAATTGGATATGAAATAGCAAAGATAGGGTGGATCTAAAGCACTAGGCATTTACATGGACCCTAAGTAGAGCATATAAAAAGGATATAAAGGATATAGCCTATACATGTAAGCAACGATATCGCGATTGTGTAAAATAGGACGATAATATGGGATATAAAGGTATACTCTATTGCAATTGGCCTTTAAAATTTAAAATTACTTTAAAATTTGTACAACTTTTACTTTAAAATTTAAAATGACTGAATTACATGTCGAAAAGGGTTAAAAGGGATCTCTTAAATTCTCATTCTCTATTTCTTGTTTTTATACGGCACCTTTACTTCAGGTTCGGTGCGCTAGTTCATATTTCAAATCACCCTGTTTACATTCATGATCAAAGTGTCTGCTGTAAACCAACAACATCTTCTTATATCCCGCTTTTTGCAACTCCTAATAATGCTAATCTAAATAATTAGTAGAAAAGTATGAACTATATGACTTTCGAGATAGTTTCTCGTTTCCTTCCATTGTCTCGATCATACGTCACGACGGTCACATGCAGTTGTCGTTTGGTCTGTTCTGCTGGGACAACTTGAGAACAAATGCCTAATAATTAATATTTTATATATATTATAGAATTAATTATTAATAATTAATTAATCTGAAATAGCAACGCTGTCTCAGAGATATCTTTGTGGTACATCAGTTAATAAGCGTCTACTGTCTATTGCGCTACCGGACCCTTTATTTCACTTATTGGCTTGGCTTTGGATTATATTATTTCATGTTTTCATGGACGACAGTAGCACTTTAATCATGTAGCTGTTGTTGTCACTTGATGCTGTGTCTAAGGCTCACATTCCTAGTCATTGCCCATCTCCCACAGTTTCTGTCTGTCTGTCTGCCTGTCTCTCTCTCTCTCTCTCTCTCTCTCTCTCTGTATCTCTCTCTAGTGTTCTGTTAAGTGGCAAGTCCAAGATACTCAGCATGATAGCATTTGCTTTCACGTTTTATAAAGAGCATTCCATAGATCAACAAATTTGTTTCTTAGGCTATAAGCTTTATCTATGCCTTATAGTTTGGAAGACGTATAGATTTTGAGATTTCCCATTGCTTTCGTCCGCTCTTGCTTAGTCGCCTCGTGCTACACTTGCTGTGGTTGGTCTATTCTTCAATATCCCGGACACAAGACGGGCACAACACGGGACATCCCGAATATCCCGGACACAACCCGGGAATACCTATATATACTGTTATTCGATTTCAAATCAGTTTAAAACTGCATGACGTTCGTTACTTGTCACTCTACAAACTGAGCTATTGAGACATTCAATAGTTCAGTGATAATGTTTACGTGTTTATCTGCTTACTTGCTTTCTTCTTTGCGGCTTCTGTTGAATGAAAAATTGCAATTGTAGATAATGCAGAATTGGAACAAACATAATTTTTTTTTGAAAAACAAAGGCATTAAAATCGCGTAGGTGGAGCTTCAGAAAGACTCTTAAAGATATATTGTGTGATTTTAGGATGAAATTGTAGACAGATTGAGTGAGGCACGTTTTCAAATTAATATATAATGAAGCTATTTAGAGCCCGACAGTGCAATAGAATTATTATGCGTGTTATTTCCAATGCATCATTTAGTCAATGAATTAATATTACTACCTGATATTATTATATATCCGTGTTGTGTCCGGGCTGCTGAAGAATAGATAAACCGTGGACTGAACGTGTCACAAAAGGCGACAAAGTACTTTGGGCTCAACCAAAGTCTGAAAGGGCATTCCTTTAATGAGCACGTAAGCACCATAAATTACTACAAAATATTCTAATCGCAACCTAGTTGAACTGGGATTGAAGGGAGGAAGAAGAAGATGATGATGCCTTGATATTACATATCGTCCCCACGTTGCATCCTAGTAAACTAAAGTATGGTGCACTGAGGTAACGCTGAACAATGCATAGAGCGGCGTAAAATAGATTGCACAATGCAAACGCCGTCGTTAAATTAGTGGTTTATAGTTTTCTATTGTATTGGCGACACACGTCGCATTATACAATTATGACTGTATCGAGCGAACTCAGCTAGCGCATCCTTTCTATATTGTTCTCTATGAGGGTTTATAATAATAATAACTTTCAGTTAATAATGGTAATTATATTCAGTTGGATGTTGCAGTTCACTTGGTATGCTTTCAAACTGTTCGATTCAGCTGTTGTAATGTCTTTCAATTTCTAAACCAGTAGTAGCATAAGCAACATTGTTACGTTGTTGCAGATTTTTCATTTATACAACTTTTTACGAATATTTTGAAAATTGATATTTTGGTTCAAATTGTTTTACTATTTCCAAGTCCAGTTGAAGCAGATGTTTCACATAGCAGATGTTACACATTCACATCTCTGATGAGATGTGAATGTATAATACTTTGATAAGCTGTGGATGTGTGATACACTGATAAGATGTGAATGTATGATACATTGTTTGGGTGTGTGATACATTGATACATTGGCTGGAGCCAGTGGCGAAGTCGGTAAGATACTCGACCGCGGATCAGTAGGTGTGTGGTTCAAATCCTGGGCTCGCCCGTTACTGACATCGCTTTCGAGTGAGGAAACTGACGTTAACCTTAGCTTTACCAGCTTTATAGGATGTGGTTGTGTGATACACTGATAAGCTGTGGATGTGTGATACAATGATAAGCTGTGGATGTGTGATACATTGATAAGCTGTGACTGTGTGGTACATTGATAAGATGTGAATGCGTGATACTCTGATAAGCTATGGATGTGTGATTCTCAGAAAAGATGTGACTGTGTGATAAATTGAAAAGATGTGTGATAAATTGATAAGATGTGGATGTGTGATACTCTGATAAGCTGTGAATGTGTGATATCCTGATAAGATGTGACTGTGTGATACAATGATAAGCTGTGAATGTGTAAGCTGTGGATGTGTGATATATTGATAAGCTGTGAATGTGTGGTACATTGATAAAATGTGAATGTGTGATACTCTGATGAGGTGTGGTGTGTGATACACTGATAAGCTATGGATGTAGCAGAATGGCTTCATCTAATACTCTAATTATATAATTATTATAACAATACGTTCATAATGCTTAGTGTCAATGGGCTTCGGGTAATTATTGTTACTCAAGTAGTAAGAGTTATGCATATGTTATTAGTTTAAGTGCGTATGATGTCACATCAGTTGTATTGCTTGGTTTGAAATGAGATCAGCTAGTGTGTTGTGAAACTTAAGCCGTCAAGTGTTTAAACAGCAAGAGAGAGAGAGAGAAGAAGAGAGAGAACGAGACAGACAGAGAGAGAGAGAGAGAGAGAGAGAGAGAGAGAGAGGAAGAGAGAGAGATAGATAGAGAGAGAGAGAAATTACTATGGATATATATATATATATATATATATATATATATATATATATATATATATATATTCATGGATAATTGATGATTCACACATCCACAGCTTATCAGTGTATCACACAACCACATCCTATAAAGCTGGTAAAACTAAGGTTAACGTCAGTTTCCTCACTCGAAAGCGATGTCAATAACGGGCGAGCCCAGGATTTGAACTACACACCTACTGATCCGCGGTCGAGTATCTTACCGACTTGGCCACTGGCTCCAGCCAATGTATCAATGTATCACACACCCAAACAATGTATCATACATTCACATCTTATCAGTGTATCACACATCCACAGCTTATCAGAGTATTACACATTCACATCTCATCAGAGATGTGAATGTGTAACATCTGCTATGTGAATATTCATGTGTATATATATATATATATATATATATATATATATATATATATATATATATATATAGAGAGAGAGAGAGAGAGAGAGAGAGAGAGAGAGAGAGACAAAGAGAATGAGAGAGTGCGAGAGGAGAGCGAAAGTGAAAACGGGAGTATTATATTACAAAATCTTGAACCCGCTATTTAAGATTCTTTAGAGATCTCTCTGGTTTGTTGACATTAGCAACTGAGGAAATTATGAAGGAACGTGGAGGGAAGCGGGGGGGGAGGGTGGATAAGGAAACCTGGTATGAAATGGGGGGGGGGGGCCCTCATGGATCAAACGTGACCTCATACTCAGCTATCCACTTGATTGGAGATCTCTCAAGCACTTACAGCTGACGACCTGTTTGTGATGGAGGCCAAGGAAAATACGATCTATAAGATAAGTGAAAAATATGGGCTCTAAGATATGTGAAAAATATGGGCTCTAAGATATGTGAAAAATATGAGCTGTAAGATATGTGAAAAATATGAGCTGTGAGATGTGAAAAATATGGGCTATAAGATATATGAAAAATATGTTCAATAAGATATGTGAAAAAATGAGCTATAAGATATGTGAAAAGATGAGCTATAAGATATGTGAAAAAATAAGCTATAAGATACGTGAAAAGATAGTAGTAAAAGGTAGTCAGAGAGAGAGTGAGAAGAGAAGCAGAGAGCGAGAGAGAGAGAGGGGGGAATGAGAGAGAGAGAGAGAGAGAGAAGAGGGAGAGAGCGAGGGAGAGGGAGAGAGAGCAGAGAGAGAGAGAGAGAGAAGAGAGAGAGAGATAGTTAATGAAAGAGAGAAGAGGGAGAGGGGGAGAGCGAGAGAGGGGAGTAAGAGAGAAGAGAGAGAGAAGGAGAGAGGAGTGAGAGAGGTGCTAGAGAGAGTATGTTTTAGTTTTAGGAGCGGTGCTAGCAACATATATGTAAATGTACCGGAAAATCTACATTTGCTCTCAGTTTGAAGGTTCTTCTAATACCGGATGTTGTAGAATTTTCAATTAGATTCTGCTTAGAGTTGTTGAGTTCAGGGAGTGAAAATGTTTTAGTTTTTTCACAGAATCACGTCGTTGCTCACATTTTCGCCTTCCTTTTCTCTATCGTCTCTCTCTCTCTCTCTCTCACTCTCTCCTTCGTTTCTGTCATTATTTATATTCTACTGTTTTAATTTCTGTCGATCTCTATTTCTTCCTCTCTTAATTTCTCTCTCTCTCTCTCTTTCCTTCTGTCTTTCACTCTTTAAATTTTCCATTTCTTCAATCTTCCAGGATGACTAAAAATCGGTTGCTTTCAACTTTCTGCTGCTTTTCAATCCTGGTTTCTTGTTAGTTTTTAATGGGTTTAAATGGGTTCTGATTAAACAACCAGTTTGACCTTTGAATCATCAAGGTCGTGTTTAATATGATTAGTTCAGATCTCTGATGTGATGGATGGACTGAAATACTTGCCCGTTGCGTTCCTGGGTCGCTTCGACAGTAGTACATGAACTTATGTTAAAGCAATGATTTCATCTTATGCCTTTCTCTTTTTTATCTTTCTCTCGCTCTCTGCACGTAACTTCGTCACGACAAGTCTGCAACTTGTACAATGCAATCCCCATCATCTACCATCAATTTGCATATCGACATATACGTGTCTCCTTCGTGTTTTCTACTCCGACAATATGGAACTCTCTGCCACAAGATCTTCGATCTTGCCATTGTATTGGTACTTTCCGTGGCAAGCTAAAAGCCCATCTCTTTCCACCATTGGTGTAAATTTGACCCGCTTGCCTTTGATCTTGAACTTGCACTGTTTTGATCTCGCTTTCTCTTGTGGACTACGTGTCGTCATCGTGTGGTGCTTTGGCGCCTGTGTATGTAGAGTCTGCGAGAGACGTCCCTGACATTGCCTTATAGCGAGGAACCGGAAGTTAAATTCTTATTGATTGATTGATTTATGCAACTTTACTTATTCCTTCAACATATCAGAACATCAGATTTCAGAGGTGATTAACTTGCATGCCTTCATTCATGCAGAGCTTAATGCTTCATTTGAGGACTAAATATTAATGGGCACAATTATGTACAAAAAAATTGATTTTTGCGACCCCGTTATTTGATAAAGTAATGCTATAAGCGTTCTCTGGAATAATGCCTGCATGAATATAACATTTCAAAAATCAAATATCCTTTCGGTTGGGTTGCTAATTACTATTGTAAAGTTAGAGGTCAGTGTTACATTAACTGTTGTTATGTTTTTTACATTCCTATTACAACCCCAACTAGTCAAACCTCTGTGCAATATAATTATGTCGATCGTATGAGTCATCCTCTGTCTATTTAATCAATATTAGCCAATACTCGTTATTCTAGCCACGAATATATTGCACTATACTATGGGTGTTAAACAATAATTACTAACTGTGGAGTTAAATTATCTAAAGTTTTAAGTTACTGAAACTTTTGAAATAGATATATACTTATATAGTCGATAACTTTTATATTTGTGTATACTGCGTAATATGTCTGCGGCGACTAGATAAGATTTTCAATATAAACAGATCTAGTTTTATATCTAAAATTGAACAGATCTAAATATGTGTTTAGAAACTAGGTAGGCCTAAGTGCAATCTAATTATGCAGTCGCGTAGCTTGTATGTTTTTAAGCGCTCACATTATGTACGTTATTTCAATTCTGTATGTCATTACAATTATGTATGTTATAATAAATATGTATGTTATTATAATTCTGTATGTTATTATAGTTATATATGCTATTATAATTATATGTGCTATTGTAATTATGTATGCTTCTATAATTCTGTATGTTACTATAATTATGTATGTTATTTTAATGATGTATGTTATTTTAATGATGTATGTTATTATAGTTATGTATGTTATTATAATTATGTATGTTATTTTAATGATGTATGTTATTATAGTTATGTATGCTATAATGATTATGTACGTTACTATAATTATATATATTTCTAACGTGTATGTATAGTACATGTCTCTAACAACCCTTTGTGTACAATAAATAAAAATTATCTATCTATTATCATCATGACCGTGATTTGAAATCAGTCATCCAAATAATTATAATTAAAGAAATTTTAATATAATTATTGAAATTACTTTCGAAAATGGTCCTCGCCCGTCATCAGAAGTAGTCGACTCTTAAACAGCAACGGTTGAACTGAAAACTTTATCTCCTTCAACCTTCGTTGCAAGAACTCCACAAAACTAGCGCACGGTTTTGCAATATATCGAAGCGAGTAACGTCTGGTATAGCTTTCAGTAGCAGCAGCTGCTACATAAAGAATCAGGCGTCGAATCGTTAAAACTGTTTCAATAAATCAGGACCAGATCTTGGCCTTTGCTTTGTCTGCATTTAACCATCAGCATATATACTGCAATAATATAACGAGATTTATTTATCTTTTTAGCAGACTCTTCTGTAGAAATCTTCTCACAACGGAGGCATTCTAATTGTGTCGACCGATCTATAATTCTCAGTTGGATTATCGGAAAAATTTCTGGTATAAACTAAAATTCTGCAGTAGTAATATTTAAAAGACAAACGGTGATAATTATTTGGTGAAATAAAGATTAGTATATAATCATCTAAACTGAATACCTGAAGAGAAATAGAAAAGAAAATTAAGTTAAAAGTAGGCAACTTTTCAGTATAATCTAAGTTTATACCAGCAACCAGTCTATCTTCCTCACTGATTGGATCGATCGTGTGAAGTTTATTTAGAACTATCCGTAGATTTCTAGTTTAATAGAGATTTTCCTACCGGCATCACGATGAGTAAAGGTAGCGGAAGCGGATTTGAAATCCCTAACGGACTCACTGAATTGCTTCAGGACTTCACGGTTTCAGTTTTGAGGGGACGCCCCTCTGACCTCTATCAATTCGCCGCCGAGTATTTCACCCACCTGTACGAGAAACGAGCAGTGGGCGGGGCCACAGGGGGCGGGCTTGTTAATTGTACGACCAATGGGGACGGAGTACGCAAAGGCGTGGCTTTTGACACAGTCAACAACATTGGTTCACAGAATTCACAGGAGGACTCTGATGAAGACTTCATGGGTAAGTTTTCTGCTAATTATTCGCCATTTTAGCTGCAGTTGATCGTTTAGCTCGTAACGAAGCCAATCTTCACGTGTTAAGATTTCTATTCATCGTTTATCAGATAATAGTATTAATTTCTACACTTTATCAACATTTTAGTTCATCGTTAAGCGTGTAGTAATGCTAATTTGTTTCGTCATCTCGCGCTGTAACGTGAACTTCACATTAGTGTGGCTTAAAATTTCGCATCAGAAGTTCTCGTTTTACATCGTATCTAATTTCTCATCTTGTATCATGTCCAATTTCGCGTCATCTATCTTGTCCAATTTCTCTTCCTGTATCGTATCTAATTTCTCTTCCTATATCGTATCTAATTTCGCATCCTATATCGTATCTAATTTCTCAACTAGGCCGCAACTTATTTTTGTATGCATTGGTCTAGAGCGCTCCGCAACATAAGTATGACTGAAATGCTTTGCATTAAGAGCATAACAATAGAGAGGTTTGCAGCTTGCTAATGGCTGCCACCGAATCGCCTCTGAGTTGAAGTTTCTGTTCTGTTGAGTAATGAAATCGCTTGACCATCAAAGTTTATCTATAAATTATTATAATTTATTAATTATTTATTTAATATTATTTAAATTATTTGTAAAGAGGTCTATGCTATACCGATATCGGCTGGACATAGCGATTATTGCAGCATCAAGTAAATACTGAACCAAGTACCAGTTGATCATGAGTCAAGTGTGCTGCTCACTGTCAATTTATCTACTTTCTTATATCCATTGAATGTTTACTGATCGTTTCTTTCTTCTGCTGTACATAGTCAGATTATCTTGATTAGATATTTGCTTTTCAGTGGTTCACGTTTCTTCCAACTTCTTCATCTTAAATCATCCTAAAGGTCTTGCAGTATTCCACGGCGAATTATAATAGTTTGAAAGTTTGAAATGTGTAAATGAAGGAAGACGGTAATAGGAAAGGGTTAGAGAAATACCGAGATAAAGCATATTAGATAATGATTTAATAACAGATGTATATGGAGTGTGAAAGATGAGCATATGATTGGTTTCCAAGAGTTATGTGTGTTGGACCTGCTTTTAGGCAGGAACGAGAGAAAGATAGAGATAGAGAGAGAGAGGGAGAGAGAGAGAGAGAGAGAAGGAGTGTGTTGCTGCACTACTATACAGTATATCTTTTAGCAGTAATGGGACTGACCGAGCTTTGACCTTGACGATTTTTTTATCTTAATCTCTACGGGTTGTTCCTGACAGTGTCTGCACTCAGTAAGGATTACTGCTGCTCATTTGTGTCTGTATGCTTGTCATTTGTGCTTGAGTGTGTGCTTGTGTGTGTATATGTGTGTACGTGAGAGGGTGTTTATATATGTATGTAGCGGCTGTATGTGTTTGTGTGTGGCGTTTAACCTGTGTTTGTGCCTGCATGTATGTGTGTATATTTGTAGTGAGTACATATATATATTTAGTGTGTGTATGTGTAATGTACATGCATGTATGTGTATTATGTATGTGTGCTTATCTGTAGTGTATATATGTGTAGTGTGTATGTGTAATGTGCATGCATGTATGTGTGTATATGTGTAGTGTGTATGTTTGTGTATGCGTAGTATGGATGTGTGTATGTGTATAAATGTGCGAATATGTATAGAGTGTATGCATGTATATACGTATCAAATATGTGTGTATGTGCGTGGTATGTAATCTGTGTATGTTTGTTTATGTGCTTGTATAAGTGTAACGTGTATATGTGAATATCTGTAGTGTGCATTCATGTGTGTGTATATGTACGTACACCAAACGTGTGTTTGCTTGTTTTGCATGTATATGTGTAGCGTGTATGTGTGTGTATATGTTTATATGTGTGTATGTTTATGTGTAACTAGTGTATTTGTGTGTCTGCCTACTGACTTCTTAATTCTTCAGTTTGACGTCAGATGAACATGATGAGCACGAGGACTGGCATTTGCCTAAAACACGTGCGTGTGATTCGCTACAGGAATGTTGTTGTTGCGGTTAACTTAGCATTTTGTAAACGCTTAGAAAACCCGGAGCCGCTGAGTTGTTGCTCTTTTCATTAGATTTAAATCATTTAACAGATTCCTTGAGGCGTCGCTTACTAACGATCAACCGGCAGCGCTTTGGGGCTGAAAAACTAGCGGCATAAAATTTAATGTGATTTAATTGAAACAAATTCTTCAACTTAATATGTTTGGCCTTGTCGTTTTGACAAGTCGACTAATCTTCTACTACTATTATTATTAACAACGAAAACTTATATAGCAGTGTCATTGCCGAACTCGGTCTTCGAGACTACTTTACAGAAAGAGTTCAATAGTATTTCTAAGCAAAATTACAATTACATTTAAATTAATATCTAAACTAGTAAAAATGTCTACATAAGAGTGTAACTTTACACTATCCAGCAACATTGTGTTTGACTGCAGAGCTGTAAGCTCGTGATTCTGCCCTTTGCTGAGCCTCTTTGTGATGTGCCAGGTCCAAGATGTGTATTTTAAAAAAAATTGTGAAATTTATACGTTTGTAACAAAGGTCACAAATTTCCAAAAATGTATTGTATTGTCTCACTCGCTTGGGCAATACTTCTACCGGTAAATTAAACCCATCTAAAAGGCTCTGCCTTTTACACTTTGTAATAGTAAATACATCTGTTTAGTGTGTCTATATTTTTCTCAGGACTGTCTTTGTCGGCTTCTATAAAACACACACAGTTTCGGCTAGTCTTTTCTCAACCATGATCCCACAACGCGGGTACATTATTCGTAAGATCAGACTGTCAACTAATAAAATAATGAGATACTGTCTGCTATGATGTTGTCTGCCATGATGTTGTCTGCTATGATGATGTCTGTTATGATACTGTCTGCTATGATGGTGTCTGCTATGATACTTTCTGCTATGATACTGCCTGCTATGATATTGTCTGCTATGATACTGTGTGCTATGATATTGTCTGCTATGATGCTGTCTGCTATGATGGTGTCTGCTATGATGTTGTCTGCTATGATGTTGTCTGCTAAGATGCTGTCTGCTATGATGCTGTCTGCTATGATGCTGCCTGCTATGATACTGTCTGCTATGATACTGTCTGCTATGATATTGTCTGCTATGAAACTGTCTGCTATGATGCTTTCTGCTACGATATTGTCTGCTATGATGCTTTCTGCTATGATATTGTCTGCTATGATGCTTTCTGCTATGATATTGTCTGCTATGATGCTTTCTGCTATGATATTGTCTGCTAGGATGCTTTCTACTATAGCCTATGATTGCTATCTACATGATAGATACATGTACATGTATTTCACGGCCCCTGATATTGTTTTGATTGTGTTGCGTGCGTTGTGTAGACTCCATTGCAGTACATACATGTGTATTACCTTCATTGGCGATATCTGTCAAATCTGTCAAAGCGCAACAACATGTTACTAAATAGCTAGCGCAGCAGAATAGCAGCTAGGCGCAGCAGAGTAGCAGCTAGGCGCAGAAGAGCAGCAGCTAGGCGCATCGGAGCAGCAGCAAGGCGCAGCAGAGCAGCAGCTAGGCGCAGCAGCTAGGCGCAGCAGAGCAGCAGCTAGGCGTAGCTGAGCAGCAGATAGGCGTAGCAAAGCAGCAGCTAGGCGTAGCAGACAAGCAGATAGGCGCAGCAGAGCAGCAGCTAGGCGTAGCAGAGCAGCAGCTGAGGTTTTCTGAAGATAAGCTGCTGCTACAGCTAGTATTGAAGTTTGCTGAAGTTTTCTGTAGTTTGACGATATGCTGCTGTTACAACTGCTGTTGTAACAACTGCTGTTATAATATATTATAAAGTATTCTTTAGCGTTTATATTCATAGATCGGTGCTTTTATACTACATGGGCACTACAAATGATACATCCATATGGAATGTCTTGATTAAACTAACCAGACTTATCATAATTACTGAAGTTTGCTAATTTATCTATTATTATTTATCTAATTATTAAAATCAAATTTTATTATCAGTTGATATTTTTATATTATGTAGTTGTATCTTTTTTATTTTATTATATCTTTTTATTGTTATATTTTATTATCTTCTAGTAATTTTAGAAAACTGAAGTTAAACGTGGCTTTTCAGCTTTTCATTTAATGTCATTCACTATCGAGGTCTATTAATTTGGACTATGTATCCATTAAAAGAAAATATTTAATTGAGAGTCAAGACTCATTGGCCTGTATCTGGTATAAATTTTGGTATTATTTTAAAGAGTTATTACCATAACGTTCAGTAATGGATTGGATTTGGTACCATAGTGTTCACTGTTGTCATGGACGACAGTTGCACTCTAATTTTGTTGTTGTTGTAATGATATTTGAGCAGGGATTGCGTTGGCAATCTAGTTATACGCTTTTATTTTCTTTATTTTCCTAATTTTTACGTTGTTTTTTGTTGCATTTGATTTCTATTATATGTGTTTCTTACTGCCATGAATTTGGTGAATTAAAGATTATATAAAATGAAGCATTTCGTGAGGTTGACGTAAGAGAGATAGTTTCTGCTGGAGTATAGTTGACGTATAACTGAGGAAAACTAGATGAGTAAGGGTGGATGGTCGAGAAAGCTTATAGAGGAGATGAAAGGCTGGAGAGTCACGTGTCACGATAGAGACGGTATATCTAGCCGTTACTCCAGTGGCGCAGCTACAACAACAACATGTGTAACGTAAGGTAACTTAACGTAACGTAACAAAGCGTAACATAACACAACTTTGACTAAACAGCTATTGACTCGACAGCTATTGACTCGACAGCTATTGACTGCACAGCTATTGACTGTACAGTTATTGACTCGACAGCTATTGACTGCACAGCTATTGACTGCACAGTTATTGACTGCACAGTTATTGACTCGATAGCTATTGACTGCACAGCTATTGACTGCACAGTTATTGACTGCACAGTTATTGACTGCACAGTTATTGACTCGACAGCTATTGACTGTACAGCTATTGACTTCTGCTACCACTCAGCTGCAGCATCGGCAGCTCAGGAGTATTGTAAAGACTGTAAGACTTTAATCTACAACATATTCAAACAGGTGCTGACAAAGCCAAGCCTCTGCCGTATCATAGGAGCCTGTAAGCTTCTTATGAAATTACAGTTCTTCTACTAGTATCTCTGATTCTCATCCTCGTCGTCTGCGTGTGTATGTGTCTGTCCTTGCATTATTACATAGCTATAGCTGGCATAGCTAATGATAACGTCGTTTTCCTCACTCGAAAGTGAAGTTAGTGACGGGTGAGCCCAGGATTTTAACTCCGCACATACTGATCCGCGGTCGAATAACTTACCGACATCGCCACTGGCTCCAGCCAGTTATATTTCCCTCGCTCACTCTATTGATGCTTTGACCCTTTAAGCTGTATGGTATCACGGTTTCTCCTGGTGTCATTCTGTTATCGCACTAAATTTGACTGTTTGTTTTCATGTCATGCAGTCAGGTTGACTCGATTTCATTTGATACATAGATGTCATTGTTTAATTAAATTAGTTAATTGTATTTATTGTTTAATTAAATTAGTTAATTGTATTCATTTCTTAAATTTAATTCATTCGCCTCTTATTCATTTGTAAATTTAATTTAGTCACTTGTTATTCACCGTTTAATTAAATTAGTTAATTGTATTTATTGTTTAATTTAATTCATTCATTTCTCATTCGTTGTTTAATTAAATTAATTCATTTCATTCATTGCTTAATTTAATTCGTTCATTTCGTCTTCATCATGCAACGGAAGAAATTAGTTCTTTTTTATTAATATAATTTCATTATTATTCGTTGTTTAATTTAAATTACTTTTATGTAGAAAGTTGCAGAGTCAGCTAAAGAAAATAAACGCTAGAGCTGGACAAATCCAAATGAATCATATGAATTTATTTCTCTCTCTCTCTCTCTCTCTCTCTCTCTCTCTCTTTCTCTCTATTTCTCTATCTCTCATTCTATCCCTCTTCCACTCCCCGTCACTCTGTCTCTTCTATTTTTTCACTAGCTTCGCTCTTTAATAGTTTTCCCGTGGCTTCGTGCTTTCTTCAGTTCTGTTCGGTACAGGGCTTTGTAGTCTTATCTCAGTTTGTTCTACAACTCGTATCGTTCTTATCACAGTTTACTCTGCTGATACAGTATCTCGCTTTCATTGCTTGAGCATCAAGCGGCGCTCGCCAAACAGATTTTTCTTTGTTATCTCTTCAGCTTTGTGTAGATTTTCTAGACTAACAGTGAGTTTATGCAATTAGAAATAGCTGAGGAAACTTTGTCATATGCTTTTGTAATATGTGGGATATAAAAATATTATAAAGTTATGCTAGTCGTTATGCTTGAAGTAGTTTTTCTAGTTTTGAAATACTAGAAATGGGTCAATCAATCGTCAGTAAGCTGTATAGTGGCGAATTCAGTGAAGTATTTATTCTGTAAAGTAAATAAATAAAAATGCTAAATCTAACCTGTCAATAAAGAACGATAGCTCCTCAGATCGTTGCCAATCTACATGTAGATGGTTTAGATACATAGCAGCGTTGCCACTTCAGATGTTTTAATTAACTAACAGGGCTCCCACTCTAGACGTTTAATTTACCCAAAAACGTTGCCATTCTGGATGTTTTAGTTACCTAACAGCGTTGCCACTCTAGATGGTTTTATTACATCCTAACAGCTGGTAAACCTAAAAAGCTAACATTTGTTAACATCAGTTTCCTCACTCGAAGGCGATGTCAGTGACGGGAGAGCCTAGGATTTGAACCCCGCACATACTGATCCGCGGTCGAATATCTAACCGATATCGCCATTGGCTGCAGCTTTACCATATCGCGCATTTCTAAACTTTAGTCTAATGCTTCGTATCTCTCTCTCTCTCTCTCCCATGCTTCGTATATCTCTCTCTCTCCCTCCCTCACTTTCTCTCTCTTTCCCTCATCTCTCTCTCTCTCTCTGTATCTCCCCCCTCTCTCTCTGTATCTCTCTCTTTGCGTCTCTCTCTCACATACACTCTCTCTCTCTCTCTCCCTCTCTCTCTCTTTCCCTCTCTCTCTCTCTCTCTCTCTCTCTCCAGTGGTGTCTCTGCCAGGTTGCTATGGTAACGCAGCTATTCCACTGTGTCGTTTAAACCATCGCCGCGAGTGCCGCGCAATTATCATGATCTGTGTTCTCTCCTTCTTTCCTTTTTCTTCGCCATTTCTTTCCTGTGACGCTACTGTTGTCTAGAGGCCCTGAGGGCATCTACCTACTCAACGAAGTATAAGAGAGAACTAGAAGATTCAGTAACAAGAACAGAAATATAGTCCCATGGTAACAAATAAACTCTTTTGTTTACATTAAAGTTTGATGAAACACTGTTAATAATTAAGTATGCTCAGTGTTTCTAATAGGCTTTCAGTGAATTATCATCGAAACGGAAGTGAGTGAAAAGTCGCCATCATTTTATAAGCTGTGGTTTATCTTCTTCTTTTATATCTATGTACCCACTACTCTCATCTCTGACCTCTCAATAATTTTATTACATTTTTACAAAGACTATCTGAAACTTGTCTTGATCTAAAAAGTGAAATTTGATGGGGGACGTCTCTGACATCATCCTTGTATGAGGAAGCTGAAGTTAAACCTTTATTATCATTATTATTATTATTATTATTATTATTATTATTAGTATTATTATTAATAAACTCATTGAGTCCATTGTAGAAGTTCTGTGCATTATTTGTAATGAAGAATTCGATGTTAAAACTCTAATTATATCAGACCCCTATTGCAAATACTTACTTAATTATATAATTATAATGGAATGTGATAACTTTTAACTCAAGCTCTTTAACTTTTTTTAACGCATTTGAACTTCAATTTTATCCCCTAATTTTAGAAGAACTGAAATCGCCACAAATTATTTCAGAAATTTCCTTTCGGCGTTCCTTCTGTCTTACTATATTTCTAATGGATTGCTAGGAACGAGAAATTCTTTATTTACCTTCATTTG
Source organism: Enchytraeus crypticus (assembly GCA_905160935.1). NCBI lineage: Eukaryota > Metazoa > Annelida > Clitellata > Enchytraeida > Enchytraeidae > Enchytraeus > Enchytraeus crypticus. Next base: position 1,927,935 of record CAJHZI010000528.1, read on the forward strand.
CTATGTAGTAAATGCTAAAGCCTGTTTAAATATGTGCCTTGGACCTACCACTTTACACTAGTTATACCTCGGATAGAATACTAGAAAGGAAGGCAGATAGTGAGAGAGAGAGAGAGAGAGTGAGAGAGAGAGAGAGAGTGAGAGAGAGAGACGAGAGAGAGAACAAACTTTTATATTTACTCGTAATGAGATAATTATCTATGCATTTTGTATCGAGCTACATCTGTAGCTTAGACATTCCACATTCCGCATGTTGAGCTAATCCGTTCCTGGTGTCGAAGGCACATCAGTCACTAGCGAGCCCTGGTTTTGAATCATGTATCTACTGATGTTCGATCACGTACTTAACCAAATAGACCAGTAGCTCTTGCCAAAGAATTGCTATAGTTTTAACCATTGTTGCACTAGTTTTAGGCAACGCTATAACCAGTACAACAATCGTTGTAGGGCATGTATTATTGCTAACAACGATTTTTGCACTGGTTATAGCGTCGCCTACAATCATTGTTGTACTAGATATAGCGTTGTCTACAACCATTGTTGTATTAGATATAGCGTAGTCTACAACCATTGTAGTACTGGTTATAGCGTTGTCTACGATCATTGTTGTACTGGTTTTAACGTTGCCTACAATCATTGTTGCACTGGCTGTTGCGTTGTCTACGCTCAGACTGTAGTAGTAGTTACAGAGTTGCTTACAATTGCTGTTGCACTGATTAAATCGTTTCGAACAACTGTTGCCACAGGGTCACTGTTAATTTATACAACATCTGATTCAGTTGCCCCTCGTGAACGAGTATCCGGTATTAGAGCGTGCTGTTGAATATTTATCGACTGATCGCTTCAGTTGACTAATCCAGCGACACCGTAGCACCGTACTTACACTAGCGTATCAGTGTGTGTACACTGTCGTACCAGTGTGTATACATTTGCTTACCAGTGTGTGTACATTTGCTTACCAGTGTGGGTACATTTGCGTACCAGTGTGTGTACAGTGGCGTACCAGTGTATGTACAGTGGCGTACCCTTTGCGTATACTGGCGTATCAGTTTACGTACACTGGCGTACCACTGAATTTACACTGGCGTACCGGTGCAGGTATACTGGCGTAGCAGTGTACGTACTACATTTGCGTACCACTGTACGTACATTTGCGTACCAGTGTATGTACATTTGCTTACTAGTGTTTGCATACTGGCGTTCCACTGTACGTACATTTGCGTACCACTGTACGTACACTGTACGTACCAGTGTGCAAATTAGACAATTCAAGGGACATGAGAATCAGGCTGCCGTTTGCAGGTCGAGACTAGTACAACGATTGTGGTCTTAAATCACTACTCTGACTAGTTCGAAAGGGGCTCTACTTATCTTTCCGCTCTTATAGCACTTTTAAAAATGTTTAAAGGAAAGGCTTTCAAAGGTATTAGTAATGATTGCAAGAACGGCTTTTTAAAGTTATTTTAACTAAGAAAGAGTTCTTACCATTAAACCCTCTACTATGTATTTCTCTATCACACATCACTAACAAGTGAGTGATGTGTGATTATAGTTAACTCAAAGACAACGAGATTTGATAATTAACATATTTTTAATAGAGAGAGAGAGAGAGAGAAGAGAGAGAGAGAGAAAGAGAGAGAGAGAGAGACAGAGAGAGAGAGAGAGAGAGAGAGACAGAGAGAGAGAGAGAGAGAGACAGAGAGAGACAGAGAGAAATAGAGAGAGAAAGAGGGACAGACAGAGAGAGAAATAGAGAAATAGAGAGAGATACAGTCAGAGAGAGAGAGAGAGCGAGATGGAAGAGAGAGAGAGAGAGAGAGAAAGAGAGGGAGAGAGAGAGTTAAATAGAGTGAGAGAGAGACAGAGAGAGAGAAGAGATAGAGAAAGAGAGATAGATCTGTGTTTATTAATTTATACCATGAATCAAGACACAACATAATAAGTACAGCCTAATGAGTACTACTGTCGTCCATGACAACATCGAGCACCATTGAGACAAATCCAAGCCATCAGCAAAAACAATTTCCAAAACGGTGCAAATTTTAAAATATAAAAATCAGTCTAAATATAAAAAGATAACATAAATAAGTAGATCAATCAAGACACAGAGATAGTTGTACGCGGTTCTGTTGCTACAATTCTCCTAATCCATCTTTTTAATCCTGCTCAAATTAAGTATATGAGTATTTTAGTAGCATTTTAAAGATCAACGTCCGTTTCTGCAGTACTGTAATTCTGATTTAAGATTTTTAATTCATACTTTTCTTGTATTATCATCTAACCTGACTTTAACCTTAAGTGCACCGCTGCAGTAAACGCAAGTCAATTCTTTTCTTTAGATTTGTTTGCTATCAGATCGATGTCTCCTATCTCGCGCTATGGCAACACTGCCATCAAGGTGCTGACTCGCTCAGGTGTAATAATTTTGAAGTCACTCATCTCGACATTAGTGAAATATCTCGTTTTAAACCTGCATTAGCTTTAATTAATATCTCGTGACCAAGCCTATTCCTAATCCAACCCTTAACCTTAACTATAGGCCTAGATCAGACATTATATGCGAAAGAATTGCAGCGATAACATAAAAATGGAATTTAACGTGGTTATGTGGGAAGGGGTCGTTGTTTAATGGATTTTCTCATCTCTCTTCTATAGATTTGCTGGCGACATACGGCTTCAGCTAATTGAATTGATTTTAACTTGAGGTCAATTAGTGCAATGAGTAGACTACTTGTTTTGTGAGACCATTTCCTGCTGGCCAATATTTCATAGAAACAAAGCTTTTGCTCAAGGTGAACGAGTAGCTAATGTTTGAAACATCGACGAAAAGTCGAAATTTAACCTGATTCTGTTATTAGATTTTCTATCTCTTATACAATAAACTATATTAACCTCAAATTGCTCTTTCTCAAACGTCCTAAGTTTTTATCTGCTGAGAATATAAGCTAACTACATGACATTTTAACCTTATGTGATGGCCTTAAGAATATGACCCTATTTATGGCAGCTGCAGCCAGTGGCGAAGCCGACGAAGATACTCGACCGCGGATCAGTTTGTGCGGGGTTCAAATCCTGGGCTCGCCCGTCACTGACATCGCTTTCGAGTGAGGAAACTGACGTTAACTTGAGCTTTAGATTTAAAAGTTTAGTATTATTTTAATTTTACTGACTTAAAATAATCGTGAAAATAACTCAAACGGGATTGGATTACAATCGAGGAGGGGTGGGGGGTGGGCCCGCTGACCTATTGTCCCCCTACCGCGACTCACCAGGCTCTTGGAAGCGGGACTTCCACAATGGGATCATACTGGAGTCTATGAGTATCCAGGGAGTCGTGGAGGCTCATTCAGTCTAACTAATGTTGCTTCCAGCTTTCCATTCTCTTTAGCGAAACCGGAGTGTAATTGTCCGAGTCCTACTGCATCCTTTTCACCCAGGTACAACGCTCTACTGTGATGTGAGGCTAAATTTGACGCACGTTTCATTGTCTGCGATAGTTTTCCGGGATTCATGGCTGGGTTTAAGAGGTTTTTTAATACAGCAATGTTTGTGCCAAATTGGTAGACAACAAATGGTTTGTACGTATTTTTCAACGCTGATTTTTATGATAATATCAAGGCCAGAAACTAATGCTATTGATATGTTACATTGAATATATTACTGTTGCGAAGTATGATATTAGTATACAGTAATCTTATTACTCTGGAGACAACAGAATTTACATTTATGTATAAATATAAATATATACTACTGTACATGTATATATATATATATGGGCCTACATACATTGTATATACAAATATACATGTATGTATGTATATACTGTACATGTATATATATGTATATATAAAATACATGTATCTACATATATATATATATATATATATATATATATATATACATATATGTATGTACATGTAAATATATATAATATTATATAATATTATATATATACATGTATATAACATATTAAACGTTAGGTTGTATATCGCTGCAACAGTTGACGTACTAGTACAATGTAGACATGATAAATTGCTGCTCTGTGTATTGTTGCAGTTTATTTCGTTCATAACCCACCATGGACGTTATAGGTCGCCTTGCAAATCTTGCTCTACCATTTCGCACTGAATGCCTTTTGTCGCTTTACAAATACTTGCTCTACCATTTCACACTGAATTCTTTTAATCCCTTTCATATCTCGTTCTGCAATTTCGCACAGAAAGCTTGCACTTTATATACAAGCTTATCCCTGGCTTTCTCAGTTACAGTTTCGATATTAGTGAAACATTCTGTTGAATTATACCAATTTGATTATTGCACTTAAATATTCTTCTAATTGAACAATCAATTAAGAATAATTAATTATTTTATTTATAATTTTATTTACGATGTAATTATTACTTTCATTTACCGTAATGCGTATTCTTTACAGATCTCGACGGCGTAAATTTGTCGAGATCTTGAATTACTACGATTCATTTGATTCATTTAATAATGTGCTTTATAATTATGTAGCGATTTTACTTTCTTCATTTGCAATATATTTTTGATAATCACCCAGTGATCTACTACAACTTTACTTTTATATCTAGCCATTTTCTTTTCGAAATAACGACTAGAAAATTGCCGTTTCCAACATCATTCTAGGCTATGTAACTGATTCAAAAACATCTGCATTCTGTGCATTGTATAATCCCAGGTTATACACTGATCCTAAACATCTGCATTCTGTGCATTGTATGATCTCAGGTTATACACTGATCCTAAATATCTGCATTCTGTGCATTGTATAATCCCAGGTTATACACTGATCCTAAACATCTGCATTCTGTGCATTGTATAATCCCAGGTTATACACTGATCCTAAACATCTGCATTCTGTGCATTGTATAATCCCAGGTTATACACTGATTCTAAACATCTGCATTCTGTGCATTGTATAATCCCAGGTTATACACTGATCCTAAACATCTGCATTCTGTGCATTGTATAATCAGAATTTTTATTTTTCTTGAAAGCTACATCTGCGAGACCGTTTAGTCTTACTCGCTCAATTACTTTTATCCTAATATGATTTTCTTGGACCTTGATTTTTAACCTTTGAACCTTCAGGCTGAGTTAAGACAAATGAAGTCTTAAACAATGATCTCATCTGTCAGCTACCTCTAACGAGCTTGTCTACTTGTCTCAAATATTTTAATTGACTCCAAGTTAAAGCTCTACTTCCAGCATTTGGTTTACGCAACAGAGGCTGGAGATATTATAGAAATATAATGACTTTTAATTTTCTACCTTTTATTGAGGGATTCAGAAGATTTACCTGGTTTGGTAGTGACCGATGTAGAAGAATTAATCCTCAGTTAGTTGGGCAATTCTGCAGAGTTCAATATCAGATGGAAGAGTTTCACGCAGATCCCTTAAAGCGAACCAAATCAAAATAAAATGGTGTTATTGTAACATAACGTATAACAACAATTAGAGTGCTACTGTCGTCCACGACAGCATTGAACACTACTGAGACAAATCCAAACCTGTGAGCAAAAGGAAGGTCCGAAAACGATACAAATTCTGAAGTCTAGCAATGACAGTCCAAATAAAATGTAGTAATTCTTACCTTACTTACTTTATAAGCCACTTATGATTACATTACATCACTGGGCATAGGCTCTCTTTGATGATAACCATTTTGGTACTGTTTGATGATAACCATGTTGGTACTGTTTCACTGTGTATTCGCTTACTGTGCCTCTTTTCTGTGAATAATTGTTAAGCAGTTTGACTTTGAAAGAAGAAACAATTCGAAATGTCTTTTTTGTAGATGGTCATCTTGCTTACGATTCGAAAATAGCAATCTACACTTTACAGCATTTCAGAATCATTCCAATCATGTGTCAAACATACGTAACAGCAGTTAGAGTGCCACTGTCGTCCATGACAACATCGAGTACAAAAATATGTCAACAACGACATACTCCGTACGAAGACACTTTTAATTGTCGCACTCTTGTCCTAGTTGATGTTGACTTTACACACCTAATCTGGAGGTAAAGCAACTGTATTCATCATCATCATCATCATCATCATCATTATCATTATCATTATCATCATCATCATCATTATCATCATCATCATCTTCCCTTGAATCCCAGTTTTACTAGAGTCGGGAAACGAATAGACTGTCTCAAATCCTCTCTGCCCTACATCATGTAATCAGTCAATCCCCTATTTGAGACTTTTTCATTCGTTTAAATTTTTGAGTAAGTTCTGGAGCCTAGGCGCTCATGAACCGAATGTCCTTTCTGACGTTGGTGTGGATCTTAATGCTTTAGTCGCCTTCTACGACACGTGCAGTCACCTGTTGGTTAATTCTTTAAACAACTCGGACATAACACGGGGACAACACAACCCGGACACAACACGGGGACAACACAACACAACACAAGCCGCCGTATTTAGATAATTTTAAAAATAAAATGTTTGATAATGACACAGACGGGATGATGAATATGACGACTGTGATAATACGTATCATTGCTTTATTATTTACCTGTCGTACGTCGTCGTCAGTTTGACAGAATCCTGTCTTATCCGGTTTCTGAATAATAAATGTTTAGAATATTCTGGAATTGTCTGATTTACGAGTTAGTTACATAATATTAATGCTATTTGTTGTCTTTCTATCAGGAATGTTGCAACTGAATTAGGACTGTCAGAGTTTAGGTGATATATTCAGTGGTAGACTCTTTAATGTTATATTTTCACTTATTTATAATATTAGAAACTTTTAAATTTGTAAGAAATTGTTGAATTTTGTAGCCGTTTTATTTTCACTCTTAATCGAGAAATTATGATTTCCGGCGCGGGTTTTTTTGTTGAGGAATTTCCATGTTGGCTGAAATCTCGTATGCTCTTAAAAGGGAATTAACAAATTTTGGGTTCAGTTGGTTAACTGTCACTGTCATTTCTCTAAATATCAATGCCCGTATTGTGTCCGGGTTGCTGCGGAATAGACCAACACTGGACAGCTCGTGTCGTAAAAGGCGACAAAGCACTCAGAACAAAACCAACGTCTGAAAGAGTGAAAGCACATTCGGTATTTGAGCGCATTTGCTCCAGAAATTGCAGAAATATATACTGTATATATATATATATATATATATATATATATATAAAGCTGGTAAAGCTAAGGTTAACGTCAGTTTCCTCACTCGAAAGCGATGTCAGTGACGAGCGAGCCCAGGATTTGAACCCCGCACATACTGATCCGCGGTCGAGTATCTTACCGACTTCGCCACTGGCTCCAGCCAGTATATATATATATATATATATATATATATATAATATATTTAATATACATGAATATATTTGCCATGTTAATTAGGCCTCAGTTAATTTATTGTGATAAATCTATAATTTTCTGAATTAGGTTGCACTAAAAAAATTGCGTGATTTTTATTTCATTGTGCGGGTCTGCTGTATATTCTTGAACTGACTAAAGTGAAATGTTGATTTTTAAGATATAGTTATGAAGACTGGTTTGGCATTGTATCGGTATAGCATTGAGCCATTCCGTGAAGATTTCGTAAGAATTAATGGAAGAGCTCTATTATACTCTAACATATAGCTGATGTTCTGACTGTATTTCTATAAAAATTATCTGTCGATGTATAATGTCGATGAGGCTCAAGACTTTGATAATGACGGTAGCGTCCTTGTGTATAGCAGTATTGTGTATGAACAATTTCTTCTACAAAATAATAGCTACAGATCACGACAACATTTGATTCCTCTGCAATTAATGAGAGAGATGTCTTTTTCTTGTTTCTATTGATAGTTGAGCGTAGAATTGTTGTATTCGCCTAATTTAGGAATATCAATTCGTACCATATAAAGCTATAGCCATAAACAGATATACTACAATATAAGATACGTGGAGCTGATGATACGCGATTTACTCCTCTCTCTCTCTCACTCTTTCTCTCTCTCTCTTTCTCTCTCTCTCTCTTCTGCCAAGTGACAGGTCCATGCAAGGTACTTAATCAAAGTCTGCTTTCGCGCTCCATAAAGAACACTCCCTATATCAATATATTAATCCTTTCACAAACACTATGTCTTATCCACACCATACTTATGTATCCAATAACTTCGGAAAATATGGTTTCCGATATGATTTTCCGTTAACTTCCTCATTGTTGCTTAGTCGCCTCTGACGACGCGCGCAGTTTACGATTGGTCTAATTTTCAATGTCAGAGATCCAACACGGAATTTACTTACAATAGTTACTAATGTTATATGATTTCAGTTATGAATTGAGGACACTTGAAAATAGACGTAATGAAAACTGTACATGTTTCACAAGAGCTGCCTAAGACAGAGAAAGTTGGTCAATTTATGGTATTGCAATGTTGATCCATTGGTTTTTCATATAATTATAACTGAAGATTGCGAGTCTTTTTGGATCTGATTGAACTCAATGGAGAAACTGTGATGAATTCTTGATAATTGAACTTTAGTTATGCATCCAAACAGTGTATTGATTTAAACATTGCATTGTCACAGTAAAGATTACATCTTTTTGGTTTTTTCTGTTTTAGAACCCCCTCCTGTAATATCAACCAGTCGTAGGAAATCAGGTAAAAGATTTAATTGGTTTTATACTTTTATTTATTTGTTTATTTTAATTATTTTTAGTTCAAAAATAAGGTCCTGAAATCAGAAGATTCGCTCTTCTGTTGGAAGACGATCATTCTGTTTACCTTTCCCATAGAATTCACTACCTCCAGATCTTCAATCATTGATTGATTACTTTGAACTAATTTCTACAGTAGTCTCAAATTCTCTATTATTGTCATAGTTAGATGTTTATATTTACCACTGATTGACTTTTGTAAACGATCATTTCTAGCAGAGTCATGGTCGGTGAGTGGTCTTCGAGACTGCTTCTTTTTAAGGATTAATCGTATATTTGCTGTTGATTTCGCCAATTGACAGAAGGTTCTGACACGCGATTAACCTTCTATGGTTTCTAGCGGACATCCATTGTTTGTTGACTGACTTTAATTTTGAACCCAGGTCACATGCTTCCAAATCGAGCACTATAGCCGTTATCGCCTTATCCCATTCTCAAATTTGTATTTTGTCATTGTTTGCCCATTTATTATTATTTTTTTTATATATTTATTACAGATAAATAAATGACTTTAATAACATACGTTATGCTTGTTTATTTAAATATTTATTAAAGATAAACGAATAACTTTATTGGTAATATTATTTCAGTGGCCGCTGAACGATATGACCCAGAGGCCGATGACGACGACGGTGTGAAGGTAAATATTTTTAAATGTATTGTATTACATTATGCTTCTCTACTGATCATCCTATAATATTGTTTGGGCAAAAATATTATCCTATAATATTATTATCCCATTATTGTGGGGACGTCCCAGACAGCATTCTTGGATGAGGAAACGGACTTTAAACCTTTATTATTATTATTAGGCTATTATTTTATTTTCTATGTTATTATGCAGTATATACAGTACATATTACTTATTTACTCTTTCTAATTATTATAATATAAAAAATTACTGTTAATAATTAATTAAAAACAGTAATTTTCTAAATTACTGTTTTAAAGGTCAGTTCTCGATGTAGTTCTCTCACGAAGTTATTTTTAATGACTTGTGTAGATAAACAGTTAACATTCAGATTCCTATTTGACGTTTATGTTGAAGATTACAAATGTGCCCATTAAGTGCGCTAACTCTTTAAAGTAAAATGTGACCTTTCGAAATTTTGTACGCGTGTCAGAAATAAAAACTTAAAATTTTACAAGTTTAACTTGAAGTTAAATGTGTTCAGTGTCTCGCATTATGCCATTTGCTTTTGTGAAACTTATTTTCACCGCTGGCGCTTCAAAACATGAAACATAACATAACGGCACACTGGGTCAGGAACCACAGATGCTTGTTTAAGACTCATTTCCTCCTTCCTCTCCAAGGTTATTAGTAATCGTTGCCTTTTGATGGCGCATCAATTGCAGCCGGCGCGGATTTAAGAATAACCTTCCATCACCCTGGGATTTTTCCTTCCTAAGCTTTTACCAACACTCGGTCTTCCAATGTGGTCACCCACAGAGTACTAACCGAGTTCGATGCAGCTTAACTTCGATAATTGACGCGCAACTAAACTAAGTGCGCTAATCCCGCCGTCAACATATTAATTACAAGAGATTATATTCTATTATTCGACAATGTGGAAGCTATTAGTTAATAGGGGCTTTTCCAATGTTGGTAGCGTTACGCGTAGCCCTTTCAAGTATTTGAAATGTCGTAAATTTTCATGTCCTTAGTGCCCTTAATGTTATTTATAAAGCCTATATGTCAAATCTTTCCTCATTAGTGCACTACTAAATTCTGTCACAATTTAAAGTTAAAAAATTGATATAAATACTTTTCTATCAGTGTACAAAGGTTCGTCATTGATTTTTTTCTTGTCGACGAGATTGTCTCGCATTTAGCAAATGGAAAATAGCTGTGTGAGGTAAAATATGAATACATGACTGGCCGTGTAATTCTAGTCGTGGTCATATTGTAATATCATTTTCAATTCTATTAGGAGTCTATAATCTCGCAGACCATTCAGAGTCGAGGTATCTTGTAAATTGAATAACCCGTCGCACTGATTGATTTGACATTGCAGTCTCCACAGCTGCTGAGGTGCTGTATACAGCTGCTGATATAATGTATACAGCTGCTGAAGTGCTGTATACAGCTGCTGATATAATGTATACAGCTGCTTAAGTGCTGTATACAGCTGCTGATGTGCTGTATACAGCTGCTGATATGCTGTATATAGCTTCTGTACTACTGATATAATGCTGTTGTACTACTGATGTAATGCTGTTGTACTACTGATGTACTGCTGTTGTACTACTGATGTACTGTTGTACATCCAATTTTGAAATAACAATAGAAACGATGTTTAACTTACTTATAGTTACATAGCTTTTACCTAGCTCATTACAATTGCTGTAGATTCACTAAACCTATTGCAATGTCAGTGACTCTCTCTCTCTCTCTCTCTCTCTCTCTTGCTTTCTCACTACCTCTCTCTCTCTGTTTCTTCAATTGAAAATCTGCGACATATTTTTACGTATTAGTGCCATTTTATGATCTATAATCGTCTAAAATGTCAGTACTTACCCTGCACTTCATTTGAGGTCGGTATGATTGGTCGTGTAAAAAGATAACCAGGCTTTTCCGTTTTATGTCGCCGTATGCTAAAAGCATTAAATGTCAAAGATGCACAAAGCTAGGACTAGTGGCATCAGAATCTTATATTAAACATTTTTAAAGCAGAAGCTGCGGAGTGTACATTTTATCAGACTGGTTAACGATGTATGCATTAACAACGTATATTGACATCGTTCTTGTATGAGAAACGGACTTTAAGCCTTTATTACATGCTTTAAATTGAACACAACAAAATTAAAGTGGCGCATGTATGGAAGCAAAACTCATAGTTTAACGTCTGTTTCTGCTTGATACCGTCAGAGTGCTTCACCAGGATTAGAGCCACCGACCAACGGTCTACAACATCATCTTCTCCTGACCAGCCTTTCCTTCTTTATGAACAGTATCATAGGCGGTTAAAAGGATATAAGGGAGATATACTGCAATTAATTTTAAATATTAATAATAATAATAATAATAATAATAATAATAATAATAATAACGATTATAGTGCTACAGTCATCAATGACAACATCGAGCACTATTGAGAAAAAATCCAGCTGGCGAGAAAAAAGAAGGTCCGAAAACGGTGCAAATTCCAAAATCCAGAAAATCAGTCGAAATAAACTCTATCCTTCGCTGTTTGCTCCTCTCTCGCTTTTCTCTAACACTCGTTCGCATCTTTATTTCTTTGGTAGTTTATTTCTCTTTACTTCTGTGTGACTGACTGATTGTGTCTAATCAGTATCGGAGATCAGTGCGTATTAGTTGAATTTTAATGTGAAATCTAATGATTCTAATTTGAGACCTAGCGGCGTCATGCTTATTCAATTGCTTTTTGTTTTTATTAATCCTGCCTCATTATATTCATGCCTGGAGATTATTTAACGGTCTTGATGCAGCGCACAACCTTCTAGTAGGCTTCTACTATAGCTATTAGTCGATAAAGAGGAATTATGTTTAACGTAAGATATTAATAATTACTAATAATAATTATTTTTATTATAATTATTATAATAAAAAATATTGCTGCATATTATTATAATATTATTTTTATATTATAATATATATTATTATATTATATTGTTATTTGAAGCGAATGGATAGGCAAAGTGGAGGGCTGCTAGTGGAGTGTTGTGTGATAGGAGAATCCCACTAAGACTGAAAGGCAAATTTTATAGTTCTGTGGTAAGGCCAGTAATGATGTATGGTTCGGAATGTTGGGCACTAAAAAGAGAACATTTGCAGAGTTTGCATGTGGCAGAAATGAGAATGTTGCGTCTAATGTGTAGAAGAACTAGGAAGGACAAAATGGAAAATGAATATGTGAGGATGAATTTGAATGTTGAGGGTATCGGGGATAGGTTGGCTCAGTCGAGATTGAGGTGGTATGGGCATATTGTGAGAAAGGCAGATGAGGATGTAGTGAAGAGAGTTTGGAGGGAAGAACTGGATGTTAAGCTAGAGAGAGGTAGACCACAATTGACTTGGGATGCGGTAATTAAGAAGGACATGAAAAATAGGGGATTAACTGATGATATGGTGTGGGACAGAGAGGACTGGAGAAAGTCTATTCGTATCCCGACCCTGGTTAAACTGGGATTTAAGGGAAGATGATGATGATGATGATTGTTATTTGAAGAATAAAATAAAAAACAAACAAGAAACAAAAATAAAAGACAAAAATTAAAATACTGATCGGCGTAAAGTCGTCTAATAGATCCTAAAGCAGGATGGGAGGGGTGTTGGGTGAAATCTAACAGGTTAGGTCTAAGCAGGGTGGAAAGGAGTGATTGGGTGAACTCTAAGGAGGGTGGAAGGGGTGGTTGGGTGAATACCTACAGGTTCAATCTAAGCAGGGTGGATGGGTTGCTAGGTGCAAGGTTATAATAGTGAAGTATTGCAATATGGAAATATCAACTACAGACAATCAGTACGGTGATTGGCATAGGCGACATTTTGCAATGCCGATAAATGAGGATAAAATGCAAATTATATGCTAAATAGACTTTCAGGTTGGCTTAATTTTTGTCGACCGCTAACGTGTACTGAACGACCAAATGAATTACTGCAGAGTGAATTGAAGAATTCAGTATTTCACGAGAACGTCAAACCTTTATATGAAATGAAAATTCTTGTCTCGATATAAAATAAGGCAAATGAAGCTGAGGAAGGCATAGGGGCCCACCTCATCATAAGCGGAATCCCTAAGGATAATGGTTTATCAAGAGGAATGTTGTAGATGATTTATAGATCCGCTCGTATATGGACATGAAAACGGAAGATAGAAATTAGTGGAGGCTTTATATACCACGGATCAGCCAGTAGGCAGTTTATTAAGAGAGAGAGAGAGAGAGAGAGAGAGAGAGAGATAGTAATGATATATTTCTTATTTCTTTACCTGTAGGTTGTTCATCCTAAGTCAGACGAGCAGAGACGTCGTCTAAACGACGCCGTCAAGAATATACTTCTGTTTAGATCTCTCGAGGAGGTAGGCTGAGCTACACTACTAGTTAATTCTGTAGAAAAATAATTTTTATATAAATAATATATAGTAATATATACATGTATATATATATATTATAGATATATGAAATGTATGTATATTTAATTTTTTAAAGATTTTTATTATAGTTATTGTAAATAGTTTTTTGTAAGCTAGAACCGAATACTAGTATTAATGATAATAGTGTGTTAATATTAATAGTATTAGCAATATTGATTAATATTGCTTTCTGAAGGATCGGGGAAGCAATGGGAAACCACCTCAGAAGCCATACTTTCCCAAGCTATAGGCTACATAAGGTATGGATAAGGCATAGACTTTGTGAAGGGATTAACTTGTTGATCTAAGGAGTGCTCTTATGGAGCGAGAAAACAGATTTTGAGTACGAATACGGGTACCTTGAACCTGCCACTTGGCAGTGCACTGAAGAGAGAGAGATAATAGTTATTGTAATTGATTGGTGTAATTAGAACCGAATACTGGTAGTAATGGTAATACTAAAATGATATTAATAGTATTAGCAGTATTGATTAATATTGCTTTCTTGTGCAATAATTATAATGATGGCAGTATTTAAAGGATTTTATGTGGGCATAAAATGGTTATTTTAGTAGTATTATAATACTTGAACAGTATTCTATAAGCTACAACAGAATTCCAGTATTTTGATGTATTAATATTTAATAGTAACAAATGGGATTATCTAGTGTATTTTATATGGTCCTAAGATGGTCAGGTCCATTCAAATAGTAAGCAAAGATTAGTGAGCTGAACTGTGATATGGTGAACTGAACTGTGATATGGTGAGCTGAACTGTGATATGGTGAACTGAACTGTGATATGGTGAGCTGAACTGTGATATGGTGAGCTGAACTGTGATATGATGAACTGAACTGTGATATGGTGAACTGAACTGTGATATGGTGAACTGAACTGTGATATGGTGAACTGAACTGTGATATGGTGAACTGAACTGTGATATGGTGAACTGAACACTATTCTTCAATTTCGTTTGATTGATTGATATATTTTGGTTTTTAACAGAAACAGATGCAAGAAGTAATAGACGCCATGTTTGAAAGAAAGGTTTGCTATTAATTAACAATTGCTTATGAGTCCTATGTAGGAATTCAATTGCGCATTGTTAAATAGATAAATATTGAATATTGCTGTTAACTTTTCAGTAAGCTGAGTTATGTTAGACAGACAGTAATGCACAGTAGGATGCGATGGAAATATGCTTATTGGAGAATTGTAGCTCCGAATTTTATGTCTTCTTGGATTTCTGGCAGATGTGGAATTGTCGTATTTTAAAACTGCTACCGCAACCGTAAAATAGCATCTTTAAAAGAACATCAACTCTATTACTGGTATGAAAATAAATAAGTAAAAATCCCTTTATTTAAATGTATAAATGTTGGAATGCTACAGATGTTAAAAGCAATAATTCTTTGTAAGTTGTTAACAGTTGCAGGAAATAAATAAGCCTGGCTAAAAGCAAAGATATACTTTGCTTTACTTGCCCGTCATAATTGGATTTTTCATGTACAGTTAAAGAGGAAATACCGCAAAATAGCGGCTAATGCTCTACATGTCTTACATTAATTTTCAATATCACTGTCCTGATTACATAACAATATCGTGAACGTGGGGGAGCCATCACCAATGATTTGATTGATAGATTTATTGATTGATTGATTGATTAAGGTTGAACCAGGTGATCATGTGATTGATCAGAATGATGATGGAGATAATTTCTATGTTATCGACAGGTTTGTAAATAGATAACCTCTTTGTTTTAACAATTTATATCTCTGTTTTAACATGTTCAATCTCTTTTTTGCATTTGAAAAAATATTTCTATATAAAAGCGCCATCCATCCCTTTCATATTCTGAAAAGAGCTCATTTACTAAAAGGTAATTATTAATTCACGTTCAAAGAAACCGTTAAGAAAAACTATAGCATGTTACTTCTGTGTGCATTAGTGGTCTTTGATATATTTTAGGCTAGGCAGGGGTGGATCCAGGAATTTTTTAGTGTGATGGCCGAAATTTGTTTTTGGACAGTGCCAGGGGGCTTGGCCCCTCCCCCTGGATCCTCCACTTAAGCTGGGGGTGAAACTTTTGTGTGTGTTTAGTTGCTGTTTTATTCAGCAGTGATGGTCGTCTAGACAGGCACTCAGATTTACTCTCATTCTCTTGATCATGAGCTGTTTGTTGTTATTAATCAAATGTACACTCATAGGTCAACGGTATCACTCTAGTTGTCTACAACTAGGTATTGTCCCTGAGAGTAATGACTATTATAGCCATAAGAGGAGACTTTACCGAAGTCGGTAAAGTACTCGACCGCGGATCAGTATGTGTGGTTTTAAATCCTGGGCTCGCCCGTCACTGACATCGCTTTCGAGTGAGGAAATTGACGTTAACATTAGCTTTTATAGGGGAGTAATGACTGTATTACAGCTATAGGGAGCCTGTTGAGGGTGCAACTCTCAAACTTAATTGAATCTCTTACAGTTTTCTGCCAAATGGAATGTCCCAAAATCAAAATAAATATTCCAATCCGCTGTCAGTTTTAACGTCCCTATGGAGTACAACTTCCATCAACAGGATGATGCTGTGTCAATGGCCCTGCTTTTATGAAACCTTAATGTAGACTCGACTTGAAATGTGTTCGGTTTGTCAGATTGTTTCCCTTCGTCTTCCTAGGTTATTGCTTAGTCTCCTCTTACTTCACACACAATAGACAGTTGATCAATTTCGCTGTGCTTCAGACACAATTACAGTTTGTATAATTAACATGTTAACAAATCATTAAACAATGTATATTTGTAAAGATGAGATCAAAGAACCATGCACTAAGCTTATTTTGAAAATTTTATGTAGAGCTTTCCCATGATTTTTTATTTTGCTCGTTTTAAGAAATCTAACGTAATAAAACACAACAATTTCGCTATCAATACATCACCTTGCGTTTTTAAAATGGATTGAACACAATGATAGGATTTTACACAGTTGAGCTTATTGTTGCAGAAACATGAGAGTAGACTGATTTAATATCTTCAAGTTGATGGTTCGATATATAACTAGACAAGCATTCTTTTGTTAGATTCAGACTTGAATGCTTTGTTTTAAATAAAATATAAGACAAAGATCCCCTTATACTTCTTAAATTAAAGACGATGATCTCCTTGCTGAAAACTAATATAATTTTTAATTTTCTGTCCAGAGATCTGTAGATAAAGATATTCTTTGTCTTATTTAGACTATTATTTGCGCAACATAATCAAGAGTATTTTTCTATTTTGCTGCAGTGATTTTAATAGCATTATATTAAGATTTGAAAAATTAATTTAATACCCTTATTCTGTAAACGACTTGCATTGAAATAGCTATTGCTGGTGTCCTGTGTTAATTGCGATTTTGCGACATTTTCACACTGTTCCACTAGTATACTAGGGTGTCATAGTTGTACTTATCCAAAGGCACACTCTCAATTGGCTCATTGGCTCTCTCTCTTTCTCTCATGTATGTATCCTCTCTGTATTATCTCAGTAGAGAAATTTCATGCTGCATTCAGAGCCCACTGGTATCAATTTAAGTGAACATCCGGTAAGTCATAAAAAGTGGAGTCACCATAGTCGAGTCGTGATAATGCTAAGGTGGATGCTAATGTCTGAAGTATTGGTCGTGGTACAGATTGACGTATGCATCGAAGAGCCCTGAGCACAACGAAACAGGTACAGACAGTTCTCTTAATATTCGAGGTCATCAAACTGTCGACGTCCAGATAAGCTCCCGAGATTACGAATACATGAGACAGGTAGTACTTCAGATGGAGCTATCTGTAACTGTAAGGTAGGGAGCAGATGTTGTCTACGACTGGAAGTTAACCAAATCATCTTTGTCTTAGACATATTTAATTGAAGACGATTTGAAAACATCCAGGCATAGATCTCCTCAAGGCAAAGCGATACTTGAGACAGATACATTTCAGCCTCGTCTGATTTGCAATGCCCGTAGGCTTGAGTATCATCCGTATATAGGTGTGACGTGAGCCAACAACAACAACAACAATACGATTAGAGTGCTACTGTTGTCCATCGAACACTGTGAAACCAAATTACAACCGATGAGCAGAGTGAGGGGTCCAAAACGGTGCAAGCCAAAATCCGGGTGTCAGTCCAAGGAAGGGTACTAGCGGAATGGAGGTTTACGTGTTGGTCTCAGGTCATGGACATTAGGGAGCTCAATGAACTCAATGAGCCCAATTATATTAATAAAATAAAACTAAAACTAATTATTTTTGCAGCGGTGTGTACGACATTCACGTCAATGGTAACAAGGTGGGAGCATACAACAACACTGGAAGTTTTGGAGAGTTAGCTCTCATGTACAATATGCCCAGGGCTGCTACAATCATTGCTACCAATCCTGGGAGTCTGTGGGCCATGGTGTGTACTCATTTCTCTCTCTCTCTCTCTCTCTCTCTCTCTCTCTCTCTCTCTAAAGGAAGAAAGAAAAGAAATTAACGGTTTGCTTTCGTTTTCGGAGGGTTTAGTGGATAAACGGAACCTGATCAAGGATTTCTGGATATATGGCGTGTAAACGCTGTTATTTAGATATCTTTGGCCTAATGTAGAACTTTTTATGAGAAAATTTATTGTTTTGGCGTGATAGCGTTAGTATACCGACGCGTAATTGCTACGACATTCAGATTGCAGCGTTACTGCAAAAACGCCTCAATTTCCTCCAACAATTTACTACAATTGCTCTTTTCATAAGTTTTACTTTATATTACGTGATTGTAATGGCCTGCGACCATTAGCTCTATTAGGCGTACTGATTGCAAAAATTGTGAGTTATATTCAGCTTAGAGTTTGATTATCCTAATCTTTGTGACGGTAGCTCGAGTTTATCGAGTCGTCTTGAAGAGAAGCAATATGCTTCTGAGCCTTTACGTTAAGCACACTACAAACTTTTTCATTATTCTTCCCTTCTGTTGTGAATATCACTGGAGTGCATCCATTGAACTGGAGAATAGAGTACTCCGTGAAAGATTTCATCAGTTCCATATTAGTCTTTGTAGCGGTAGCTCGAATGTTTCGTCCTGAAAGAAAGTGATGTGCTTCTGAACCTTGACGTTAAGCATAGCACAGTCAGATCTAAAACTCCCATGGCACCCGCTTGGCTTGAACTGTATTAAATCTTGGAACTAAGTTTATACTCAAAAAAAGATGCTTCATTTTAAAGAAATAATAATTTCAATACATCTTCTTACTTCGGTATAGTGTTTGCCCAATGGCTGGTCCAGGATACATAGTTTTGCTATAATTTCTTAGAATGTCTTCATGTCGTAGAGGCAACGTCATGTAGTTATCCCCGATCCCCTCAACATTCAAATTCATTCTCACATTCATTTTCCATTCTGTCCTTCCTAGTTCTTCCACACATTAGACGCAACATTCTCATTTCTGCCACATGCAAACTCTGCAAATGTTCTCTTTTTAGTGCCCAACATTCCGAACCATACAGCATTACTGGCCTTACCACAGAACTATAAAATTTGCCTTTAAGTCTTAGTAGTATTTTCCTATCACACAACAAACATAAAACTGTAATATAAAGCTGCAATTTATAGTTTTTGCTGTAATTACTTGTTTGTGTTTTATGAAACTATTATCATTTTAAAATGGCGGACAGGTTTGTAAATTTATTTGTTGTAGGACCGTGCTACGTTCAGAAGGATTGTGCTGAAGAACGCTTTCAACAAACGCAAGATGTACGAGGCGCTACTGGAGTCTGTCCCCATACTCAAATCTCTCGATGTAAGTCAATCACGAGAATAATTTAACGTCCGTTTTGTTGTATGTGTACGACGTAAAAGACTGTGGCTCGTATAATTTCAAACCGATTCGTCTTCGCTCCATTGAAGTGAAAATTATTTTGAAGAAATACTTGAAACAGTTTTACATAAGTAGAAATTAACGAACATTTTCTCTAATCCAAATGATTTGTAACGCTAGATGTTGTGTAATCCTAGGCTCGCCCATCACTGATATCGCTTTCGAGTGAGGAATCTGACGTTAACATTAGTTTTACCAACTTAGTGCTGCTGTATAATTTGTCACGTCTGAGCTATTCTAATTTCGTTTTTCTTTCCGTGATATTGATATTATTGCACATTTCTGTGCAATTTATATTATTGCTCACCTGTGCTATTCGCTTCGTTATTATACGATGTTATTTGCTTCGTGTTTTTCGTTACCTAAATAATCAAGACTGAATAATTGCAGTAATAGCACAGCATAGAATTTTTATGTAGTGCAAATCACTGTTCATTGTATTCAGACATATGAAAGAATGAATGTGGCTGATGCTCTAGTCAGCAAACAGTTCGAAGATGGAACTCAGATCATTAAGCAGGTCTGATCATTGGTTTTATCATTCTCTCTACTGCTCTCTCTCTCTCTCTCCCTCTCTCTCTCTCTCTCTCTCTCTCTCTCTCTCTCTCTCTCTCTCTCTCTCTCGCTGTCACTTCCTCTCACTCGCTCTCTAGTAAGGGCTGCAAAAGGCAGGTCCCTTGCACACATTTCAACTCTGTCTGCTTTACATTCTTTTAGAGGCTGCATGGCACAAATAAATCCTTTAATAGTAAACTCCTATTGACATCGAAATGTACTAAATAGCTTGGGAAAATATGACTCTGAGGTAGTTTTCCTTAACGGCTCCTTCTATAAACTGAGGTATTTATCGGTATATTACTCGACGGTTTTTCTCGACGTCAGGGACATCTCTGACCGGGTAGTGGGTGACATCAACTACGTCTCTGACGAAGTAGAACCTTTCAGGAATTTCTTTCGTAATGTTGCACGACTCTCCTCGAATCATTTTATGTGGACAGATCGTCAGGTGATCTTCACTAAGAGTAGTTTATTGTATGTAATGTGTAGGGAGACAAATATTCGCTAATTTATTTTATATATTGTATAGCGAGAAAAATGTAAACTACATGTATGTAGTTTACTGTATGTACTGTGTATTGAGACAAATGTTAACTATTTTATTGTATGCACTCTATAGGGAGACAAATTTTAACTAGTTTACTGTATGCACTGTGTAGGGAGACAAATTTTAATTAGTTTATTCTATGCACTGTGTAGGGAGACAAATGTTAACCAGTTTATTGTATGCACCGTGTAGGAAGACAAATTTTAACTAGTTCATTGTATGCATTGTGTATGGAGACATATGTTAACTAGTTTATTGTGTGCACTCTGTACGGAGACAAATGTTGACTATTTTATTGTATGCACTGTGTAGGGAGACAAATGTTAACTATTTTATTGTATGCACTCTATAGGGAGACAAATGTTAACTATTTTATTATATGCACTGTGTAGGGAGACAAATGTTAACTATTTTATTGTATTCACTGTGTAGGGAGATGGTGCGAACTGTATGTTTTTCATTGAAGAAGGCGAAGTAAAGATTTCAATGAAACCCTCGGTGAGCTGACTATTTTCGAAGTCGATTGAGTCTCGCTCATTAATGTTCAACCAAATGGCAGATCCTCGGTACATATTCCAACTGCACATTTCAATGTAGCCTTGAGCTTGAGAAGAATGCAACTTCTAAAGTGGTTCTCTATGCCTTTTTCGTATTGCATCATATTTGTGAATTATATCCCGGCTCGCTCTGTTACTCTCCAATATTCCTCGTGTTCCGAAAAGTTTAACTACTTACTCTAAGGATGATCAGTATTTTGATTGGCAAACAACCAAACTGTAGTATTCCGGTTATAAAAATATAATGTCTAATGCGAATTTTATTTCTTCCAACATCTACTGTACAAATGTTAACTATAGTCTATTGTAAGCACTGCGTAGCGAGACTAATGTTCAAGGCCTTTTTTACATGGACAAATCCTCGCATACTTTCAGTTAGTGTTTTTTTCAGTTATTCATCTTCCAAAACTATTTGCACATATGCATAAACCATTAGCTTGTTTATTATTTTGCTTTTCTTTAGCCCAATGAACCAGAGAGAGAACTAACGAGATGTCACAAAGGTGGATACTTCGGGGGTTAGTAGGCAATTAAGTAATGTAACATCATCATCTTCATCACCCGTTGATTCCAAGTTTAGCTAGGTTCGGCTTTTAGAAAATTTTGTATCAATTTTTGGAACCTGGGTGTACGTCAACCAAATGACGTTGATTTGGATCTTATCTCTAAGCTTTTACAGTTAATTTCAAATCACATTATTACAGCAACGTTGTTTGATAAACTTTTTCTCATATAATTTTTTAAATTGTCAATTTAGCGATTTTTATATCTGTTTGTATTCGTGACTCTACAGATGAATTGCACTGTAATCAACTTACAAACGTGGTGGCGATGCATCACCGCCACTCTGTCTTTGGCTGCTACTTATAATCACGTGCAGTTCTTCAATCATATACTCGAAATTTAACTTTAACTTAATCTTGCTTAAATATGTGCACATCTTAAAAACAGGTATGAGGTATGGGATAATATTCGTAGGCTGGAGCTGGAGCCATTGACTGGAGCCAACGGCGATATCGGTAGGATACTCGACTGCGGATCAGTATGTGCGGGATTCAAATCCTGGACTCGCCCCGTCACTGACATCGCTTTTCGAGTGAGGAAATCGACGTTAACATTTCCTTAGCTTAGCTTTACGCAAGTAAAAATTTCATTGTGTAAATGCCGAGTGGCAATGAGTTGAAATCTTATCGTGATTTGTTTTGTCTCTATAACGATTTTGTATATTTTGATACAGAATTAGCCCTGGTCACACATAACCCTAGAGCAGCCTCTGCTTATGCTATGGGCACAGTTCGGCTAGCTGGTAATTAATTCTCTCACTATATTTATTAATAATTAATTATATTATAGATTTTACCTTTATTATTATTATTTTAAGGATCCACTCAAATGTAGACATGAAGCGGAAGAGGAAGACAGAGATGAGTAGAGGCGTTATATGCCATGGACCTGTCAGTAGGCTGTGCACTAAGAGAGAGAGTTATTTATTTTACAAGTTGATACAAATACTGTGAGTTTACAAACACACACTATTGATATTGCTTAGCATTTTTTCTGATGTTGCATATTTGAAGTCTAATTCCTCTAAGTTTTATATATATTTTTTATAGTGCAACTAATGTATAAATTAAAAACTATACAGATTCAACGTCCGTTTCCTCCACCACACATCGCTACATACCCATTCATGAAGCACTTCATGCTAAATCAAACGATAGAGAAAAACGAAACTAAAAGGTGCAATCCCGTGGTAAATGAAAACTGAGAAAATAATTTATGTAAGTCTATAGTTGAAAGCATTTCTTAGCGGAATTATTTCTTATTTTATTCTACTCTTGATTTCTGTTATTTATAAATTGATTAAATGGGTCGAATGAACTTAATTAATTAATTAATTGATTGATTGAAATCATTAATTGATTGATTGCTTAATTGATTGATTGATTAATTGATTGATTGATTAATTGAGTGAATGGTTGATTGATTAATTTATTGATTAATCAGCTCATTAATTGATTGATTGATTGATGGCAGTGTTGGACGTGGCGGCGTTTGAGCGAGTGATGGGTCCATGCATGGACATCATGAAGAGAGGCATTGATGTGTACGAGGAACAACTGGAACAGATATTCGGTCAGAAAATCTCTGTGTCAGATCTCCGGTAAAGCTACACCAAACTCGGTCAGCGTTCCCCCAATAAGTCCATGTGTTCGGTCAACACTTTCTCAATAAGTCCATACGTGTGGTCAACATTTCTTCAATAGTCCATACGTGTGGTCAACACTTCTTCAATAAGTCCATGTGTTTGGTCAACACTTCTTCAATAAGTCCATATGTTTGGTCAACACTTACTCAATAAGTCCATATGTTTGGTCAACACTTCTTCAATAAGTCCATATGTTTGGTCAACACTTACTCAATAAGTCCATGTGTGTGGTCAACACTTACTCAATAAGTCCGTGTGTGTGGTCAACACTTACTCAATAAGTCCATAAAGTCGGTAGACGATTTCCCATATAGATTCATGTCTTCGGTCAACACATACTTACTAGATCCATACTTTCTGTTAACACTTTTCCTATAAATTCATTTATTTGGCCAGCACTTCATCCATAGATTCATGTGATTTATCAATAGTTTTCCAGTAAACAATTAAAATTTTAAAACAATTTCCTATGCGCGGTAACCATTCTTTTGAAGTAGCTTCATGGTATCTGATCAGTATTTGCTCCGGTAGATCCTTGATGTCTGGCCATTCAAAGCATTTATTGAAGAGAATAGACTGAACGCATAAGAACAAGTGAAACTCAGTAACTGCTATTAGGTTATAAATGATTACATTTTACGGTGCATTATTTTCATTAGACTGACTGATCGTTATTCTTGCTAGTAGTCTTGGGTCCTATAAAAACTAAAAATGCTCTGGCCTAAGGAGTTGAGACTGGGCCTTAAGGGCAACCACTAATTACGATAGAGTCTAAAAATATGGCCTAAAATAGCTTGAGCAGCAAGAATAAAGACTTTAAAGTTCTTCTTGCTATTTCTAAAATTATTCTTGTGTAACTATGATTTTTCTGTTCTTATACTCTTATGAATTTCTATGAGAATTCTATGAATTGCAATTTGTGCTTTTCCATGTTAATTATCGTTGACGTGTCAAATCATAAATTCAAAAGTCTATAAATATTTTCATTTCAAATAGAAAATAGATGCAGATTATAAAAGTTAAAATCACTTAACCAAATAAGCTAAAGAGGAAGCATCGATATGCTGCTTTAATACTACGTTGGAAATCTAAAGCTTCGCTTTATTTTATGACTCTCTTGGCTTCATTAGGAGTTCTATTTTGATTATTCAGAGATTAAGGAATTTTGAAATCATTTCATTAGCTGTAGATACATTGATTATTTCATTACGTGTACACCGATCTTCTGCTGTTTCGTACATGTTTTTATGAACCACTAATACAGTTTGTATTATTTTATGTATGGAAATGATAATGGAATACTTTATTATGGTATTGTTTTACGTAGTATATTTAATTGTTGTATTTCATCTTTAGATCGCTCGTTTCTTGAAATTGTAAGTTTATATTTATTATTTATGCAAGCAGTATAGGGTGGAAAACCCTTTTTTGGTATTTGAAATAGATAAATAAATTGTATGGTTCAACTATATGCACTTAAATAAATATTTGTGAATGGGTTCATTAAGATTTATGAGTAAGAATGAAATTAACGTCCAGGTTATATATTTTAGCCTAAGATTAATTATAATTGTTATTCTTATTACAACTTAGATATAAATCAGCATATGGCTTTTAATATTATTACTTTAAAAAGATCTGTAATCACTCATGGAGCTTTAAAGATATAATTATTGACTTTCTATTACTAGTTTTGAATGACACATTTTATGAAATTTGTCGATTATATAAACGGTTTTGAACCGAAAGTGGCTGCCATGCAATAACTAAGACTGCTGGCGAGAAACTAAGTTCTTGAACTTAAATAGTTAAAAATATACGTTGTTTCTGAAAACTATGTGGTCAAATAAAACTCTTTAATAGTTCAGAACCGATTTATTTCTTAAGTGAAAGTGTGACAATAATTGTAAATGTGTTATATGCTATTTGACAGAATAGAGGCGCTTTTATTTTTAACTAATAGGCCATCCTGATTGGTTTTTCTGATATTTAGATGAAACGTTGTTTGGAACGTAGTTAGAAACGCTCTTGACTGTAGTGACGATGACGTGTTGATGACGTGTTGATGACTTGTTGTTCTTGTTTTATTTCTGCTATAGCTAATACTACTTCCAGTCTGCTACCTGAAGCAGCTCAAGAACTTTATTTCTGTGTTAACTTAGATTTCATAACATAACATAACAAGAATTAGAGTGCTACAGTTATAAATGACAATATCGAGCACTATTGAGACAAAATCAAGCCGGCGAGCAAAAAGAAGGTCAAAAAACGGTGCAAGTTCAAAAATCCAGAAAATCAGTCTAAAATAATCATGATCGTCTATATCGTTCTAAGAAAATGTTAACTGGTTGGATGGTTGAGTTTGCAGATCGCTAACTCAAGGAAAACAATCGGTCGCTTATTCGAGTACGAGCTGAAACTTTTCCTAGGGAGTTTTTGTTCGGAAACAGGCGTTAAATTATTCTTTGTCACGTAAGAAAGTGTGATTTTGAAATTATAACCCCATAATGTGCAAGAGAAAATTGTGTATAAGTTTGAGTATTCCTAGAGTTTAGGGATACATCTCATTCTTATGACAAACGCAAAAAGCGAAATTTACTACTTAACTGCAAATTGCTAATTGGGCCATTGCGATTGTTTTAACTTCCGTAGATTTTATTATCATGAAAATATACTTGTCACTCAATAATTTAAACTCTAAACTAGATGTTTAATTTATAAATAACTATAAATGCGTAAGTTATTATGAAATTCTTTAATTTCTCTCTATGAAGCTGCTAAGTCTAGCCGCTGATGGATACTAGATGAACACTGAGCCGGAGCAAAGATGGAGAGATTTAGATTTTTAAAAAGAACATTTTTTACTTAATTATGTATTAAAGCGTGAAAAATGTTGACGTCTGTTTCCTAAACGTGTGTAGGGGCCTGTATATTCGAGAGCGTTCGGTTGGAATTCGAATTCGCAGAGCCTTTTGCTTGTCTGGCAGGCGACCAAACCAGCTAGGCGTCAGATCAGTAATGTTTTGTTTTCTGTATTAGTTGAGTGACTAGAACAACTACAACAATACGATTAGAGTGCTACTCTTGTCCATGACAAAATCGAACACTGTGGTACCGATGAGCAGAGTGAGGGATCCATAAACGGTGCAAGCCAAAATCCGGGTAGTCAGTCCAAGGAAGGGTGCTAGCAGAATGGAGGTTTACGTGTTGGTCTCAGTTCGTGGTCGATAGGAAAGATCGAAGAGAAAGATCAATAAGAAAGTAATGGGCTTCTGTAAACAAAGACATAAATTAGGTATTCTTTTGTAATCATTATAATTCTCTTTAGTTGTCAATATTGTAGGTGGCAGTATTCTGTTCTTATTAACTTTTAGTAGGTCATATTATTTGGTCCTTCATTCTGTGGTAATAATAATTAGCGATCTACAAGTGAAGCATTTTAAAGATATGCAATATGCAAATGTAATTCAGTTATGAACTCTCCTTTGATTTCGGTTTGATTTTTTGCCATTAGGGACATATTCAATAATTTTTCCATCATATAACTGTGCTAGCCTAAAACGAACACGTGCTATCAAATATACCGGTATATACAAATATACCAAATATGCCGGTATATACAAATATACCAAATATGCCGGTATATACTGCAGTACAAGTTAACCGTATTTAACTGCGATATGTCAGAATTTATATTTTAAATACACGGCGTGTGTCTGCGTACATATGCTCGTCTGTTTGTACCGGCCTGTAAGTATAAATCTCTATCTACGAATGTATTTGTGTGTTTATCTGTGTGTATTTACTTGATTGTTTGTCTAAGTTTGCTACCTGCTACCCCGTGTGCGCAAAGAAAGTAGAACTTTATTTAGTTTCTATGTTGTGATTTTGTGATATAATACAGTTTATGTAGACTAGTTGAATCCGTGACACTGTGTCATTGTGTCATGCCCTAAGATAATAAAGTCCTGGTTCACACACTGGATCACCACCTCAGATGTCTCTTTGGGTGATGAGAATGACGTTAAACTCTTGTTCTGAATTCATATTATGATATCTAAACAATATTTAACTTATTCAATCAGCAACAAAGAGCTGTCATTTCCTGATGGTTAAACTATGGCATTGATTTATATGGCATTGATTTGTATGCTTCTCCCTTTTCTCTCTCTCGCTCCCTATCACTCTCTCTCTCCCCCTCTCTCGCTCTCTCTCTCTCTCTCTCTCTCTCTCTCTCTCTCTCTCTTTCTAATTACCGCTTGAATCTCTCTACTATAGCTCTATTATATCAGTGATATCTATTATGACTGTTGTATTGTGACTCAAAATTTTGTGTTCTAATTATTCTACTGTAGTTTTCTTTACCTGCGTAAGAATTCTCTTATCATTGCATTTTCTTTTGCATTTATTTTTTTTCAAAATTTAGAAATTTGGGATACATTTTCATATTACAAATGCTAAATTACGATGGCTAGCAATCAATCAATCAAATACATACACTAACAATCAGTACGTTATTAATTAATTCGTACGTTACTATCAAGCTTCCTTCTTTACAAAATATTCAGAAGCATAGAGAGTGTCTTGAGATGAAAAGTTGAATGTAAACTGAATACCCGCCATGCATGTGAATCTGTACATATAATGTTTCCATACAAAACATAATTATATTATATGTCGCGTTTAAGGGAATTTTCTCTACATGTTAATGCATTGTATAGAATATGAATACTGTATTAATTAAATATTAATAAATGTAATTATTAAAACAACTTTAATAATTAAACAGTAATGCAATATTTCTACAACACCTGTCCGCATAGAGTTGATGCTGAACTTACCTTGGGTTTACCTTAAGGATTACAATGGTGTTAGTAAATATCTATGAAATATCTAGACTATTATTACTACTCTTTTAACTTGGTTAATAAAAAGCTTTTAAATATCTAGACTATTATTACTACTCTTTTACTTGTATATGCCGATTAGATAACCGAATGGCTAGCACGCTTGCGTGGAAAGCAGGAGGCCATAGGTTCGAATTTCTGCCGGACCGCCTCTGACGGTGCTCATGTGTTACGGAAACAGACGTTAAACTAGGTTTTATAGTTTTATTTAAATTATTGAAATAGAAAGATGTTTAACCGTTTGAAATCCTATTGTAACCGTACGGCGACATTTTGTTGTATTTATCTTGAATGTAATAGATCGTGGTTGACTCTTGTTCTGTCTATACATATTATATTGCACAGTATATATTTATATCTTAACGTTAAAATATGAACGTTTCATTTCCGTCATGAGTTTACTCTTATTTCATACATTGCATGCGCACATGTTTACTGATTTTTGCCTCATATACTGGGTGATTAACGTGTACAATGTCGCCCATAGAGAGCGAGCACAGCGGCTAGCAAATAGACATAATGAATCTGCCTTGCGTCAGTGTAGCACACCCGCGCAAAGACAAAATTTTAAATTGTGCTTTTAGTAGGCCCCGCAGGGATTTCAACCAATGCGGGTTATGGAGTTTAAAGATTTAACACATAATAATGTTAACCAACCAATTACCCATAATAATTTCTATCTCTGTAAAACTTTATCGTATCTTTATATCGTTAGACTTTTAGGTTACTTGTAGAGCTTATTTCACCATTCAGGTAGCACTTAACAAATAAACTGCGAATGAATAAAAAATAATAAAAATTGTAAAAAATAATAAAACACAATAAATATAGAAAAGAAACCTTTACTGTTCGTAGCTACGAACAGCCAGCATGCTGAACGTATGATACACGAGTCAAATTTTGAAACAAATGAGTGCGCATAGAAAACTACAGATATTCAATTTACCATTAAAGTTTAATATCGGGCCAGTTTCACAGACTGTAGGCCTAACCTTGCAATTAAAATGATGTAGAATGCCTGCATAGTGTAGTGTATTGAGACGCATGGTAACGCCATTAAATTTCAGATGACAGATCTTGAGGTGAATTGAACCCTCGTGGGATCGATTCCTGGCCGCGCTGATCTGAGAGTAAAATCTCTGACATTCACTGGACTGTTTATACGGAAAATGGACTAAATTGCCTAACTGTTCATACATGTCGTATTAAAAGTGATCATAGATGGCAGCATGATTGACCATCGCAATGCGTTTTATTGTAATACATTAGATCAGCACCAATATTAGTAAAAAAACACGCATTATAGTGAATAATCAACTACGTTGATATCTATCACTTTTAATACCACATGTTATATCCATTAGGCAATTTAGTCCATTTTCCGTATAACCAATCCAGTGAATGTCCGAGATTTTACTATCAGATCAGCGCGGCTGGGATTCGAACACACGAGGGTCCACTCAACCTCAGGATCTGTCACTTATAACCTCATGACGTTACCCCTACGCTATTAAGACATTCTAATAAATAGTAGTTTATCGTCGAGCTCTTCAATGAGCATGATGGATGACTTTATACCATGAACTAGAAATTTAAACAATGAAAAATACATTGAGAGAAAGAAAATTGTTAAAATAAGAAATACAGAAATATAACTACACTTCCCTTAGGATTCTTATGACACTGTCTTAATCGTTATTATAATAAAATAATTTAATATAATAATAGCTCAATCTTTCAATTGAAAATATATTTGTAACAAATATTTTCTTCGCAAAATTTTAAATACACTCAATTTTATATTAATTAATTAAGGACTGAATTAGTGAGTTAATTAATTCTGAAATTTATGTTAGTTACTAATATAAATATTTGAAAAAGTGGGCTATGCTATCCTAAAATCTTTCAATGACGTCATTAACATCAGTCATAATATCTAAATATACCGACACAAAATATTAATAATTATAGAAATTAAAAATCATCAAAATCTAAAATAGTATAAGAAAGATCATTTAACTTCAAATTAGTTAACTTCACATGTTTCTTTTTCTATCTCTCTCGCTCTCTCTCTCGCTTTCCCTGTCTCTCTCCCTCCCCCTCTCTCTTCCTCCCTCTATCTCTCTCTCTCTCCATAACTCTTCAATATTGTTTAGTATATTGCTCGATGATAGGTCCATAGCATAGAGCACTTCCAAATAACTCTATCTTCTACTCTTCCTTTCATTTTTGCATTGCAAATATCAAATCCGTCACCACACATTATCTCGGCCTCATATAATTCTGTTCCTGTTTGCATATCGTTCTTTCTTTACCGAACGTTTTTTTAAAGTTATTAAACGAGCATTGCTCTAAGAGCAGCGAAGCGATTACTGTATTTAAAATATAATTAGCCAACTTACACTATGCGACAAAATTTCTTGGGTTATCCATCATGCGACAAAATGTCGTTGGTTATTTGTCATGCGACAAAATGTCGTGGGTTATCATGCGACAAAGTTTCGTGGGCTATCTATCATGCGACAAAACGCCGTGTGTTATCTATCATGCGACAAAACGCCGTGTGTTATCTATCATGCGACAAAACGCCGTGTATTATCTATCATGCGACAAATTTATAATATTTATAATAGCAATCTCATAACTCGAAATTATTCTAAGATGTCAATGTTGCAATGTTAAATAATCTTTTAATGTTATTTTATTATTCAATTTGGTTTTATAATAGCAGAAAAATTCAAAAAATAAATATTAACATCGTATAAACATCTATACACCTCTAAACTAGAAAAGACAGAAATAAAATTGAAAAAGATGCAAATAATTGAACGATTCGGAACCTAAGAGAACATTGCGAACTAGAGTTAAACTACAATAATTCAAACTTTTCTAATATCATCGAAACCAGTTATTAAAGTTATCAAAAAAGAAACAGGCAATTAACGGATGAAAAATGAATCAGTCAAATATGATGGAAAACATAATAAAAACGAGGTCAATATCAGAATACTAAGAGGAAACTGAAAAATAAAAATGAAAAACTGACAACTTGCTCGTCGAAAACATAAAGAGAT
Source organism: Enchytraeus crypticus (assembly GCA_905160935.1). Classification (NCBI taxonomy): domain Eukaryota; kingdom Metazoa; phylum Annelida; class Clitellata; order Enchytraeida; family Enchytraeidae; genus Enchytraeus; species Enchytraeus crypticus. The sequence continues at coordinate 1,959,441 of CAJHZI010000528.1, forward strand.
GCCAATAGAAGCGGAAAAAACGAGGAAAAACTTAAATGAAAAAGAAAATAGTGACAATTGGATAGCTCCATGTGAAAGTTTTGACGATGAGCCGTCAGTCAGAGGCAACGAGAACTAGTGTGTACAATAGTTCATCGGGATTCGAGGACAAGACGATCAGTACAGTAACGGGAACAGCCCGAAGCTCTTCGACATTCCCGCGCTCTAGTGGAACGTTTGCCCAATCGACGTGGCCTGAGGAATCAGCGACGAGAAGCTCTTTGCCGAAATCTTCTTCTGACATCAACAGACAATCACTGGCGAGTACCATTAGAAACTCCACAGCTCTTTCCAGTTCCGCAGTTCCTACAGAATTGTCAACAGAAGGAGCCAGGAGTTCTAGCGCAGTTCCGGATAGATCGCTGGGAAGCTTTCCACCGGAAAGCTTCGAGAGTGGCACGAGGGCGTCCGGGACTGTGCAAAGCAGGTCCAGCACGGCCAGAGGGTCCTTGAACGCTGGTAGCTCGGCTGGTGTGCTTCGATCGAATTCGGGCTCTGAGAAAATGCCGGGATCCGGTTCTATTCGACCCATGGGTCCAAGGACCACTGCAGCCTTAGTGGGAGGATGGGATGGAGGAGTGAGGGGCTCCACGGCCAATCCCACTCGACCATCAGAGATCCTGCTGTCCGGAGCAAACAATGCGACGATGGACGCTGCTAAGTCGTATGCTGTGGGGTACGATTCGACGCTTCCCACCTTGATGGTACGCTATAGAAACCTTGCCGTTAATCTGAAGAACGATCCCGCCTATCTAGCAGGCGCCAGTAAGATTCTTCAGTTGATGCACGGCATGTGGCTAGACCAGTCGATGTGCGATGTAATCCTGGAAACAGAAGGTACTTAAGATGTTAGAGATCTGATAAATGTGACAGACGTTTACCTGCGTTTCATCGGTTCTTGTTTATATATGAATCTTTGTTACACCATTATTCCATTATTTTTATTTGTTCTTGTTTATATATGAATCTTTGTTACACCATTATTCCATTATTATTTTTATTATCATTATTATTAATATTAATTTTTATCCTTAATCCTTGGCTCGCCCGTCACTAACATCGCTTTCGAGTGAGGAACCGGACGTTAATCTTAGCTTTATGAGATTTTACACCATCAAGACGTGGTAGCAAGTTACATACAATAAACACAAAATAACAACAGTGCACTACAACAAATACAACTGCATTGAAAATAAAAATAAAAATTCAAATATATTACAAACGGTTCATCGTTCCTTGTTTATGCTTACGTAAATGATTTCCCCGTGTAGTGCCTGTGTTGTTGGAAGAATTGACCAACCGGTGACTGCACGCGTCGTAGTAGGCGACTAAAGCACTAATATCCAAACCAACGTCAAAAAGGGCATTCGGTTGGTGAATGTCTAGGCTCCGGAAATTGCTAGAAAAATTAAAAAGAATGAAAAAGTCTTAAATAAGGGATTTGATATAGGACAGAGAATATTTCAGACACTCTATTCGTATCTCGACCCTGGTTAACCTGCGATTCAAGGGAAGATGATGATATGCTTATGTAAATGAGCATTCTGCCTATAGCTTTTTGTATTCAATATGATGAAACCGTTGCTAAATCATTATTTATCTTCTTGCACACTTTATTCTCTTGCTGAATATAGTCTAGTTGCTTTATATAAGTAGTAGAAAACTGCTGAGTGAAGGCGTTATATACCACGGAACTGCCAGTAAGTAGTGCACTGAGAAGACGAAGGAGAATGATAATACTGAATACCTGCATCATTTACGCATTAATTTCATTTAATTTTTCTATTTTAACTACGCATTTAAAAGATGCCCTTCTTGGCTGGAGCCAGAGGCGATGGCGGTAAGATATTCGACCCCGGATCAGTAGAAGCTGGGTAAAATCTCGCAATCTTGAAATCTGGGTTTGCCCGTCTGGGCTCGCCCATCTGGGCTCGCTCGTCACTTACATCGCTTTCTAGTTAGGAAACTGAAGTTAACATTAGCTTTTTTGGCTTTTGCACTTCTGCTTATCCAGGAGGAACACTTCTAGCCCATCAGATCGCCCTAGCAGCTTACAGTCCCGCTCTGTCCGTACTGTTTAGAACCAAGCAGGGCAGTCGCATCCAGCAGACGGCGCACATGAACCTGAGGGACTTCACTCTTAGAACAGTCGCCGACATCGTCAACTTCGTCTATACGACCCTTCTAGAGCTGGATTGCAAGAACATCGGCGAGGTGTTAGCCTGTTCCAGACAGCTGGATATGATCATCGTCGTCGAGCTGTGTCAGAACTATCTGATAGAGATGGCCAACCCTGATAACATTATACTGCACTACTCGGTGGCCGCCAATAATGAGCTGGTAGAGATTAGAGACAGGCTTCTCGTGTCCATCTGCAAGATGTTCTCAGAGGTGTACACGTAAGTGTAGGGATTTACATTTGCTCCAGCGGCGACCAGTGATGGGCATAGCTATAGGGCAATGTGGTGAAGAGCTATTACAAGAATATTCTGAACTGGTTGATGAAACAGCTTACCCCTGACATCATCCTTTGATGAATAAACGGACGCTAAACTTTAATTATTATTATTATTAATTTTCTATTTATTATTATTATTGTTAGCCATAGCTTTATCAGCCTTTTACCAGTTATCTGACATCATAGAATAAACTAGAATAGCTGGATGCTTCTTACAAAATACGTTTGTAGGACGCATCCAGTTAACGCAGAGTCACTCTAGCTCCAGGCTCTACATTATACTATTATATTCTAGTGTACTATTCCTAATTTTTCATTTTTCAAAAGCAAAATTTACACCGCTAGTTGAACCATTTTGTTTCTTGCCCATCAATTTGGTTTTGGCTCCACAGTATTCGATGTCATCATTAAATACAGTAGCAATTTAATTAATTAATTAATCAATAAGAAGTTAACGTCCAGTTCCTCGCCATAAGGCAATGCTAGGAACGTCGAATCGGAAACTGAGGAAACTGACGAAAATCGTATTAAAGTAGTAATAATAGTTGTCGATATTGTTGTTTATTGGTATAGTAATAATAATACTAAGGGCATTAGCATCTGTTTCCTCGTCAAAGGATGATGCGAGAATCTTCCCTACAACACCCGTCACTATTGATCAACACCATCACCAGAGATCAAGTCATCTAAACCGATCTGTAAAAGACACAAGATCAAGAGAAGTAAGGTCCTAAACGGTGCCGGTCCTACGAACAGTATATACTATTTCAAACCGATCCAAACTGATCTGCAAAAACACAAGATGAAGAGAAGTAAGATCCTAAACGATGCCGGTCCTATGATAACTATGTACTATTTCAATGCAGACATCGTCACTTTCTCTTCCTGCCATTTGATCGACTCCTGACGATCCTGAATAATGAGAACCTCTGCTCCGATGAGATGGACATCTTCCTCGCCATAGTGCGCTGGACGGACTACTGCCGCTCAGAGAGGCTTCCTCTGGCCGGTCAACTGCTTCAGCTAGTCAGGTTCAAACTGATCGACCCAGAGAGGCTGACCACTGAAGTACAGGCCGTCGAGTGGATCTTCACCGATAGGACCAGCATCGACGCTGTTCTGGAAGCTTTCAAGTTTGTCTGATTCACTAGAGTTAATCGCTTAAGCAGTTAGTCAGTAAGATACTCGACCGCGTATCAGTATGTGCGGGGTTCAAATCCTGGGCTCATCCGTCACTGACATCGTCGCTTTCGCGTGAGGAAACTGACGCTAACGTTAGCTTTACTAGCTTCTATACACTCAGTTTGTGAGTTAGACTAGTCAGCCAGTTAGACAGGGCAAATAAGCAGTCATTCGGTCATAAAATATATATATAGATCATCATCATCATCATCATCTTTCCTTGAATTTCATTCCAGTTTAACTAGGGTCGGGATACGAATAGAGCTGCTCTAATCCTCTCTGTCTCCTGCCATATCATCAGCCAATCCTCTATTTTTCATGTTCTTCTTAAGCACCGCATAGCACGTCAGTTGTGGTCTATCTCTATCTAGCTTAACGTTGCAATTAGCGTGTTGCAATTTCAAGTCAGAATCTGAGCTAGAAATGAGATGTACAGCTGTGTATCATCAGCATAGAAGTGAAATTTATTGAAGCATTGTCTACAAATAACTGAGTTGGGTAATATAGAGGGAAAGAAGTAAAGGTCCAAGATCAGATCCTTGGGGCACACGACGAAGAAGAGAAAATTTTTTGAAATTTTATTGCAGCATTGTTTATAAATAACTGAGTTGGGTAGTATAGAGGGAAAGAAGTAAAGGTCCAAGATCAGATCCTTGGGGCATACCACGAAGAAAAGTTAGTTCATTAGAGCATTCATTATCTACAATAACAGATTGAGTGCGACCAGAAAGATAAGAGGAAATCAAAGAGATGTCAGAATCAGAGATACCAAAGAACGTTTTAAGTCTACTGGTGAGAATGTTATGACAAATGAAGTCGAGGTCAGCCGAAAGATCAAGTAGCTCAAGGGCGGATACCTTTTTAGAGTTTAAGGCTAATCAAAGGTCATTATGAATGCTGAGCAAGGCAGTTTCAGTGGAGTGAAGCTTTCTATATGAGGATTGGAAACAAGACAGAGAAGGAAAAGATTCAAGATGGCTGCATAAGCGAGTGTAGATTTATTGCCCAAGATTTTGGAAAGTAAATTTAAATTCGAAATAGAGCGATAGCTAAAAAGTTCGTCTTTACGAAGTGACTGCTTTTTAAGCAAAGGATAATCAGCAGCAATTTTCCTTCAGAAAGTGAAAGATTAAACAGATGGGTAATTGGAGGAAGGAGGGCATCAATGCAAGATTTAATTAGTTCGTTTGGAATGGCATCTACCGAGCAAGATAAGTCGGGAGAAGCAGGTTTAAAGTTTGACAGCAGAGGTGGATTTGGCATAGACGGATGCGCAGTAGTCTCCGAACTGGGTGGTATAGAAGAACAGTCTGGAAATTTTGTCCTCAACAATATTAACAAAATTGCTAGCAAGAGTAGAAGGAGAATTGGCATTTGGAAGTAACTTAGAGATAGTGCGACCTAGAAGTGAATCAAGGGTTCCCCAAAGTTTATTGGGGCAATTATGATTCTATAAGATCAAGTTCTTAAAGTAAGAACTCTTGGCGGAGGAGATCATATAATCAACTAACTTACGTTGTTTAACGTAGTTATAATACAATCTCCTCCTTCATTCGTGGTTGTGGCTGTCACTGAAAAAATAAATAGCGGAATTAACTAACCTTGGAAGGTGTCATTTCTTAGTTTTACAAATCTTTGCAAACCTTAATATATATTCGAAATATCTACAGTACAAATACAGAAAAATATGTAAGCTTTTGTTGAACTAGCCTATTGAATGTTCCAGCAGCTATTGAATAGATAGAGTCCAAATATGTATTCCCTGAATTACTTTTTATTAGGTATCACGCCCTCAATTGCTCGCCCGGTGGACTTGGTGAGAACTCTTCCCCTCAGTCTCCACGTTGTGTTACCTCTCAACCGCTACCTTCTTCACCCGCCAGAGGTTCTCAGCTGACCAGAAACTCAGGTTCCCAACTCACGAGGGACAGTCAAGCGTTAAGGGAATCACAAGCAGGAAGGCCTTCTCAGGCCAATAGGCAATCCTTGGCAGTCGAATTAGGATCAACGCAGAGTCCGAGAGCATCGCAAGTGCCTCGAGAATCTCAAAAGGTTTTGCAGGCCATGGCGGATGCAGCAGCGCCAAGAGCATCACAGATGCCGCGAGAATCCCAAAAAATATTGCAAGCCATGGCGGATGCAACGGGTCCAAGAGCGTCACAGATGCCGCGAGAATCTCAAAAAATATTGCAAGCCATGGCGGACGCAGCAGCCCCAAGAGCATCACAGATGCCGCGAGAATCTCAAAAAATATTGCAAGCTTTAGCAGATGCAACGGGTCCAAGAGCATCACAAATGCCACGAGAATCTCAAAAGGTACTACAAGCCATTGCGGATGCCACAGCCCCAAGAGCATCACAGATACCCCGAGAATCTCAAAAAATATTGCAAGCATTGGCGGATGCAGCAGCAGCACCAAGTGCTTCTCAAATACCACGAGAATCTCAAAAGGTATTACAAGCTATTGCGGATGCAACAGCTCCAAGAGCATCGCAGATACCACGAGAATCCCAGAAAGTATTACAAGCCTTGGCGGATGTAGCAGCAGCACCAAGTGCTTCGCAAATACCACGGGAATCCCAAAAGGTGTTACAAGCTATTGCGGATGCAACAGCCCCAAGAGCATCACAGATGCCGCGAGAATCGCAAAAAGTGTTACAAGCCTTGGCAGATGCAGCAGCAAGTCCAAGGGCATCACAGATGCCAAGGGAATCTCAAAAAGTACTGCAAGCCATTGCAGATGCAACAGCTCCAAGAGCTTCGCAAATGCCACGGGAATCACAAAAGGTATTGCAAGCCTTGGGGGATGCAGCCACAGCTCCAAGATCGTCACAGATGCCGCGAGAATCTCAAAAAGTTTTGGAAGCCTTGGCGGATGCTGCAGCTGCTCCAAGTGCCTCACAAATGCCGCGAGAATCTCAGAAAGTATTGCAAGCATTGGCAGATGCCGCTTCAGCTCCAAGACCATCACAAATGCCTCGAGAATCTCAAAAAATATTGGAAGCCTTGGCGGATGCCGCGGCGGCTCCAAGTACATCGCAAATGCCACGAGAATCTCAAAAAGTTCTGCAGGCCTTGGCGGATGCAGCCACAGCACCAAGATCATCACAGATGCCGCGAGAATCTCAAAAGGTGTTGCAAGCCTTGGCAGATGCAACAGCCCCAAGAGCATCTCAGATGCCGAGAGAATCCCAGAAGGTATTGCAAGCCTTGGCGGATGCAGCTTCACCAAGAACATCGCAAATGCCAAGAGAATCTCAAAAAGTATTGGATGCCTTGGCGGATGCAGCGGCAGCACCAAGTATATCGCAAATGCCACGAGAATCTCAAAAAGTACTACAAGCATTGGCAGATGCTGCGGCAGCACCAAGCGCTTCAGAAATGCCACGAGAATCTCAAAAAGCATTGCAAGCCTTGGCGGATGCTGCAGCTGCTCCAAGTGCATCAGAAATGCCACGAGAATCACAAAAAGTGCTGCAAGCTTTGGCGGATGCAGCAGCTACTCCAAGTACTTCAGAAATGCCGCGAGAATCTCAAAAAGTGCTGCAGGCCTTGGCAGACGCAGCAGTCCCTAGAGCATCGCAAATGCCACGGGAATCTCAAAAAGTCTTGCAAGCTCTGGCTGAGGCGCAAAGGGCATCGCAAATGCCAAGGGAATCACAGGCTCCTAGGGCTTCTCAAGCCGCGAGAGCTTCACAGGCCATCAGGCAATCCCAGGCTAAGGATGCTAATGCCGATCCATCGCCAAGAGCTTCGCAAGCGGCAAGAGCTTCCCAGGCGGCTAATGAAGCGGCGACGAAAAGAGAATCGCAGAAGATGGCGGATGCAGCAAAACCGCCCTCGGATTCACAGATGGCTGGCGACGTAAGGCTTTCAGTTAAAAGTGGCCAAAGTCCAAAGCTTTCTGCAGCATCTGGAAGCCCCAAGCCAAGCCCCGCCTTGAGCCTTCAGAGCGCTGGGGCCCTCATGGCGTCCCAGGGGCAAATGTCTAATTCTCCCAGGCAGTCCAGGACGTCAAGGGCGTCAGGTGTGAAACCAGCTTCAAGTGTTGATTAGTGACTCTGAATAATTACTGAAGAAATGATGTGTAATTTCGATTTTTCCTAAACTCTATTACTAAGCTAATGATTTATGCTTCTGCTACTGGTAATGCCAGTGCTTTTACTAGAACTGATAATTTTGTTGTTGAAATACTAATATTATATATTAGTAATTCTAATACTGGATATAATGCGCTACAAATGATAATACTAAGTTGACACTAATATAAATCTAAACGATTTTTAAGTCCATTCACAGCTAAAGCTATTTCTATAGTTAGAGCTAATGTTAATGAGCATAATATATCTCGACTTTTATTTACTTTTATGGTATTTATATAGGCCTACCTTTGCTTTTTGTAGATATCAAAGTAGTTATTATTATTTTAAACCTAAAATCGTTAGAATTTGTAAACATTCTCTAACAACTCACTGAGGGGTTTGACTTAAAATATAAATATAAAGATTTCTAAAGAATGTGTTTAAACTTTAAACAGAGCGAAAGTAAACACGAAGGCGCCACGCAATAAAACAGATATAGGCCCTATTGTAATTACAGGCACACTATTTAAATAGCCTTCGAAAGCGGCTGAACTCCTTACATCTACTATAATTAATGAATTACGTACTTAAGTCAAATTTCATGATGTTCCGATAACTAGGAATTGACAAGTTTATCCCGGGGATAGTCACTTTTTGAATTTGTGAACTTATCAATCCGATATAATCACTCTGATTTATCAGTTGATTTATCATCTCAAATTCCATCGGTTAAGTTTGTCGCTTGCTCGCTAAATTCAAACGGCTCTGGGAAATTTTTGCTGGGACATGTTAAGCGCGCACATCGTACAAGCCAATGGCAGAGCTCAATGATTTTCAATCGCTTTGAATTCGTGGAAATCTAACTTTATCGAGGTAAGCTGAAGTTGTGATCGAGATTGTAACATAAAACGCAAAAAGCGAATATTAAGTTATCAGGTCAGTCAGACCAAATCTATAACTACATGTAATTAAAATTTACTTTTATCGCTTACACAAAAAATGGACAATTATTAGTACTGGGGAATATTGTTGTCAAACATCACGGGATGGTTTCACAAGATTTAAATTGGTCAAAATTTGTTGCCACAAGATGAAGTGACATTGGTCCAGTTGAGTTGCTCTAAGTTGTACTGTATTAGCCCCGTATAGCTGTCATAAGGTATAGTGAAATTGATCCGTTTATGGCCCATTTTATGTTTAAGCGATAAATGTAACTTTTAATTTGTTATAGATGTGGTCTTAGTTGCACAGATAACTTAATATTCGCTTTTTGCATTGTATAAAACAATCTCGATCACAACTCCAGCCTAACTCGATAACGTTAGAATTCTAAGAATTCAAAGCGATTGAAGATCATTGAGCTCTGCCATTGGCTAGTGTGATCTGCGCGCTTAAAATATCCCAGAAAAAATTTCCCAGAGCCGTTAGAATTTAGCGAAGAACCGACAAGCTTAACCGGTGGAATTTGAGATGATAAAACAACTGATAAATCAACATATATTCTTCTTCTCTAAGTGCCGTGCCTGTTCCAAGCCTGGGCGGTCATATTCCTCCATATGTCTCTGTTCATTATTGCTCTGATCATCTCTGTTTCAGTTAACTGCATCCATTTGCTAAGACTCTTAATAAACGTCATTGGTTGTCGACCCTTGCATCTTTTTCCTTCTATTATTCCTGTCACTACGGTATATTCAACTATTTTGTTCCGCATAATGTGTCCGAAAAATTTCATCTGTTGTCGTATTCGGTTCAAAAAGTCACGACAAGTTGACATTCTTTGTAGAACATCTTCATTTTTAACGGGGTCTTTATAAGATCTACGTAGCATTCTTCTATAGGACCACATCTCTGTTGCCTCAAGTTTTGATTCCATTACAGAAGAGATAGTCCAAACTTCACTTCCATGTAACAATATTGGTTGAATATAGCATTGAAGAAGTCTTTTTTTAGTATCAATTGATAATTTATGGCTTCTAAAAATCTTTGACATTCTGTTACATGTATATGCCTCCTTAGCCATGGCTATTCTTCTGTTTATTTCCTTGTCACATTTCCCATTTTGATGAATAAGTGACCCTAAATATATGATTGATTCGACTTGTTTGCATATTAGCGGATTGAAAAGTTCATAAAATCCAAAAGTGGCTATCCCCTGGAAGGACTTGTCGATTTCTAGCTATTGGACTCTTGAGTCGTGGATTCGGAACGAAGCCAATTCGATGCTGACTTTGTCGAGTCCATAAGTTCATATCGAGTCCACGTTGCACCTCTACTCACTGTGTCTATTAAACGTTTGTATAAGTTAATTATTAAATTGAACGCAGCCTTAGCATACACATATTTTTAGATCTTGTTTAAGACACTATCTTGTGGTTTTGAAACCATGAATACGACCTTGATCGATCTAGAGTTGAGACCATGATCTCAAAAAACAGTGACAAATAAATCCAGATAAATAATGCATAACACAACAAAATCAATCCTGAAAATAAATGATTATTGACGAAGTTCAAAACCTTGAATTAGGGTCTCTAATCCAGCCTAAGGACGTAGACTAAGGAGTCGATACTTGAGGACTCGGACTCGACAATTGTGTATTTTGAATCAGTGATATCCAATGACTTTGGGTTAATTCCAATAAAAAGGCGTCAATTACTTCAGTCTATCGTTAGTCTATAGAATTGTGAACTTTCGTCATTCAAAGGACGTGTTTGGTATTTTTATATACTGCATGTATTTTAATTTAGTGACTTTTCAAGGTTCATAAATTAAGAACCATTTATGTTCATTTTACAGATTTACAAATAAGTCAACTTATTTAGAATTTGATATTTCGGAACTTAAATCAAATGAATAGATCTTCTGCTTTTTGATACTCAAGGCTAGAAGGTAGAAAATGATTTGAAACGGCATAGTAATCACATAGGGTCAATGCAAAACCAAACGGAATATAGAATAGGCCGAATGCGCGTTTTGCACACACTCTATTATCAGCGTCAGTTTTACGTTTTGTAAGTGAATTAAATCAGACTTCCAACAGTTTTTCCTGCAGCTTTTCTTCAAGCCAATAGCGTCCGAAGTCTCATTTAGGAAGTCTCCAAGGAAAGAGTAATGCAATAATCGCATGCGTGGGATGGTGAGTAGAGCTCGATGCGTGGACACGGGATATAGGGCGACAGTTCGGGCGTCAAAGACTCAAATGAAAAATCAACAATTGCTCAGCCTCGAAAGGTTTTTATTATGGTCATATTTGTTATCAACTGTTTTAAAACAAATTGATAACAAATACCACCATAATAAAGCCAGCTTAGTAAATACCAACATTATTAGTGAAACAAAATTCACGTAAAAGTTTTGAGAGAGCAGTTCAAGTGTAGAGCTGGTAAAGCTAATTTTAACGTCAGTTTCCTCACTCTAAAGCGATGTCAGTGACGGGCGAGCAAATTATTTGAACCGTGCACATACTGATCCGCGATCGAATATCTTACCGACATCGGCACTGGCTTCAGCCAAAGTACAAGAGTACTCGTGCTACACGTAGTATCAGGTAATATTTGGCAGAGTCGGTGCAGAGACAGAGAGATAGATAAAAGCGAAGGTTCTAGAAAGAGAGTGAGAGAGTGAGAGAGCAGACAGAGGATGGACTAAGAGAGAGGAGTATCGCAGGTTCCTCCTAGTGCGGACATTTTGCAATCCACGAGTCACCTTGAGCAGACAGAAGGAATGTGGCCTTCGAGGATGTTATATTGGACAGATGAAGCACCCAGCGCCATCTTGCTGTGGTGTTTTGGCGCGTCTTTTTGCAGAGTCTGAAAGTGACGTCCTTGGCATTGCTTTATGGCGTAGAATCGGACGTTAAATTCTTATAGATTGGTTGACTGATTGATTGATTTATCTTACTGAAACAACTTGGAACAATTAAAGTCAGGGACCCAATTTTTTGACCCGCTTCAAACAATTAAGAATGAAAATTCTTTTGGGCTCACCGTCACTGACATCGCTTTCGAGTGAGGAAACTGACATTAGCATTAACTTACTAGCTTATTATTATTAAGATACGAATAGGATAATTCCATCATTACAAGAGAAATTAAACAAGAAGCTAGCAACTCACACAACTGCTATTTAAAAGTACCAAGATTACAAAAAGTACAAGAGTATGAGTGGTATAAATGTATATACGACCACGATTTCATAATGAACCATCTAATAATTGATCAATAAGAATTTAATGTCCGGTTTCACAAAAATTTCAGGGACGTCTTTTGCAGATTCTGCACAAACAGGCGCCAAAACACCACACGATGGCGACTGAGTGTACAATAACTACAACAGAAAGAAAGATCAAAACAGTGCAAGTCCAAGATACAAGGCAAGAGGGTCATAATTTAGACTTGTAGCAGAAAGATTGTGGTTTTGGCTTTCCCAGAAAAGAACTAATACAGCCACAAGATCGAAGATCTTGTTGCAGTGAGCTCCACATTGTCGGAGCAGAAAACAGAAAGGAGCGTCTGCCAAAGGCAGATCTAATATATGGTACAGTAAGAATGTTTTTACTAATATATGGTACAGTAAGAATGTTTTTAATAATATATGGTACAGTAAGAATGTTTTTACTAATATATGGTACAGTAAGAATGTTTTTACTAATATATGGTACAGTAAGAATGTTTTTACTAATATATGGTACAGTAAGAATGTTTTTACTAATATATGGTACAGTAAGAATGTTTTTACCAGTATATTAATCGATATTAATATTAATTTTTTGTATATTTGTGTTTTATGAGGGGTAAAAATTACGAGAAATTATCACAATCGTCACAGCAAAACAAAAAATCTATCATACTATTTAAAGAATTTAAGCAGTCAGATGGTCCGTAGACTTGTGACATATTTTCTATATCACATACCGGCTTCAAGCATAAAGCAGATAAAGCTAATATTAACATCAGTTTCCTCAAAATATCTTACCGACATCATGTCGCATAACTGACCATCCTACCCACTAGTCCATATTCCATCCTAGATCGCAGAGCTAACTTGACGCCCCTAGCCGGTCCCTATCCTCCCACTGACTGGATCCTTGCTGAGTCCCAGAGGTATTACGTCTTTCTGCACAATGGACTTCAAGTCTGCATAACTTTATATACATGACGCTGGCGATACCTAAACCGCTCATACGGAAAAATATATAATAATTAATTATAAAGGTTTAATGTCCGTTTCCTCATCCAGACATGATGTCAGGGACATCCCCACAGCACACATCCCTTCAGATCAATTCACCCAGACTAATCTGCAAAAGAAATGTGCTGAGGAGAGGTAAGTTCCTAAACGAAAGCCTGTCCGGTGATCAAAAATGGTCAGGGTTGATTGCTTATGTCTATGGTTGGAAAAGGTAAGTCTTAAGCTACTATATTCTACATGAAAAGCGTTACTCTAGGCCTGATGGTCTGAAATTCTACTGAAATTTTTAAAAATTAAAGAAAAATTGAGAGAATTGGATTCACGCTTGAAAGAATATTTGTTGTTATTCGTTCAGCTATCCACAAGTGGGTCGCACAAATTTACAGTTTCTTTGCTCAATAATTATTTTTTTGCAGTTTCGTGCACTAAAAATTTTGTTTCTGCAATAATTTTCTTTTAAAATAACTTTTAGAATTATTTGTTAACAGTATAGTGAAAATGAAGAATTCATAAGAAGTATAACAAGCACCAACAACCATTTGAAGGCAAAAGCTAGGTTGAGAGTTGTGTTTAGTGGCAAAATTGATAAAGAGTGAACCGCATAGTTAAAATCAGACGCCAGTGTTCCCGTGTTGGATCCGGGACACTGAAGTATGGACCGATTGCATATAAGGCATAAACTTCTGCGAAAGGATCATTTGTTGATCGATGCTGTGCTCTTATTGGGGCGTGAGAATAAACTGAATATTGACGTATTAGAATAAGCTTCTTTTGTTTACATATTTGAACCTGCCATACAGTCAGTATGTCAGTTGCTAATGAGAGAGAGAGAGAGAGAGAAAGAAAGAGAGAGAGAGATAGAGAGAGAGAGAGAGAGAGACAGACAGAGAGAGAGAGAGAGAGAGAGAGACAGAGAGAGACAGAGAGAGAAAGTGAGAGAGAGAAAAATAGATAGAGGGAGGGAAAGAGAGAGAGAGAGAGAGAGTTTGACTAAGAGTCGCATTTTGCGACAAATTTTTGCTATTTATTGGTTTAAATAAACAATTGAAGTACAACAACAACAACACAAACCACTTAATTAGGCTAACAAGCTTAACAAATAATTCTAAAAAAATGTAAATCACAGTTCAAAAGGTACAGTTGAAGGCTGCTGTTAATCCGTTGCGCTCAAATTTGAAATAAACGAAAGTACTTATTTTGATCATTTCTACAATGACTAAAATATTAAAATAAGCTGCTATATATAATTTATTCAACTTCGTGAGTGTTACTTATTTCTAACTTTTTACTTTTGTACGTTACTTTGTCAAATAAACTTTCAAAGAAACTTTTATACCCCTATCATACTAATCTTTAATAAAATTTCTGTCCCGAGAGGAGAAATCTGTCAGTTATGGGAAGCTCTGACATTAGCAGCTGGTACTGACGACAGCTGCTGTTGGCAAACAGCGGTAGAAAGGCAGCAGCTGCTGAGAACTGCTGCCTGGAACCATAGCTGCTTCAGCCTCAGCCCACGACATCAACCTGGTAGACTTAGTTCATCAGCTATGTGTCCTAGATTAAGCAATTTATTTATTTTCGCAACTTAAATAATCAAATTTTAAATATTGTTATTCAATCAATTCACAGATAAAAGGTAAAGCGATTAACTTGAGAAAATTTAAATTGCATTGTGTAGAGAAATTATGAATCTTGTCATAAGTGATGACATCGTTAGTTTCCTATATTCACATTCAACAGAAAACACCTTCATAAACGAGTCAGATAATATATAACAGGACTTGACGATCAAGTTCCATTATTAACTTTAATATGCCCCTGATATGCATATAACTTAAAAAGTCAGATTTATCTCTTCATGTTTATGTAAATTTGTGCAAGCCATAGTAATACCTAGTGATGTTTCATGGAAGGTAAGCGAGTAGTCTTCCAATTTTGCATTTAGCTGACTAATACAATAAAGCAATAATTAGAATCAACTTTAAAATCGATATGGTAAATGTAGTAAATTTTTAAGTTTAATGTAATAATTAAACTGTTCCTGTAAATTAGTTTCGAAGACCGATTCCGGCCATTGCACTGCTAAGTAAATTGTCGCTGTTAGTATTAATAATAGTAATAATAATAATAATAATATAAAAAAATAATAAATAAAATTAAAAATACTAATAATAATAATACTAATAATAATAATAATAATAATTTTAAAAAAGAATTAATAATAATAATGATATGAATAATAATAATAATTTTAAAAACAAGAATAATAATAACATAATAATAATTTTAGTATTATTATTGTTATCATCTTTGTTATTAATGTGATGGGGGACGTCCATAACATCATCCTTGTATGAAGAGGCGGACGCTAAACCTCTATTATTATTATTATTATTATTGTTATTATTATTATTAGTATTATAACTATTATTATAACTATTATTATAACTATTACTATTATTTCTATCTGTTCTTGTAATGTGACAAATTAGAAATTTAGAAGCAATAATTATAATAATTTTTAACGTCCATCATAATACTTGACACTTTATAATACAGGCCTAAGAGTGGCATCAAGTTGAAGACAAATAGCGTGTGAACTATCCTCTAAATTCACCGGTTCACACATGCCCTATGTCTACCAGTTCATCTCACAGCATTGTCGTATTGATCGTCGTCTATCATTAACTGCGATAGAATAATAAAATCGTGGATCATGTTTTACGGTAAATAATAGTTGTTTATTTTATGCGAAAACATGAGTTAGGTTATTGAAGAGTATATATTCAATAAAGTATATTAATATTAATAAAGTATATATTCAGGTATATATTCAGTAAAATATTGACTATTTATGTTCAGGTGTCTGTTAAGATTTTACGATATAAGCCACTCATTACTCCAGTCTGCTGAATTAACTGAAATTCATAGGGTTGGTTAAATTTCCTGACATAGTGTCGATCATGTATACTGGTATATTTAAGAAAAGATTTGCAAGTGATTGGAATATAATAAGCCAATTCATTTAAGT
Organism: Enchytraeus crypticus; assembly: GCA_905160935.1. Taxonomy (NCBI): domain Eukaryota; kingdom Metazoa; phylum Annelida; class Clitellata; order Enchytraeida; family Enchytraeidae; genus Enchytraeus; species Enchytraeus crypticus. The sequence continues at coordinate 1,975,423 of CAJHZI010000528.1, forward strand.
AACTAGCTAATTAATTTAAGGAATTAGCTAATTAATTTAAGTAATTAGCTAATTTAACTCTCAATAACGAATGAATTTGTAAATACTTATGCAAGATATTTGTTTATATTAATAATTGTAATTAATAATTAGTAATTGTATTGCTTATTGTAATAATAGGGGCCTGCATCCATGATACATAATATTAGTCAGCGTTCTATGGTTTATTATCATCTAGAATTGGATAAACCCTACCTCACTATCTATTTAATATAAAACTAAAGAAATAATAACGTGTCAAGTTCTTTGTATTCATGAATATAATATTCTACAAATTTATATAGACTGTAGTCTGTAATTTAAAAAAGTACAGAAATTAAGATAATAAAAAACAAAACACTTTGGCCTACATTCAAAAGTGCTAACGAAGATACTACCGAAGACAAAGCACTCCAAGAGTTCTGTACACGAAGCCTATACTTGAATATCGATAGCTGCAATGCACTGAAACAAATCCTAAATACTATCATTGCAAGATTTCTATAATCCACTCGAGAGCAAGCTGGATCATCTGCTGATCTTCAAAGATTTAGCAAAATAATTCATCAGCCACTGAAGACCTGAATTCTCTCTGAACTCTCACATCTCCCGCAGAAATGTCGATGAGGAACTTTAGCGAAGGCTTCTCGTCCGGGATGAATTATCTGAAGAGACGCTTCAGCTCAAACGACCTACAGGGAGAGGCGGACTCCGCACCCGATACTACCGGCTTCAACTTTAATCTGCCCCGCAAGGGCCCCTCCCCAAGCGCCCCCAGTTCTCCCTCGAAGAGCGGAGGTGTGCAGGGGTTCACCAGGTCCCTGTTTGGGACAGGGTCCGGCATCGGACAGAGAGTCGGCTACAATAAAGATAGATGCAAGATCCTGATGGTCATTGATACGCCTGCCGTTGATTGGTTAGTAAATATGAGTTCATAGAGAAGTGAAATTAATTCTAATTCTTAATTAAATCAATCGGCCTGTCAATGAATTTATTTTTTAATCAAGCAGTCAACTAATAAACGCTATTTTTCATGGAAACAAAATTTATTATTTAAAATTATTACTATTAGGCCTATTTAATATTATCAATCAATGAAGGGCAAATAATAACTTGATAAAGTTATATTAAATTCAGTCAGATGTATTGTAGTAAATCAATCTATTAATCAATAATTAGTAAGTTCACTGATATATGCACAAATATGCCTCTTCATGCAATATAAAAGTTCACAAAACATTCTGAGCATGCTTTTAAGTTTTCAATAATTTATAATTGCCGAGTAGAGCCTAGTGCTTATTTTATTATGTTACTAAATTTCTTAGAATGTCTCAATAGCGTATGGGTAACGTCATGAAGTTTTAAATGACAGACCCTGAGGTGACTTGAATCCTCGCGGGTTCGATTCCCGGCTGCGCTGATCTGAGAGTAAAATCTCGGACATTCACTGGACTGGTTATACGGAAAACGGAATAAATTTCCTAACGGTTTAAACATGTGGTATTAAAAGTGATAGATATGAACATAGTTGATCATTTCACTATAGTGCGTGTTTACTTTTTACTTCATAATATTTACATTATTTAAATCCTGAGCTATCTGAATTCCTGATATATATATATATATATATATATATATATATATATATATATACATGTGTGTGTGTGTATATATATATATATATATATATATATATATATAATTCTATATTTATAAGTATATTATACACAGTGTATATATATATATATATATATATATATATATAATATATACAGTATGTGCTGTTTAGATATTCATATATATATATATATATATATATATATAACCCTATATATATATATATATATATATAACCCCATATATATATATATATATATATATATATATATATATATATATATATATATATATATATATAGTGTAGTAGGCTGATGCTGTTAATTGTATTACTAAAAGAGGTAAAATATCTAAAACTATAAGGTTACTATATTAATAGGATTAAAATAATATGAATGTGTTATCTTAACTATTCTTATTTACGTCACAGGAGCAAGTACTTCCGAGGGAAGAAGCTGTTCGGAGATTGGGACATCAGAGTGGAGCAGGTGCATTTATGTCTTTATTATAACATTACTTTACTTTTCCATGCAATCCTAATAAACTTATTATGAAGACGTCCCTGACCTCATCCCTGTATGAGGAAACGGATGTTAAAGCTTTGTTATTATTGTTATTAAACTGGTATTTTTGGAATTACCGAAGATTAGATTTGTAACCTGAAAGCCGTCGGATATCATTAAAATTATATCGTGGGGTTTAAATCGTGAGCGTGCCCGTCACTGACATCGCTTTCGAGTGAGGAAACTGACGTTAGCCGCAGCTTTACGAGCTTTATAAAATGAAACAGAATACAAGTGTGGTTTTAAAAGTCCAGTTGGCTCTTTTCGAGAAATATTTATTTTGCATTTCAGCCGCATGATTTATCAACTGTTTACTTGATGTTTACTTGATGTGTACTTGATGTGTACTTGATGTGTACTTGATGTTTACTTGATGTTTACTTGATGTTTACTTGATGTTTACTTGATGTTTACTGGATGTTTACTTGATGTGTACTTGGTGTTTTTGCCAAGCCCCCGAACAAAAGTATTTCACCATATTACTTCCTATAAGTCTTACTCAGCTGAGGAAATAATAATAAATGATAATAAATAAATAAATAAATAGTAATAAAGAAATGATAACCAGGAAAACCTTAGACCTGTATCGCAGACCTCTACGTGTATTAGGCACATAGAGAAACTAACAACGACGTCTAGATCATTTTCACAAGACACCATCAGATACCATCAGACCAGGATTCGAACGGCGGCCTCCTTCCTATCAGACAAGCCTGCTATCCGCTAGACCATCCATCCTTTACAGTCCCAGCATCATCATCATCATCATCAGTTCCTTGCGTTCTATACAGAACATAGGGCGGCAACATTCCTCCATTCATTCCAATCACCAGCAATCTTCACAGCGTCTTCCCATGAAATGTTTAATGCTCTCAAATCCTTGTTGATCGTATTGTGTAGCAAATGGCTTTGCCGTTTGTACACAAGGTAAACTTTATAAGTTAAGCCTGTTAGAAGCAGTTCCGTTATTAGTCAATGCTTTCCAGTAACTTTCCACCTCTCTTTAATCATCTATTTAAATACAATATAAGCCAAGTACTTCTAGGTCTTCAGTCCCAGCAGGTAGATCTTTATTTATTTTAATTGCTGCGATATTGTAGGCGGAGTTTTCAGAGATCAACCTCGCTTCGTACTCGGAGTCCGGGACGGTGGTGGACATTCAGGTGACCCGGAATGGGACTCGAGTAGTGAGGTAGGACGCTGATCCCTGTGGAATTTCAATTCTGAAGACTCTTTTTATACAATTTTATTAACTTTTAAATTTAACCTACTAACAACGAACCTCAATTTTTGTTAGTTGACTTGGATATGAATATGGTTCTAAACCAGTGTAGAGCGTAAAAGCTGCGATGTTAACGTCAGTTTCATCTGACGAGCACAGGATTTGAACCGACAAATACTGATCCGCGGTCTGATATCTTACCGACATAAGCGGCTATGTCATTAGTCAGTCAGTGAGGTCGTCATGCTCAAGATGTTATATAAGTTAGAAATATAGGTGATTAGATAAGCTACATGCGGACTTGTTGTATTTTAATGTAATGAATTTTGAAGAATTTGAATCAATGATTGTAATATTAAACATTAGCATCGTGAAAATAATTGAAGTATTGAAAGTCTTTTCTCTAGCTTTCTCTCCATATGTGAGTGAGGTTCTTGTTCATTCAGGAATTAGGCGATCACGATTCGATTTTTGTTAAGCGCAATAATGCATAATCCACACACGTGCAAAATATTTAATTTAATTTTTTAAACAATTGCCTCTTTAACAATTCTTTTTTTTCGTATTGTGGCCTGTACATTGAAGAATAGGTTAACTGTTAACTGCGCGTTTCGTAAGAGGCGACAAAGAATAAACTGAAGCAGACAACTGAAAACACAACAGCAGCTATATTATCCCCAAGCTATAGGCTACACAAAGATGTTCGTATAAAGTATAGCGTTTTGTGAAAGGAGATATATTATTTGTATTTGCCCTGTTGATCTAAAGAATGCTTTATATGGATCTTGGAAACTGATTTGAGACTATGAATACGTACCGTGGACCTTGCGCTGGATAGTAGACTAGAGAGAGAGAGAGAGAGAGAGAGAGAGAGAGAGAGAGAGAGAGAGAGAGAGAGAGAAAGAGAGACAGAGAGAAATAGAGAAAGAAAGAGAGAGAGAACTTAAATACGCAGTTAGCACTTAAATAACGGCAGTATGTGTGTACGCTATTTTAGATCTTTTAAGCCAGACTTCGTGTTAGTGAGGCAAAGAGTTAGGGATGCCAATGAAGACTGGAAGAACATCATCATCGGATTAGAATATGGTGGAATACCGAGCGTCAACTCTCTCAATTCTGTCTACAACTTTCTCGACAAGCCCTGGGTGGTAAGTGCGTCATTCTACTATCTTTATACTGCGGCATGATATTCGCGATCTTTTAATTTTTCCGCTATTTTTGGACCGCTTTTATTCTTATCGTCGCATGGATTTCATTCACTATAGTATGACGATCCTAAACTAAATTTAGTTACAGTTTCCTCTAAGAATGGGCTACTAACCGACATTTTTCACCCAAAAATTACTCGCGCAGAACCGGTAAAATATAATATCTACATAATTAATTTTGATGAATCTAAATATGTCATAGAAATATTCCATATGAAATCAAACGATTTTGAGGGGTTTTCATTCATTCACTCTACCGATTCTCTTGAAAATTAAAGTCACAATGAATTTTAAATTCTAAGAGCTTGAGACATAGTTATTGACAACTTTGGTTCATACTTATCATTACTAGTTGTATGTGTTTGAATTTGAGTAAATACAGACTATGCAACATATTAAAAGCCTCTCTTTGCTTGCATGTACATATGCAAGACCATTGTCGGTATGTTCTAAATAAATAAATAAAATAAGTTCGGACTAAATTTGACACAACATTTACCTTCACAACTACAGATCGTTGAGTGCACGGTTCAAAATAGGAAGCAACCTCCACTAATTCATCTCTGATGTCGACAACGCAAAATTACATTCGGCTAGCCACTTCGTATACGTAGAAAAAAGCAACAGCATTAAGACGACGACGCCGGTGTTTTCAGTTATATTATTTCAGTCACGTTCCACTAGCCGACCTCAGAAAGATATTATTCATATAAAGGTCTTGCACATGTGATAAGTTTATAAATAGAGCGTAGACTTCCCCCTTGTGGTCAACTAGATAACTCACGGTGGACTTGCACGTGCGATTCGTTTGATGGCATGGGTTCTAATAAACAAATAATACTAATACTAATAATACAAATAAATAAATACCAAATTACAAATACAAAAATACAAATAAATAATATATACATAAGTAAATAAATAAATACATGAATAATAATAGATAAAAAATACAAATAAATAATACAAATAACACAGGCTCTGAATAAACAAATAGCTTTGATATTTAATTGGAGAAGTGCAGCCAATTAGGTAGTTTCCCAATTCTGTTTCTCAACATATGCCTTCTTTTACTCCGTTGCGGCACATGCAGCTTTCAGCTTGTTTAATTCTATAACTTCTCCATCCAGTGTGACATCTGATCGTAGCCTAAATTCATTGCAACTGTTCACTGGGGAGGGGGGGGGGCTTTATACCCGCCATGTATTTCCATTTCCTGCGCTAGAAATGCTCAAAACGTTAGTCTAATTAGAATGAAATCATGAATTGCTCCCTAGTACCCCCCCTCACCTCAGTTCTGGAGAATTCTAACCCCGTTTATTCGTGATGCTAATACCTTCAATGCTATTGATAACAATATTAAAATAACAATGTAGTAATAACAGTAAAGTAAGTATATTAAAACAATTACAAATAGTATTGTCAATAGTAGTGATAGACAAGTGTAGCAGAGTGAAGTACTTGTGTCTAATTTTAGACAATTCATTGAATGAGTTGAATCGAAGAACACTGCACTCTGCGCGCTCATAAAATTTCATTATATGACTTATTCTTTGTTTGGACCTTCTTTTTGCTCGTTGGCTTGATTTTGTCTCAATAGTGCTCGATGTTGTCATTGATGACTGTAGCACTCTAATTGTTGTTATTATAATTGTTATTGTTAAATTATTAAATAGACTGTATTTTACTGTATTGCAGTTCGCGCATTTAGTTCAGATTCAGCAAAAGTTTGGACGGGAGAAATTTCCTCTCATCGATCAGTCTTACTACCCTAATCATCGTGAAATGGTAAGACAATATACATGTATGTGAAATAACTCTAAGTACACAAATGCAAAGTATGAAGTTACCTATTTCTATAAAACATTACTAAATAGCTCTAAGTACAAACAAAAAAGCAAAAGTATGAAATTACCCTTTTGAAGCTATTTCTATAACAACAATATTAATATATTCTCTTTCTTTAGTATTCTACCAAGTAACAGGTCAAAACTCGGCTACAAATTCCTTCTAAGTCGTCTATAACTCTCCATAAGGAAAAATCAATCTAAAATAAATTAATCCTTCATATAGGCTACTCATTCTTAATAGGATTTGAACCCACAAATACTGACCCGCTGTATGTAGCCCACAACTTGCAGAAAAAGTGTTATTTTCGAGGTATTTTCTCTTTGCTTTCATCAGTTTCTGGTTTTTCACCTCTTAAGACAAGTGTAGGTTACGGTTCGTCTACTATTCAATGGTCCAGACACAACAAGGGGATATTTATTTATGAAATACAGAATAAATCAAGAGCAAATAACGCATTAAATATGTGTAATCTGATGAAAATTATCAAATTATCCTACTATTATTATATTTTGCGTGCATGTTAGGTATCATAACTTATTATTTTAAGCTCAAAAGCCTTAAAAAGTAATTATATATATTCCTTACTAACTCTGTGATTTTTTGGAATCTAGTTTTCAATTAAAGACTGGAAGCGTTATATACCATGGACCTACCAGTAGGCAGTGCACTAAGTGAGAGAGTTTTCAATTCATCAGCATCAGGGGAGAATTAAAAATTGAAATTGATAAATATTTCAAAGACGGGTAGTTGAAGGAAGGGGTGGGGAGTCGCAGGTTTGCCAGTGGATCATCGGAATTTTGTCATGTGGGGGGGGTTGAAACTAGGGGGGTTAAAAATTCAGTCAGGGGGAGTACCTCTTACCACATCTTTAAATCTGATTATGGGCCTGTTAATGTTATTTAATTCACCTATCCATGCCTGAAGTCAAAATATCTAAAATGTGTGTACTTTTATTTGATAACAATAATAAATGAAATAAATAATAGAGTAAACATACAATAAAGCTTTAAATTTTAAAGAAAATTTTAAATGAGTAAATAATATACTGTGCGAAAAATAAATAAATCTATATTTATTTTTAACAGCTGGTAACGCCGAAATGCCCTGTCGTGGTGAAGATTGGGCATGCCCACGGTGGAATGGGAACTGTAAGTGTAACCATAGTTGTGTATCACTTTCTAGTAGCATTCTATAAAAATTCTGTAGGATTCTAGAATAATTAACGCATTATCTGTATACGTATATATATATATATATATATATATATATATATATATATATGTATATATATATATATATATATATATATTAACCATTCTATGTAGGTGTTATTTTAGCATTGCGTAACGTTGTGTTAGCATTATTTTTTAAAATCATGGAATTCTAGAATTAATTATAATTATAACGTTACAGTAGTATATGTATTGTATGATGTGTTATGTGTTATGTGTGATGCGTGATGTCTGATGTCTGATGTGTGATGTGTTATGTGTTATGTTTATTGTATGATGTGCGATGTCTGATGTCTAATGTCAGATATCTGATGTCTGATCTCTGATGTCTGATGTCTGATGTCTAATGTCTGATCTCTGATGTGTGATGTCTAATGTCGGATGTCTGATGTGTGATGTCTATCGTCTGATGTCTGATGTGTGATATCTGATGTCTGATATCTGATATCTGATGTCTGATATCTAATGTCTGATGTCTAATGTCTGATGACTGATGTCCAATGTCTGATGTCCAATGTCTGATGTGTGATATCTGATATCTGATGTCTAATGTCTGATGTCTGATGTCTGATATCTGATGTCTGATGTCTACGTGTAAACATTTAGGTGAAGGTGGAGAATCACTACGACTATCAGGACATCTCTAGCGTTGTTGCTATCAGTCGCTGCTACTGCTCCACCGAGTCCTATATAGACAGCAAATACGACCTCCACATACAGAAAATTGGCAACAACTACAAGGCTTTTATGTAAGCGCTCTAGTATCTCGTAAGATTACTTCATGCAACGCAATACATATAAACGTATTTACGTATTTCACACAATACTTGATTCTTCGTATCGTGCGTATAATACTTCTGGAATCATACGCATTCTAGAGTATGAAATCTTATTATTTCTGAATCATGCGGTCGAAAAATACTCAAAATTCACTATATTACAAATTATACTGAACCTGAAAAAGGCAAAATATTATTTAATAAAATAATTTACAATAAATATACTTAATTAATAATAATAATAAATAATATTTTTTAAAAATTTCCAGAGTAGTTTATTTGATCTCAACAAACACAACACAACAGTTTAAAAGATGCCGAAAAAACATGAAACTCAAAATCCAAAAGAAGTGAATTGCGAATTTAAGGTGATCAATATTGACGTCTTCAAACATTCCTTTTGATATACCATTATTCTTGGGGGATTCTGCTTATGACGAGGTTGGCCCCCAGTGCCTTCCTCTGCTTCGACTAAAATTTACTGAGCAGGGACGTCATTCACTGAGAAAACAGTAGTGTTCACCCATAATAAGATAAAACAATGCTATAATATGATAAGAAAACTTAATGGCAACTTCACTCAGGGGCGCCTTCGCCATATAAACGGTGACGCAGTTTGAGTCACGAAATTCTCCGGGGGTACCTGAAAAAAACTTAGAGTGCCGTTCTATAGTATGTTACCTCCCTAAATTGCATTTTGCGACATGGGGGAGACGCCCCTAACTTCACTTATATTACTATTTCTCATGGAAGGTTGAACGGGAGTGGCATACTCCATTTTTAGAGTGAGGACACAATATGGATTGCCCCCACTTCTTGGCACCCAGCGGCGTCCCTGCTTTAAATGATATTCTGGGTTCGATGTGTATTTAATATTTTCAGGCGCACCTCTATATCTGGTAACTGGAAGGTCAACACTGGTTCATCCATGCTGGAGCAAGTTCAGCTTACCGAACGGTTTAACCTCTGAATGTTTTGCAAGAGAATTAGTTTTTCATTGATTAGATTAAGAAGTGTTTACTGACAAAATCAAACACATGCTACTGATTATCCGTCGATTACTACCAATGATTATTACCAATGATTATTAAGAATGATTATTACCAATGATTATTACCAATGATTATTACCAATGATTATTACCAATGATTACTACCAATGATTACTACCAATGATTATTACCAATTATAATTACCAATGGTTTTTACAAATTATTATCCACCGTGATATCTATGATGTTTAATTCCTAGTGCTTCAATCATGAGGTAGCTTATTAAGCATTTACAGTCTTTGTTATTTTCAGATATCCTATTACTCTTTGATTAACTAGATCGAGAATCTAACAGACATTAAATTAGCGTCAGAATCAGACATTTGAAATATCATGCTGTAACTTGACGCTCTACGCAGTGTGCTATCTGTACATTTTAATACTTAACTACTTGCTAATAGATTAATTATTAAGTAATAAATAATAAATAAAGGGTAAACGTCCTTTTCCTCATACAAGGATGATGTCAGGGACGTCACAATCTAATACTTACTATCAGTGTTTAATAATTGTTAATCTAGTTGTCTATCATCTCCTCAGTACTGCTTATCGTACATTAATATTGTAGATTTAAGTTTTGGATAGACGAAAGCAGTCAGTTGTTTGGAGGCCTCGACATTTTGGCTGTGCAAGCCGTGATGGGAAAAGATGGAAGAGAATACATACTTGAGGTTAGTAACCCTATTTTCTAATTTTTAAAAACTTAAAAGCATAGTACCGGGTGTTATTATTTGCACATTTCCTTGGTATTGCTTTGTTCGTATAGTTACACACATGACATACCTCATGTGCTACATGGTTTCCTTTCTTGATTTCTGTTTTTTTAGTTTTCTTTTTCTTTTTTTAGGTATTTCTTTCATTCCTCTCCATGGCTATTAAAAATCCTTGCCTTTTGTTTGCGCATCAATTGCTTCCGGCGCCGAGATAAAAATAACCTTCCAACACCTTCGGGATTTTTCTTTCAAAACTGTCGAAACTCAGTCTTTCAAGGTGGTCGCACACAAAGCACGAGGCTGTTATATAATTTATTACATTGCTAGCGTTTAAAAATTGTTATCGTGTTAATTTACAGAGACTAATGAAATAAATGTTTTGGTTAATCTATTTTGATACCAAGCGGTTTGAATCTCTTGAACAAAACGATTAAAACCCATCTCTTATGACTAAAATTGCATAGATGAATACACACCTTTTTGTCAGAGCTTAGAAAATCATAAAAATTCATCATAGTTACTCTCGTACATTGCAAAAGCTATAGTCTTCTAACGATGGGTTATGCTTGCGTTTAACTAGCTTATCTGATTATCTATCTGACAAACTCAAAAATGTGTTTAATTCAATTTCCTGCTTTAAAGACACAAAGCGTTTAAGTTTAGTGACAACATTTTCATAAATAAATAATTAGTTAAATAATTAATAATAAATATTTAGTTGCTATCAATTAGCCTATCTGGAAAATCCAAAAATTAACTGTATTTAATTTCTGGCTTTTAAGATACCAAGAGTTTTAAGTTAAGTGACAGACTATTAAAAAATAACACAGTCATAAAAATGCCCCCTCCTGTAAATGTTAGTTGAAGCTGAGGAAGGCATACGGGGCCCACCTCGTCATAAACAGAATCCACCAAAACTAACGGTATATAAAAGGATGTTATAGATGATATAAAGAACGACCCCTATGTGGACATTAAGAGAAAAACGGAAGATAGAGATGAGTGGAGGCGTTATATACCATAGACAAGCCAGTAGGCACTGCACCAATTGAGAGATAATAAAAATAGAAAAAGCCATAAATAGACACATAGCCGATATTGACGTGTTAATCACTTCTCCACTGACAGATCTGCGACAGCTCCATGACCCTGCTGGGAGAGACGCAGGAAGAAGACAGGAGGCTGATCGCTGAGCTCGTGCTGTCCAAGATGGAGACCCATTGCAGACCCGTTCCAACGACCATGAGGTTTCTTGTTGTTGTTATCTCTCTATTTGTCTAGTGTTCTGCCAAGTGGCTGGGCAAAGGCACATGTCCACATTCTATTCTGTTTGCACTCTTAATAATAGACACTCCATCGATTAATGTGATAATTTCTTTGTTGAAGGCCCCACTCATTAATATAGAGCCTGTAACTTAACTTAGCTTAACATAATTATACTGGTTAAGGAAGCCACAAAAACTTGTAACACCAGTTTAAAGCGCTGTAGCTTGGGAAATATGGCATTTTGTGGTGGTATCTGTTTTCCTTCCTCTGTTCTTACTCAGTCGCTTATTGCGACACGTGCAGTTTACAGGAAGTCTATTTTTCAGTGACCCGGAGACAATACAGCGAGAACACTAATGTAAATAACAATAATATATAAGATGTTTCCAAATCTAATGAAATATCGAGACCCTGCATCGCATTCCACTACGAGCTGATTCACCCGAAGCCATTTGCAACCAACAGGCGTTAAAATAACATCTAATTCGAATTGTCTAAAATTCAGAAATTCAAGGGGGCACAAAACAATTCAGAGCATGATCAGTATGAATCAATGCATAGTTTGAATAGGGCAATAGAGAGGTCATAGGCTGATATGTAAAAATGCCTCCGCTTTACAAGCTTACAAATTGTGGTAGTCTTACGGCAAACTTATGTTAACTAAAAACTAAAAAGATCGATTTTCGAAGAGTCGTTTAAACCAATGAATGAAAACCTAAACCTTGACCTTCTAGAAAAAGTGTTTCTTGCTTTGTTTAGCAAATCCGAAATAGTTTACTATTTTACTCGATTTTACTATTATTAGCAAAGCCACCAGTGCTGGCGCTATAACGCATTATGCAACTGGAGATCAACAGGCGGAGTTATCTCGTTCAGGGGCGGGGCCACAGGTTAGCAGTCGACCAATGGCCGGCCCTCCTGGACCCAGTCCTCACAAAACTCCTCCTCCTCCAGAGAATATCATCCAACGACAAACCAGCGCTACAGAAAGGTGAGAGGAGTTTAAGCCTTTACAATGTTTACTTTTTACAATATAGAATTCTGAGCATAGTCATAATTCACAGTTAGCTTCCACATTTTGGTTCAAGTTCTATAATTATACACATGATGTTGATATCTGCTGGAAGAGTGAAGGTAATCATTGTCAATACATTAATCGTTGTTAGTCATCGATCTCACAAAACTGCATAATAGCAATAACAATAAATCTCGGATTTGTGCTAACTGTCATTCATATCAAAATGCAAAATTCAGAATGAAAAACTCATGAGAGAATTATGGAGGATTCGTTAAGATTCGTTGAATGGCATGAAACTGAATTAGAAGAGCCAGTCTCGAGAGTGGTGTACTTGAGTAGGCGAGTTAAACAAAAAATTAGAAGATTTTACTATAAATCATGTAGGCCTAAGCAACATAATGAAAAAATAACTCAAGAATGTAACTCTTTTACTTTATAATATATATATATATGTTAAACTACCACATATGTATTTTGTCAGAGCGAGCAATCAGGCTCCGCCCAGTCCAGCGTCTGCAGCTGCCATTGGTCAGAAGTCAGCCACAGGCCCCGCCTCGCAGACCACAGTAGATGCCGTGGCACGTGACCTTGAAGATTCTGAAGACACCATGAAGAATTTAAGAAAAACATTTGCCGGCATTTTTGGAGATATGTAGTGTTCCTTGACCCTCTGTATATACATCTCTCTCTCTCTCTCTCTCTCTCTCTCTATCTGTCTAGCTGTCTATCTCAAACCTTGCATGTATGTTTGATATATCTCTGTGAGTCATTGTGTATCGGTGTGTAGCATACTTTTCGACATTGTATGGCATCATTATCAGCTATGTGGCTATGTGTACTTCTCGATATTGGTTCTTTCAAATTTCTATCAACTTTAGGCATTTTATTCTAAATTATGGTAGCACTCATTTGTAGGGACAATAACGAATTGTCAGAATTACTAATAGGATTTCAATATGATCAGTGAAGCCGAAAAAACTAAACATTATTCGATAAACCAAGGTTTTACAATGCATATCTCTCTCTGACAAACTATTTACTACAAGTCATTTTGACAAAAGTTGGCCTACTAGAAAAAAATTGAAATTAGAAAGTTCTGGAGAGAGTTGGTACAGATAAGCAGTTGATAAATGTATTAAGAAATTAGAAGAAGAGTTGGATAGGACACATTCTAAGAGGGAAAATCTACTAAAAGAGTTCATAGAAGGCAGAATGGAAGGAAGGAGAAGCAGAGGCAGACCGAGATTAGGAAAGTTAGGTGATTTAAAGATCCACTCATATGTGGACATGAAGAGAAAAGCGGACGACAGAGAATAGTAGAGGCGCTATACACCATGGATCTGCCTGTAGGCAGTGCACTAAGAGAGATAGAAAGAGAGAGAGAGAGAGAGAGAGAATTTTGACGACAGAAACGAGAATACATTTGAAAATATCCTCAATGTTTTATAACATCTTCTGAGAAAGGTTGCGATCAGTCGGCTTCGATTGATGCTGAACCATATGGTATAGTGCAATTTGTTGAGAATGTATATTTTTGTGATAAATGTTACGTAGATTGTTAGAAGAACTGTAGCTTTAAATCTATGTATTCATATATGACTAAAATGTCCCGTAGCTTATGATATTTCATGCTTTATTTAAGAATACATATAAATGGTAAAAGTAAACATGCATTAGAGTGAAATGATCAACTATGTTGATATCTATCGCTTTTAATATCACATGTTAAACCGTTAGGCAATTTATTCCATTTCCATGTAACCAGTCCAGTGAATGTCCGAGATTTTACTCTCAGATTAGCGATCAGATCAGATTGCTATATCTATCAGTATAACTTTTTACAGGGTCAGAAATCGCTTTGCGATTGGATTATTCAAGAGTACAGTTACTATATTATAAAGTACCTTAACTGGTTGTGCTCCTAATATATTTTCATGTCTAAAACACCCATCTGTAAAATTCAATTCAAACAACTAAATTCACATTATTACAGTAGGCCTACGTGATATATTTTTTAGTTGATGTCCATCGGAGTTTTGACATAATATAGAAGCATGATTGTATATACGTGTACGTACAAACTCTAATCGAATTATACAATAGCGGATTGACACAAAGATTATCATACTAACTTGACATTTAACTTTTATTATAATAACTCAAGAAACTATACCGTAGATTTGTATACCGGCCGAACTATGCATGTATATACACGTAGATTTGTATACCGGCCGAACTATGCATGCATATACACGTAGATGTATCTGAAAATATCCTCGTGTTGTCTCAGATATCTATAATATCGGAAGCTTTGCGCTTTTGTTTTACATTTTTTCTTACAATCTGCATTTGAAAGCTTGCGGTGTTATAGTGAAAAAGTACCTTAAATAATGCACAATAACAATAAAGACTAACAATAACACAATTATATTGTGTTATTGTTAGTGACGTAGTAAATACAAAATATCGATGAATTTCTACAATGATCTACAGTGTAATTTGAATTTGTTATTTGTTATTTGTTATTTTAATTCAGACGCATAACAAATAACAGCCTAGTACTTAGATCCATGCTCAAATGAAATCTTAATGTGTATAAAAGAAAAATATTGAAGCTTGATTTACTATTATTTAATATTATGTAGATTTATTTATAACTTGACTTATTATTTATAATAATGCAGAAATGTGTGATTTTTGTCTTGCCAATTGCTTTTGTTGTCTATTTTGCTCATTCCATTGTTTAACGGCTTTACTCTCAGTTGTATTACATTTAGTTTCTGTTGTTTGAAATTGAGAATGAACTGAAATCAAGACATAAAAGAGCTGATAGGGTCTCGACAGCTCATCATTTTAGCAATTATAGTATTCATTGGTTTCATGTTGCTTTCATTTGGCTTGTAGGTCTTATATATATATATATATATATATATATATATATATATATATATATATATATATATGTTGTTATTGACGTTCCCGATGTACTAGTCTGATTGCGAAAAGAACGTTAAATTCGCGCTTTACGATTTATTGATCAACATGTTGTTAGATGTTATTGTAAATATCTTGTCTGTTGTTGTTGTTGTTGTCATCGACTCTAGATGTGTTCTGTGTGTGATTATTATAGACCAGGTTCATGCGTCATCTACTATGTGTCATGGACGACAGTAGCACTCTAATTGCTGTTATTATTATGTTATAATTTGTGCAGTTGTTTGTGCAATACAACGATCGACTATAGCTCTTTCTCTTTTATAGTATTGTTTTATTATTATTTCCATTTCTATTACTTTTAAGCTAATAATTCAACACTCTTCCATACGATTTATTAAAGAATCTTGTTTACTATTATATGCTTTGTTATCGAGATGGATATTAAATTTAGCATTTAAAAATTTAGTATCTGAAAGTTTGACAGTAACTTAGTAACTTGTAACTTAGTAACTCTGTAACTTCAAATTTAGTATCTGAAAGCTTGACAGTAACTTTTCTGATTTAGCAAAATCATCGTAATGAGATTCATGCAACTTATATGTACCTAACTAGTATTTTAAATTATATATTTACTTGTTTTATTTTTAAGAAATTAATTCAATTATATTAAATTACCATATTCTTTTATTAGGGATACAAAACACTATAGCCTACATGGAGTTTTAGCTGCTATAAAATAATAACAACAATGTCTACCGAATTGTTATGCGTCGTTTACTGTTTAAAAATCATGTGTGATTTTTCTTAACTCTGCTGCAGTTATACGCAAAATTTATCGTTTGTATTTTTCACTTTTTATATTTTTGCATCTTTCAAAATTTGGTGTCATATTTCGCTCTAGCAAAGGGTGTCTATTTTCACTGTTGATATTATAACATGAATAAATTAATTTGATATTATAATGAGAGTAAAATAATAAATGTATTACTACTTAAGAAAATTACGCAGGCTTACAATACATACACATGTATACGTCGTACATGTAGATAGGTTAAGACTATACACCAAAATGTAATCCTAGTTTAATATTTAAAATGGACAAGAGATTAATAAATTTAAAATGTCATAATATTATCTCTAACAACCCACTGCCTAATGGCAGGTCCATGGTATATAGCACCTTCTTTGTCTTACGTTTTAATTTTCATGTCCACATACGAGTGGGTCTTTAAATAATCTTACATTCATAATCTCGGTCTGCCTCCGATTCTCCTTCCTTCCCTTATTCCTTTAATGACCTCTTGTAGTAAATTATCACCCCCCCCCCCCCTAGCAAGAGTCCTATTAAATCGTTCTTCCTATTCCGTAAGAACATTAATGATTATTTAGTATTTACTATTATTAATAGTAGGTAAAGTATATAAAGATGGTCTGTTCCGGACTTGTGGATATTGCAACTGTTTTAGAAACGCAAACTTCAAAGCTCAGCAAATGAATCATAAGTAGTTAATTAATATCAATCCCTCGCTCAGTTGATCTGCAATTTGTAATCGTAACTAATCACTAACCAGTATTAGTATTAGTATTAGTATTAGTATTAGTAGTAGTATTAGTAGTAGTATTAGTATTAGTAGTAGCCAGTTTTTCGTTGACCGCTTACTGGACGATAGAAGTCGTCACACTACAATATACATGTAGATTTCAATATCAGCTCTGAGTTACTCGCCTCTTAAACTCAATTATCAAATGTAAAGTTTTTGCAATTGTGTTCCCTGAAACAATTATAACAAGAGACAGGCCGAAATAAAACATGGTAATATATTATATTACTACAATATATTACCCATTGGAATTGTAGCTTCCAAAAATTAGTTTCTCAGTGTTCAGCATAGAGATTCAAATAACAAAATTCTTTTGATAAATTATTTTAAACTTTTATAAATGTTAACGAGTTGTTTGTCATCTTGCAAAATCAAAATAGATCCCAGTTTGAAAATTTTAAAAAATAGTGATAATTAATTTAACGTCACACTAACAAATTAATTAATAACTAATTTCAATTTATTGTTCTGCTCGTAACCGAAAGAAACGTTAAGAATTTTACTGGTATGAGCGAAGATTGTAGAAACTATACTACCCAGACATTGTCATTTGGCGAGGAACCGAACGTTGAACCTTCATCGATTGATTGATTGACTGACTGTAAAGAAATTGGTTTTAGAATTTGTGTCACCGGAAATGGCCTCATCTGATGAACGAATCTGAAACGTTCAGCTCATCAGGCGAGTAATAATAATAACAACAATTAGAGTGCTACAGTCATCAATGACAACATCGAGCACGATTAAGACAAAATCAAGCCGGCGAGCAAAAAAAGAAGGTCCAAAAGCGGTGCAAATTCCAAAATCCAGAAATTCAGTCCAAAGTATCCAGAGTATCGTATCCATAAAACCATATAGCGGACATACAGAAATCAATTCTGTTCAGACAAGTGCATTTAGGTATGAACGGCAGAGGCGATTACCTCAGTTTACTTCTGGGCATTCCAATCCGGGCTAAAGTTTCCCTAACTTTATATAATAATACTACTACTACTACTAATAATAATAATAATAATAATAAAGGTTTAACGTCCGTTTCCTCATACAAGGATGATGTCAGGGACGTCAATAATAGTAATAATAATAATAAATAATAATAATAATAACATTAATAGTAGTAAAAAATAATAATAGCATTAATAATAATAATAATAATAATAATAAAGGTTTAACGTCAGTTACCTCATACAAGAATGGTGTCAGGAATGTAAAACAATTATTAAATATTCAAACAAAACAATGGCAACAATTAGAGGGCTACTGTCATTCATGACAACATTGAGTACTCTTGAGATAAATTCAAGCCGGCGAGACAAATGAAGGTCGAAAACGATGCAAATACCAAAATTCGGAAAATATGTTTAAATATTAATTAGAATAAATATTAATTAAATATTAATTAATTATTTTGTTTAATTGTCTAATGCGGAACTTGCATTAGGATTTAAAAACGCAATGCCCAGTAAAATTTGTAATATCTGATTTATATCCCTATGCCTGACTTGAGTAGCTAGAGACAAATTTATTCTGCGGAATATTTGGTTGGGAGGGAGGTGTACCCGGTCCTAAACTGCAACCTTCACACCGGATATGATGCTGAAGGTCAATGGCAGAATCCTGTTCCTGATGCAATGATGCCAATCCTTGAGGAATAGTTGAATAAATATTACAGAGCGAGTTGTGTTGCTGATCCGTGAGTACAGTACAACTACGATAGCTCTTACTACATGTACCATAAGGTTCTATAATCCTGTAGAACACACTGCTTAACACACAAAATAGTGAAATTATTAACGATGTTGATATCAATTATCACTGGCTGGAGCCAGTAGCGATGTCGGTAAGATACTCGACCGCCGATCAGTATGTGCGGGGTTCAAATCCTGGGCTCGCCCGTCACTGACATCGCTTTCGAGTGATGAAGCTGACGTTAACATTAGATTTTTAAAAATTTTTATTCCTTATAGTTACACACATGACAAACATCATGCGTTTACAATGTTTCCTTTCTTAAGTTTCTGTTTTTGTAGTTTTCGTTATTTCCTCCATTCCTTTCCATGGTTATTAGTAATCGTTGACTTTTGTTGGCGCTCCAATAGCAGCCGGCGCGGATTTAAGAATAACCTCCAACACCCTGGGGATGGTTTACTTTCAAAGCTGTCTACACGCGGTCTTCCAAAGTGGTCGCCCACAATTTACTAACCGCATGCAGCGTGGCTTTACTTCGTTCAACTGACGCGCAGCTTAACTGAGTGCGCTAAATCCCCCCCTAAATTAGAGTTACTTTATCAATTACTTTTAACATTACATGTTAAAAACGTTAGGCAATTTTGTCCATTTTCCGTGTAGCAAGTCCAGTGAATGTCCGAGATTTTGCTCTTAGGTCAGCGCGGCTGGGATTCGAAATCACAAGAGTTCAATTCGCCTCAGGATCTGTCATTTATACTCTCATGACGTTACCTGACGCCTCTAACCACTGCGCTATTGAGACATTCAATAGTATTTAATAGTATATAGGCTCACAGTAATAAATACAAAATACAGTATGTATGCATGTGCAATATTTATTTTATTTAATAGATTTATTCGGCAAAAGCATTCCATTCAACTACCTCCTTCCCATTAGAGTCAAATTTATCAATCTCAATTTCTTAACTTGCTTTCCATTGCGCACACCTCTATACCTATCACGGGGTTTAGTATCTAAATATAGAGGTATGGAAGAGGCACCAGAGAGAGGCATGGGAGAGGTAGGATGGGGGTAGGAAAAGGTAGGATGGAGGTAGGGAAGACACATAGAAAGGGTACGATGTACATAGAGAGAGATAGAAGGGGAGTCAGATAGAAGTGAGTAGAGATAGGTAGAGAGAGAGAGAGAGAGAGAGAGATAGAGAGAGAGGGAGGGAGAGATAGAGAAAGAGATAAGAAGGAAAGGGGTAGAGATAGGTAGGAGGGAGGTAGGAGAGTAGCAACAATCAGGTAGGGAGGAGTTGTCACAACGTGTGACAGTACATAGAGCTACGCTATGTCTGTACACAGGCGCTGTTATTGATTACCTGCCAGGCCTCTAGTCTACACTCTATACCTGTGGCTATGCTCGATTGTATTATAAAAGTCTCCAACATATTTCTGCATAAATCAAACACGGTAATCTGTTATAATCGATTCTTTGCCCGACAAAACATTTATTATTTCTAGTAACGCTACTTTAGGTGACTGTTTGAATGAGTGTAAACATCATTGACATCTGATAGAAGGTGACGAGCTTGCCAGTGATTTGAACCCGCACATGCTGATCAGCATTAGGACATCTTATCGATGATACAACACCTCAACATGCAAACGAGTAATGCAGCGATTGGTACAATTGATAGAATACTGTGGTATTGAAGAATTGATTTTGTGCTTGATTGGGTTATTGACTGGCTAATGTTGATATAAAGTAAATTTTATTTTAAGTTACTCAATTTGATTCTAACATTAAACAGAATGCGTGTTAACTTAACATTATTTGATGCCGTATTTGTATAATAATTTATATTACCATCCCTTTTGTTTCGAATCTGCTTCGTTTCTTAGTTTTTGCTAATAAATTCAGAATTAATTTATATAGTATAATGGTAGTAGGCCTATAAATATCACAGTAAAATAGCTGATAAGTGACAATAAGTGTCATGACAATAAGTGTCATGTTTTTTTCATAGCTTTAAATTAAAATTGTTTTAAAGTAATTGAATTAGGCCCCTGTTTTTCATACTTTTTACCTAAATTACTAAAATACTAACTAATTCTCGTCATAAACAAATCCTAATTCTCAAAATGGTCATTATATTACATTACATCTAGTAATATTACTTTATTTTAATATTACTTTATATTTATTTAGACCAAAAAATAAAGTCTAATTGTTTGAAAGGATGAAAACTAACTCAAATTGCGCCAGGGTCTATAAAACTACCACAAAGCGTTCACTCGCTTTGGACATAAAAAGTCAACGATAAACTGTCATTCGAAATACCTCTATGCTATGTGGTTTTGCTGGATTCCACGTTAAGCTAATGTATTTAACACTAGCTATCGCCACGAAAATTTTCTTTTACAATATGGGCAATGAGAGAGAATAAAATATTTTCATATCTATAATATATATATTTTAACTTTTGCCCGACGATCTATTGTATGTTTCAGTGATATATGCAGTCAAAGCTGACATACCTTTACACGGAATGCATTAAGAGCACATTTCCACAACTTTCATTATTTACTTGAGATTACGCGAAGCGAGTTCCTGTTATCGTACGCTTGTCATTTCTTATTTCTGTTAAAATGGATTGTTCTGAGTAAACTCACAGAATTACAAGATAAATACATGCTCATAGGTTTGCGTAAATAAGCACTTAAGTAAACACTTAAATTTATGCTGAATTATTGAAAGCTAGCATAAATGTTTCAAATTGTATTTTAAAGTAGGTTTTTAAATTACCTAGTATTAACCACATGTACATCAGTAGTAGTACATAATCGATTAGATATATGACAGCACGTGCCTACGGAAATATGGTTTTCTGGCAACCTAATGGTGGAGTAGCTCAGTGCATTGATACTTCCATTTATTTAATTAAAGTAATATCGGGTGGGCTGGGTGGTTAACTACGAAACTAGTTAACCACCGTTTGTGTATTATTAAAGAATACATCAGATATATTTATACTTAGTAAAAAGTAAAATAAACAAGCATTATAGTGAAACGATCAACCATGTTAATATCAAACACTTTTTAATACTATATGTCTAAACCGTTAGGCAATAGAGTCTATTTTCCGTATAATCAGTCCAGAGAATGTCCGAGATTTTAATCTCGGATCATCGCGATTAAGATTCGAACCCACGAGAATTCTATTCACCTCAGGATCTGTCATTTAAAACTTCATGACGTTAGTTTTCGTACCTCTATGACCACTACACAATTGAAACACTCTGTTGACTTAGTATAGATGCTAGTTTTAGATCAAGTGGTTCGGGGTTCGATTCTGGCTCGGGTCACTTTTATTTTTTAAAGTTTTACTAAATTTTATTAGTTTCTTAGGAATAGGGTACGTTAGGGTTAGGGTAAAGGGTAGAGATTAGGGTTAAGGATAGTTTTAAAAAAGTAAAATTAAAATAACTTTGTTTTTTAAAGTCTATTCAACAATAACGTTTAAGCTCCTCCTACAAATCTTCTCATTCCAAATTCCTATTTTGAGATACAATGAAACCACTGCGTTTTGGAAATCTGTAAGCTGTAGAAACAATAGGGGTTTACTGCATTGCATATCGATGCACAGAGAGTACTGAGCCATTAGTCTTGATTCATCAAACGTTATCGTTCTCTGAACGTTATCGAGGTACAAACACATTACCGGACCCAACGTAGATGCTAAATCAATGATCCCGTACGTAAATATATGGACTAGCAGTTACATGTGGTCGCTGAAGTAAATTTGTTTTTGTTTCAAATGAACGTGCTTCAGAGAGTTAGAAAAAGATCATTATTTTTTAATTTTTAAAAAGATTAAAGGCTTGGTAGAAATATATAACTTGGACCAATATTTGAAAGAGCACTAAAGTGAGAGAAAGAGAATGAGAGAGGTCTGTAACACTTTATAGTCTTTCAGCGTTATGGTGCCAGTAGCTATAGCTAGCTGAACACTGACCACACTTTTCTACAACTGATAAGTTACAGTGAAACTTTTCAGATTGCTTGGAAAAGTTTATCAGTTTCGTTGAACACTATGAGATTGCAGAGCTCCAACAGAAATCTTTGCGTAACGAGAAAATAATCGTCGTTTCATGGACTAAAAAATAAAAAGAGAATTTAAATTTATTCACTGAGTTTTGCATTTTAGAAAATAAACATTGGCAAAAATAGTTTTGATTTATTGTACTTTTTGTATTATAGGAAATTTACGGAAAATATAAATAGAAGTTTGTCAGTAAGAGTCGTAGGAGATAAGAAATACTGTAGTAATATACCGGAATTTATGCAGATCTAGCTGACCTAAGATGAATACTTCAGTAAAGAAATCCGAGGACAACAACAATCAGAATTCCGTATGTAGCCTCCACTTTTTCATTCGTTACGCCGCGTTTAGTGCTTATTGGATTGATCCTGTATAGCTTGATATTCGTTTCATATTCTCATTACCGTCATGGATAATAGGTTCCTAGTCATCATCGTCATCTTCCTTCTAATCCTAGTTTGTCTAGGGTCGGGATACGAATGGACCTTCTCCACTCCTTTCTGTCCCATACCATATCGTTAATCAATCGCTTTTCATTGGTTTTGTACAATTTGGAGTAATTTCTGGAGCATAGGTGCAAACCAAACGAATACTTTTGCTGACGTTGAATCTTAGTGTTTTAGTCGCCTTCTACGACACGTGCAGTCACCGGTTAGTCTTTTCTTCAAACGACTCGGACACAACACGGGGACAAGGATCATTGTAGGCCTACATGTAATTATTACTTTACGTGTTGTAACAATTGTTGATCTCGTTTCTACTAAAGATTACTTTATAAGCTACATAAGAAACCACTAATGGAATGTAGAAATCATTTTGAGTAGGCGTATACCAAAGTATATTAGCTTATATTAATAAAAAAATATAAATCTATATAAATTAGGATAATAAATATTTTCTACTTCTTAATAAAAAATTACACGTTTATATATTAAATGACGAAAAGGATGACTAAAGCTGACAGTGTTAATGAATTATCTTCTAGTAACGCAAAGCAAATATTTATAATTTAATTAAAGTAATATTTTGATTAAGTTACCGATTGCAAATGTCTACTTTTATTTGTTCTATATGTTACCAGAGCTCAGACGTCAAAGATTTTCTAATATTGAAATCAACAAGCCAACAACTGAAGGAGGGGATAAAGAGACCGGTAGATACGGCCTATATAGAGGAGGAGGAAGGGCAGCTCATGCTTAAAGCCGTCTTCGATGTTACACACTTCAAACCCAACGAAATTGATATCAAGGTTTATTCTGTTATATGTTTGTCTTTCAAAATTTCTAAGAAAAGAAACTGCGAATGTATTTGTTCATTTTGACATTGATGAAATAGAGTGGCAATATAAGAGCTTTAAGATACAAAGTCAGCATGTAAAATAATTGAGCAATGTTGTAATTACCAATTGTGGTTTTAGTTAAATAGTTAGACAAGCTAAGATTGATTGACTGGTAGTAGTAGAATAGCTAAGATTGATTGATTTATTTTGGATTGGTTGGTTCACTCGAAGTAGACAGACAGCTAAATTTGATTGACAGGTGGTAGACAAATAGCTAAGATTGATGTACAGATGATAGACAGACAGCTAAAATTGATTGACAGGTGGTTGACAGAGAGTTAATATTGATTGACATGGTAGACTGACAGCTAGGATGTATGGACAGGTGGTAGACAGACAGCTAAACTGATTGACAGGTGGTAAACAAATTGCCAAGATTGATTGACATGGTAGACTGACAGCTAGGATTTATGGAAAGAGTAGATGCCATATTGGCTGCAATGACAAATTGACAGAACGACTGATTTACAGCTAGCTACCAGGCAGCTATCATGGATCGACAGGAGGTACACAAATAGCTATGATTGATTGACATCTAGCTGACTGGCTGCCATGATTTGGTTGACAGATCACAGATATGCTGCAATGTTTGATTGACAGGTGGAAGACAGACAGCTTTGCTTGATTGACCGCTAGCTAACAGGCTGCCATAATCTGATTGACCGATCACAGATATGCTGCTATGCTTGATTGACAGGTGGTAGACAGACAGCTATGCTTGATTGACAGGTGGTAGACGGACAGCTATGTTTGATTGACAGGTGGTAGACGGACAGCTATGTTTGATTGACAGGTGGTAGAAGGACAGCTAGTTCTGGTGGCTCAGTGCATAGAAGATCGCGAAGAGGCTGAGTACAAGAAAACAATGTCGAGGAAGATCGATCTACCGGAGAACGTCGATCCCAAGTCAATGAGATGTGAGATCTCTGATGACAAACGCTTGACGGTGGCCATGCCCTTCCACCTCAAGACATCAAACACGCCCCCAGGTCCCAACACTGCGCCAATCATCACCGAGAATGGGCGGAGGAAGATTCGGATTCAGATCTTCATTGGTCCAGACTTCACCATGGATGATGTCAAGGTACTGAGACGACGTGTTGAATCGCGATCGTCTAAAACTATGTTTAGAACTATTATGAGAATACATAAAATGTACCGCTGAATTTTATTTATATTTAACGCTTAATTTTATAGTCTTTATAAATGATTTATTCTAAGCATCATCATATATGAAAATATCGAACTTTTCTGCATGTTGGTGTATTACAGCCCTAAAGGAAAGGGACGTGGTTGAAGAATAATTGTATTGAGTAATAATTATATTCAGCTTGAAGAATTAGCTACACTGCAGAAGTATAATTGTTTGAAATGTCCTCTGCTTGTTCTAAATGCAGGTTTAAGAGATCTGCTCTACTACATAAAGTCTCTATCTCTTAAAGTCGTAAAGTCTCTGAGTCTCTAATCCATAAAGACTCTATCTCTCGCATTCAAATTTAGTTTACTTTTTAGTTTAGTTTCTTAGTTTACCGATTGACTCAAATATATATTTGACTCTTGGCGAAGTCATCGACTTCTATACCAAACGATGCCGTTATTGTAAATTACTGCTCACCGAGGTGAATTTCCTTTGTAAACTGCAATCTTATGTGTTTCATTCTCTTGGAAGAAAGATCTGCATATTTATTTTACTGCCCAGGTTCGCTCTGAAGGATCCTCGCTGTTCATAGCAGCTCAGTACGAGGCTGAGGTTGGAGCTAAAGGTCTACAAGTTACGCGCCGTGAGCTGAAGAAAGAATTCCGTTTACCGGAACACATAGAGATAGACGAGGTGGGTTATAACCTATCACCCGAAGGCGTTTTACTCATAGAGATCCTGTTGAAGGACATCGAAGGAGGGAAGTCCTATAAGTGCAGCATTACAACAGAGGATGTTACCGGAAAACCATTACATTTACTGAAGTAGAAGTCTTAAATTACATCGCCATTTTTCTATCACCATTGTAATTGTCTAAACAATAACATTCAATTTCATTTACTTTAATTACATAATAATTTTACTAATTTAATTTAGTAAATTTTAAATTTAATTAATTAAATCTAATAATATATGATTTCCGAAAGTTATTCAACTGTATTTAAAATGATATTTCATGTAAGAATAGTTGTATATATTTTATGTTTCTTTGCCTTACAATTTCGGTATATACATAACGTTCGTAGCAACTGTTTAATTTCAATACCCAAGTACTGCGTAGCTTGTTATTGTCCGTTACATATCGGTGCTCAGTTCACAAATATTATTATTCAACATTTCTTGATATTACCATGTAATTACTCGTTTGTTATGAGAAAACAATGTGAGAGCAGATAAGGTAATTAGCTATTAATTGATTAATTTCTTAACAATAAATTCAATATGTAGTTGGCTTACAGAACGTCATACCTAGACGTCTTAATATTGGTAAATGCAGTAGAGAATCAATTATTACGGTAAGCGTAGTGGTGAAATTAATTCGGTGAAAAGTATTGGAAGAAGCTTGGAGATATAGTTGTTATTGTCTGTTTCTGCTAAGTTATTGTGATAGTGTAACAGTGAATATACATTTACTCGTTTTGTTATAAACATTTCATTTCTGGAACACAATCACTACATTAACATACAATTTCTTTGCTCTTTATTACGCTCATGGACGGAGATTTCGTTGTTGTAGATATTTTTATAATCCATTTTTAGATGTTTTGTTGTTAATCTTGGCAATACTGAATGGTAGTAAATGTTTTGTCTCCATATATTAAAATGACACTGTAGCAGTTTGTTGATCAAATGTTTATTAGATCAAAGGTAAGTTTTGATGAATTCTGCATTCAACTTCTGTAGCAATCTATTTAACGTCAGTTTCTCTGCCAGAAGTCTACATCTGTGTAAGGTGAGGACTAGGACTCGAACTTTGTATTTAAGGAGTGTGAAGCGGACGCTGGGTCAATGAACTACAGGCCCAGAAGATCTAAATAACATATTACAAGAATTCGAGGGATCATATTGTCTTAAAGCAGATCAAATAATTTAGTCGATAATATGGAAGTCTTAATGCAAACTGAGATAAAGAACATTTGATCAATTGTCACAGAGTTCTTAGTAGAGACCGTACTGATAACAAATCTTATACTAATGTAGGGTCTCCCGTTACGAATGCGCAGTTCAATTAAAGTTCCATTCAATAAATTCTTCAATAATATAATAACCACCAGTGAAGAAGTGGGGAAGGGACCATAATATTAATTATATTATTAATTAGATTATGGCTATTATTATATTAATTAGATTAGGGCTATTATTATAATACTTAGATTAGGGCTATTATTATAATAATTAGATTAGGACTATTATTATAATAATTAGATTAGGACTATTATTATAATAATTAGATTAGGGCTATTATTATAATAATTAGATTAGGGCTATTATTACTTAATAACTGTTAATGTAAACTACTTTATTCTTAATTCAAATAAGCACCATATTCTAAAATACAGAGAATTTAAATTCATTTGATCTGATAGTCAAAGAATGCTAATATGATAATTTAAGAGAAGTAATTCGTCGCTATAAGGCACGGCGATGGTTACTTTTCCTCTGGGTGTCTCGGTAGGAAGCGGATATGAAAGGGCGTAGGAGCCAGGGTCAGGGTTCTTCTTTCCTTCACCTCCACCTGACTGGCCCCCTCTGGTGGTCTGATGTGATATCGCTGCAGCAGTCCCGTGATGAATAGATAGATCTCCTGCCTGGCCAGCAACTCTCCCAGACATGAACGCTTACCTGTGCAGCAAAGTAAAAAATAAACACAACAAATGATGTATTTCTTCGGTTTACTGAATTAACAGTGTTGAGCAATTTTCTCACTCTCTTTCTCTCTCTCTCTCTCCATTCAGTGCACTGCCTAACGGAGATCCATGGCATACTACTCTTCTAACCAATTCTATCCTCGGCCTTTCTTTCCGTCCTCCTAAACTAACTGAGTAAAGCTATTTTCTAAATATAATCAACTTAGTGAAACGTAAACTGAGCTATTTATTACTTAATTAGTAGTTATTATTTGTATTCAATTTAATTATCAGAAAGCGTTTAGTTTCAACGACTTTTAAAAGACTGTAGTAGTTAAAACACATTCAACTAACAGTTAATCATGAAATGGTTAACTGCTTAAATGGCTGGAGCCAGTGACGATGTCGGTAAGATATTCGATCGCGGATCAGCATGTGCGGGATTCAAATCCTGGGCTCTCCCGTCACTGAAATCGCTCTCGAGTGAGGAAACTGACGTTAATATTCGCTTTTTTAAATAGAGCTACAAATGCTGCTATATATAACGGAACCTCTTTCGACATAAAAATCGAAAGGGTTCTAAGGTATTTCAATATCCTCAAATAAATAATAAAATATGAATAAATTACAGACCCAACGAGAATGAAATGACTTTCTCTCTGTTAACGACTCTTCTTTTACTCTCATCCAGAAATCTCTCCGGATTGAACAGATCCGGATCAATCCAGTCCTTCCTGTTCATGTGAGCTCCGTATATGTTGGGCATTACCTGATTACAACAACAACATTCACTTATTGGAAAACTTCTCATCAACCGGAACAGGAAATATTTAAGAATTCCAGCTCACCTCCATGATTATATCGATGGTCTTTCTGCATCTTTTCATCTCGTAATTTGAATTGAACTTGAGTTCTTAAGCCGTTGTATTGACTGATGCCTCTACAGTATTACAGTAGTTCATGGACTTCTAAATCATCATTATCATCATCATCATCATTATCATCATCATCATCATCATCATCTTCCCTTGAATCCCAGTCCAACTAGGGTCGGGATACGAATAGACTGTCTCAAATACTCACTGTCCTACATCATATCATCAGTCAATCTCCTATTTGAGACTTTTCCGTTCGTTTTAATTTGGACTTCTTAAATTTAAATTTATATTATGACTTCTACATAATTATAATATACAATGTGTCACGATGCTATATATAATGGTGTCCATGAGTAGTTCTACAGTAGACCCTGACATCATCAGCCAATGAAAAGAAACTTAGACTCCCCCTTTAATGTAATGTACCGGCATCGACTAATATATCGACACGACCAGCTGGAGCCAGTGGCGACGTCGGTAAGATATTCGACCGAGGATCAGTATATGCTGCTTCAAATCCTGGGCTCGGCCGTCACTGACATTGCTTTCCAGTGAGGAAACTGACGAATAAACTTAGCTTTTAGCTTTTTACATACCATGGTATCTTTGGGTATGAGAAGACCGCAGACAGTGGCATCACTGACAGTCCAGCGAGGCAAAGAAAGAGGAATAAGAGTTCTTCGTCTCATCACTTCCAATATGGCGGCCTCGACGTAGGGCAGCCTGTCCTTGTCTTCTAGGGACGGGAAACGATCATGTGACACCACCTCATCGATCTCTTGCTGCATGCGGTCCTGAACATCTACTCTATAACAACAATTACAGTGCTACTGTCGTCCATGTCAACATCGAGCATTATTGAGACACACCCGATGAGCAAAACAAAGGTACAAAACGGCTCAAATTTAAAAATTCTGAAAACCAGTCCAAAGATTCTAAATATATATATAACGCGTCATCAAATATCTTCACTTTAAATATAACAGTTATCAGATTTATGTTATGAATTCGGATGAAATGAATTGAATGGTTGAGTTACAAGTTGTCGATCTTGTGACGAATTGGTGTCAGAAGCTAGTGTCAGCAGTTAGTGTCAGCAGTTATTGTCAGCAGTTAGTGTCAGCAGTTAGTGTCAGCAGTTAGTGCTAGTTGTTGGTTTTAGCTGTTTAATCTATCTTAACATATCCTGCAAGTTATTAATGTTTTTATTATTATTAACAGTTATTTTAGTTTTTAGTATTGGTTTTTAGTGATAGTTGTCAGTGTCATTAGTTAGTGTAAATTGTTAGTGTGGTAAGTTAGTGTTAATAGTTATTATTAGAGGTTAGTGTTAATTGCTAATTTTAGAAGTTAGTGCTAATAGTTAGTGTTAGTAGTTAGCGTAAATTGTTAGTGTTAGTAGTTAGTATTAATGATTAACCTGTTAGCCAATGTAACTAAGATCCACATCAAAGTTGTTGCGCTGGTTTCATATCCAGCTAACAGTAGATCCCTCACTGTATAAATTAGCTGTTCTCTATCAAATTCTTCGCCCTCTCTCTTCATGAATGAACTGATGAAACTCTCCTCAGCCACGCCCACTGTGTTAGGGACGTCCCTGACACTGCTCGAAACCTTGGCTACTTTCTGATACTCACTAATCTTTCCATCAACTAGACTCAGTAAGGTATCCTTGCCTTCGATCATCTAATGCAACATCAATAAAGACATTATAGTATGCAGTGTAAACAGGGTTGTTTTCTCAGGTAATGACGCCCCTGCCTAGTAAATGTTAGTCGAAGCTGAGGAAGGCACAGGGGGCCCACCTCGTCATAAGCAGAATCCCCCAAGAATAATGGTAGGCTATATCAAAAGGAATGTTACAGATGATTTAAAGATTCACTGGTACGTGGACATGAAGAGTAAAACAGAAGATAGAGAAGAGTGGAGGCATTTTAAACCATGAACCTGCCAGTAGGCAGTTTACTAAAGAAGGTCCAAAAAGGGTGCAAATTCCAAAATCCAGAAAATCAGTCCGAAGATTAACCTTTAAGTCCCTTCTATGTTTTCGTGTTTAATAACAAAAAAGTATCCTACAAACAAATCTAACAACAACAAACAAAGCTAACTTATATTGTCCAGTGACTCCAGTCTTACAAACCTCTCGAAGCTTATTGGAGAAGTACGGAAGAAATCTGAGTGCATGGAAATACTCCAGTAAGAACATGTCTTCCGTGTATTTGAACACCGAGTCCACAGCCGTCGCTATCTTGTCATTTAACGCCGGATTTCTCAGTCTATCTCCTATAGCGATACTGCTGATAACACTCAGCACAGATGAGGCGATGATTCTCTTTGGATTGATTGGTTGGCTTTTAAGTTCTCGAATGCGGTGGATTAGATCTTCCACCTCAATGTTAATCCGTGTCTCCATGACGTTCTGTCCAAATCCGAATTCCTTGAGGATGGACAGGGATACCTGGTGGTTCCTTCTGAAGGAGGCGGTGTAGCTACTCTCTATGATTCCTATGTTATCACAGACAGGTAAGTTAGATGATTTAAAGATCCACTCATATATATCTACTTCTTTATTCGTCAACATTTGACAGGAAGAAAATAAACAGAAAACGAATCAAACAGCATAAACATAAAAAGTAGGAACAAAAATTAACCACCAACAATTACACTGCTAGAGTTACAGTTAGCCTAACTAGATCAAAATATTCACTTCACACATTCTAGTATTGAGCATAGGCCAACAAACAAAACATATGTGGACATGAAGTGGAAAGCAGAAGACAGAGAAGAGTTGAGGCGTTCAATACCATGGACCTGCCAGTAGGCAGTGCACTAAGAGAGAAAGAGAGAGAGTGAGAGAGATCACAGACAGAGGCACGTATGAGGAAATATATTTCAAAATTTACGAAGTTAATATATCTGTATATAGGATTTATTGCCATTTAGTTGTCTTAGACAACGTTTCATACGGCTAATAACAGGTTTATATGAACGTATCACAATGTGTAATATACCTAATCTATACTATAATTAAGTATGCATTACGCTTGCCATGAGCAGACGCTCCTTCATGTTTTCTGCTCCGACAATACGGAACTATCTGCCACAAGATCTTCGATCTTGCAATTGTATTGGTACTTTCCTTGGCAAGCAAAAAATCCATCTCTTTCCGCCATAGGTCTAAATTTTGACACGATTGCCTAGGATCTTGGTCTTGCACAGTTTTGATCTCACTTTCTCTTATGGTCTCTGTGTACTCAGTCGTCATCATGTGGTGCTCTGGCGTCCCTTTGCGTAGTGTCTGCAAGAGACGCCCTGACATTGCCTTATTGCGAGGAACCGGACGTTAAATAATTCTTATTAATTGATTGACTGATTGATTGATTGATTGATTACAGTTACACTAACTTGTAAGAACTGACCTTTGGCCCGTGGATTAAGAAAAGTGTTGAAGTAGTAAGAGGGTCTACTCGAGAAGTCTGTAGATTGCTTGACCAGAGCCTCTCGTATCGAGTCGTGACTGTTCAAAACCACTGCGTTAAATCTGCCAACAATCCGACACAAAAATAGCGCAATTATTTCGCTTATAAGTAGTCGACACAAAAATATCAAATTATCTTAGTGTACCTGGTCACATCAAGTAATCAGGTAAGTTTTAAATGGCTGTTGCTGAAGGTGCGAGTTCGATTCTTGGGGAGTAATATGAGTAAGATGAGAAATATGAGAAATTCGTATCAACCATAAAGTGGACATTTGACTATATAAACTGCCAAATACCTTAAATACCTTAATGGGAATTTGATTATATAGAGATATAGGTAAATCTATAACAGTAATCTATTTCAAGCAAATAAATAAATCAGAACTCTTAAATGAACATAGGATGCTTTCTGGTTCAATGTTTCAATATTTTCTAGTTAAAAGTGCATTCATATACTATGCAATGTACCGTCATTTGAGCAAGGCAGAGGGTTTTATCTAGATAGAGAGAGAGGTAAACCTTTAATAATGTCTTAACCGAGCTAGTTGACTTGGAAGGCATTTGCCAACAATTGAGAGTTAAAGAACATGGTCAAGCTTATGACAATATTAATCTCACAATAATGGCCAAGCTAATACTCAAGGTCAAGCTCATAATCAAGGTGAAGCTCATAATCAAGATCAAGGCTAAACAACTTTGACCTACTTACATATTTCCTGCTTTAAAGCTGATGACGTCACCAATCTCGTAAGATTTTTCTAGAAAGAATTCGTGGGAGAATTTCCCCCGTGGGACGAAGGGGCGGGACCCCACCAGGGGTAGACTACCAATGGACGGGGGTATGGGCGCAGTCTCCCTTCCCCTTGATCTCCTACGCCATCTGTCTACAAGAAGGAAGGTCAAGGTGAAGGCACTTGTAAACACCAGAACGGTTCTCACATAGTTCTCTGTAGAGTCCATCTTTGAGCAAGCTAAGAGCTAAAGCTCGAATTAATCTTATTCATTATAGAAATGAGCTGAAATAACTATAAATGTCAGTCGAAATAGTTGGACTAAGTAATTGGCTTTGCATATTTAGAGTAAAATTTACTGCAATTTACGCTAAATGATAAATTAAGTTAAGTGATTTAGTTAAGTGATAAATACAAGGCACACTAAATAAAATGGACTCGAGGCAAGCATACGTTCATTAGTTATTTAATATTAGCAGCCCCTTAACTCATAATGATAAAATATTAGAATCTTTTAAATTATTTCTGCTTAAATAGCACTTAATACTTTTACTGTATTATAGCTCTAAAGTTATTTTTTACACAACCTACACCGAATAAAGCTATCCGAAAGTGCCAGTTTGCTGTATGTTTAGCTAAAGTTTCGTACAATGTTATTTCGATCATGGAAATATTTCGTAGCTGTCAGTGACTTTAGCTCCACATCCACTACGAAAGCTTCTAGGTATGATGAAGACAACCATGTAAAAGCCACTAAGCACTTCAATTAGCGTAATTAAATTTACTTTTATTTCTATAAAGTCATTTACTTAAATGCATATTTCAGCATGTATGGATCTACACTTTTAAATTCATGCATTGTTTACAGCACTATACGTATATGTATACGTAGCAGCAAGTTTAATATGAATCTAGGTAGCGTTATAAAGTGCAGTGCGTTAGGCTACAGACTTCTGAATTAGCGTAATGCAACACGCTTAGACCTACATGTTGTAGATTAGAAATGCGCTGTTGTTGCTTTGAGCTTTGACACTAACGATTTTATCAGCTTAACTTAGTGGCTTATAGGCTAGGCCTAAGTGATCTACTTCATCATAAATAATTACAGATATTTTTACTATATTAAGCCTATTATCTGTCTTCAACTAGAATAGTCCATAATTTTAGGTCTATCTGTCTATTATTAAATTATACCTCTTTATTTATCAGTAATTAATTAATTAATGTAGTCGATAGAAATATTTAATAATGATATTTTTCGTATTTTCGAAAAGAATTCGTCAACAAGAGCTACAAACTACATCTACGTTATATAGGCTACATATGGTATGGATAAGGCATAACTTTGTGAAGGGATTTACTTTTTGATCTAAGGAGTGCTCTTATGCAGCGAGAAAGCCGACTTTGAGTATGAATATGTACCTTGAACCTGCCACTTGGCAGTGCACTGAAGAGAAGAAGAATATCGCAGCCAGAGTAGTATTTTAAGTAATTTTAGGATAAAATCAAATCAAATCCTAAACGTTAGCCAGAGAACCGACTTTCTTTCAGAAGACGAAGTCAGAATTTAGCTTTTACTTTACTTTTAAGTCACTTCTTTATGTACCGTATTGAATCCGCTCATTGGCCTAAGACTTCCGGATGTAATACTGTACATAGAAAACTGACTCTCTCTAGTGTTCTCTCAATGGCAGGTCCAGGGCACACGGTACATATTTAGACTCAGAGTCTGCCTTCACGCTCCATAACGTCCGCTCGACAAGTTTATCCCTTCACAAAATATTAGGCTTTTTCCAGATATTATGTAGCCAATTGGTTGGTAAAAATATGACTTCTAACCTAGTGTAACGTTTCTTTGCTCAGTTCTTGCTTAGTCGCCTCTTACGACACGTGCAGTTAATGGTTGGTCAATTCTTCAGTGGTTCGGACGCAACAAGGTAATATGTACCTTATTCGTAATTTTTAAGAACAGTTGAGTATTCCCTCAAGATGTCTCTGACATCATCATCGGGCACGAAATCGACTCAAATTCTCAATGAAATGCTTTGAGAAGCTCACCTTTTATTAATCATTCATCGCTTCACGGGTTGCATCTATACTGGATAGCATCTGTACTGCATCAGTAAATCTCGAATTGTGCCTTGTAGGTCCCGAATAGTGCTTGATGCTGTTTGGACGATGAGGACAAATATTAATTCTAACAATGACGAGCCAGTCAAGTAGTAAAACAGCCACTGATCATTTAATTATTTATTTGATCGTTTAATTATTTATTTATCTATTGTTAAATGTAGATTTGAAATGACACTTTCAGATATCGCTTTAATTGTCCTCGAAACATTCTTAGTAATTAATGAATCATAAAACGTCAAGATATTTAAAAAGGTCAGTGCCGAATGGAAATTTAGTTAAATATCGATACAGGATGAGGGGTCCAGATGTTGGTGCAGGTTTTTTTGTAGTATGCAAACTTTTAATTTGTTTCTTGTCATAATAAACCACATATAGGCCTACAGCATAATTAACTAGAAACTACACAAATAATAAGGAAGAGGTTTACCACAAACGAGCATAAGCTCTGTGAGTTGAACGACAATCAGAGTAAAGGAATTGAGATGAGTTATTAGTTAGAAGTTTCATTCATATTCGTTATATATCATAGTCACGTTTTACTCAAATGTTGTAAAAAGGAGGCAGACCAGTAATTCAAATGAAAGCTACAAAATCACAGACACGCATGCACTGACATATCTATCACAAAGTGGAATAAATTCAAGTAAGTGACTCCAAACAAGAAGCTGAAAACAACCGAAGCTGGTCTGTTAGTAAAGTTCCGTAGATTAGACCAATAGCCTCAAATGGATTCTAATAAAATTAGAAACACCGCAAACAGAATTCCGTACAAAAAGTGCGTCCACTAGTAAAGATATCACTGTACTATTGAAGCAATGAGAGATTCTTTAATTGTAATAATAAAAGTTCCCAGCGTTGAAACCTTCTACT
Source organism: Enchytraeus crypticus (assembly GCA_905160935.1). Classification (NCBI taxonomy): domain Eukaryota; kingdom Metazoa; phylum Annelida; class Clitellata; order Enchytraeida; family Enchytraeidae; genus Enchytraeus; species Enchytraeus crypticus. Next base: position 2,011,533 of record CAJHZI010000528.1, read on the forward strand.
AATTGGCTTTTCCACTGTAGGAAATTCCCATCGATGAACCTTCTACTAGTAGGCTTTTCCACTGTAGGAAATTCCCATCGATGAACCTTCTACTAGTAGGCTTCTCCACAGTAGGAAATTCCCATCGATGACATTTATGTGGACACAATTTTCCTGGACTTCTTTTTGTCTTGGACCTTCTGCTTGAGGATCTCGTTGATCGTCATCGGGGAGTTGTTCCCAATTCTATCTTCATCATCGTCGTCGTCAAATGGCGATCCTTTATTGCCCAGAAGATTAGTGGTTGATCCAGTGCTACGAGGACTGATCTGATCCCTCGCTGAATCAGCTCCAGGATCCTTCTTAGGGCCTGAAAAAGGGCGTGAGACGGGCCTGCCCTCGGCTTCCTCCTTAGCCCTTCTTTCTCTCGACTCACGGGCAGCGTTTTCCAGAAGGCGGGCTCTCTTCTCGTCGTCGTAGGAAGGCGGGGCCAGCAGGTTGGCTCCGCCCATGCTCAGATGAACCCCGCTGCTGGATGAAGGGCGCTCAGGATTGTACTCCTTGCCTCCCATTGGAGGTCCGGTCTGGGGGATGTAGCTGGGCATGGGCTTGGCGGGAAGATCAAGGGTAACGGGTGGGGCCATTGGGTAGACTCGCCCTCTGGTGGCGCTCAGGGGTCTCTTAGGGGGTCGATCCGTGTATCTGTTCCCTCCCTCCATCTGATCTATCGGTACCTTGGTCGGGGTCTTCCTCTTGGTGCAGTTCTTGATAATCTTGTGGACGCAGTAGAGGATGCAGGAGCCTCCGTAGCAGAAGAGGAAGATGGGCAGGACAATGAAGAGAGCGAGACGTTTGTTCTTCTTTGATGAGCTCTCGCTCTGAGAGCTAGTGGACTGGGTGGTCACGTCATCTGTGAGCAGAGTCATTAATCCATCAATCAATCAATCGAGCAGTATATAAATATATCAGTCAGTCAGTCAGTCAATCTATCAATCAATCAATCAATCAATAAACAAATCAGTTGCGCAGTAAATAAATATATCAGTCGATCAGTAAATAAATATAGCAGTCAGTCAGTAAATATATATGTCAGTCGATCAGTAAATACTTGTCAATCGGTCAGTAAATAAACATTTCAGTCGGTCAGTCAATCAATCAGTCGATCACTGATAGCTGATCACTGGCTGGAGCCAGTGGCGATGTCGGTATGATACTCGACCACGGATAAGTTTGTGTGGGATTCAAATCCTGGGTCGCCCGTCACTGACATCGCTTTCAAGCGAGGAAACTGATGTTAACATTAGCTTTACCAGCTTTTTTATTAGTAAATAAATAAATCAATCAATCAATTAGTCGATCAGTAAATAAATCAATAAATCAATCGGTCAGACAGTCAATCAATCAATTAGTCCAAACATGGCACCCCTATAGAAGATTTTACATAATTTTGTACCTGATATTTATTTGTCATGTAAATTTCTGAGGTTATGCCAGATCCGATTCTACGAATTTTCGCTAAATGTCTTTCAATATTTGTAATAAGATCTAATGATAGCTATACATACTGCCACTTGTGCTGGATTGATAGAGCTAATGATAGCTATACATACAGTTACTTGTGCTGGATTGATAGAGCTAATGATAGCTATATATACTGCTACTTGTGCTGGATTGATGTAGCTAATGACATCTATACACACTGCTATATGTACTGGGTTGATAGAGCTAATGATAGCTATACATACAACCACTTGTACTAGGTTGATTGCAGGTGAAGGGAAGGCCTGTATCGCAGCTCAAACTCTTCCACTTGCCAGTCGCTATGATCAGGCTCACACAGTTTTCTATCTGAGGATCTCCGGCAGTCCAGAATTCAGAGAAAGCTGGAGACAAGCAAACAGTACTTTATAATATAGAGGGCAAGTCATTTGCCATTACGTTTAAACTTTTTTATCTGTTTATCTTGTCACAATAACAGTGAATACTAATTTTAGGGCCGGGGAGTGGCCGGGTTGCTGAAGAATAGTCCAACCGTGGACTTCACGTGTCGTAAAGGTGACAAGGCACTATGATTCAAACCAACCTCAGACATACGTTGATTCACAATTACGCACAATTCACACAAGCCTGTAATTTATGCTTACAAGTGTTTGAAATATTGACAGGATTTTGAAGGAAACATTTTGCTATTTTGCGTTATATTTTCTACAGGTGATGTAGGAATAATTCTAAAAGGCTAGGGGTGAAGAGATAAAGCTAAAGGTTATGTGGTGAACAAGTAATGTAAATAGGCTAAGAAATGAAGAACTAAAGTAAATAAGCTAAGAGATGAAGAACTCGAGTCGAAAAGCAGGGTAAAATAGATATATGTTTATTTCAGCATCAACACCAAATCACTGACAAATAGAAATACACATTTAAAAGAAATAAAATAAAATAATTCCCAGAAATAAAAGAAGAGACGAGGGAGATGTAGGAATGTGTTGTACAACTAACTGGACTGTTTATCGTAGTACGTAGGCTTTACTGTCTCATCGGTCCATTCATACACCACTGACGTATTGTGGCGTCTCCTCAACCCTATCCATACTGACGTCACGCTGTACTCGTCACAATAGCAACAACAACAATGCAAACATTGTGTACCGACATTTTACATGAAGTGACGTAGCTAAGAGTGATATGGTCTGACCCGGTGGTAGCTCACTAAGTTTTCCAACTCAGAATTCGCGAGTGCAGGGTTCAAATCCAATTCTAGCCCAGTCACTGAAATGCTCTTGGGACAAAAACTGACGTTAAACCTGAGGTTAATAATAACAATAGTAATAATAAACGTTTAACGTCCGTTTCCTCATACAAGGATGATTTCAGGGACGACCCTATCACATGTCACCACAAATGGATTCACCCGCAAAAAATAGGTAAAAAAATGTGCAGAAGAAGAAAGAAAATTCTGTAGGATCTTAGAGTTGTTTGTACTGCTTGGATTGCTGGGTTAGTCACATTTGCCTGGCCAGCAAGAGGCCATTGTTTTGAACCCAGCCAGTGCTCGGCCGTGTCTAGATGTGCCCTCTATGGTACAGAAACAGACATTAAACTTTACAACTTTATTATATATTTATCTTTATTTTATATTTTCTACATGTAATAATAGGTACTAAGTCTACATTATTAAGTTCATGTAGTTTGGTGTCCTCATTTTCAGTTTCGTTAAAATGATTAAACAATGTGAAATGAGAAAAACGAATGTGTTTAACCTATGTAACACAACTAATAATTTCAATACTAGACTGTGGATAAATATCGGAAGGAATAGAAAGAATAAATGGATGGGTCATATCCAAAGAGGTAAAAGAAAGGTAACGGAAGGATGAATGACAGGAAAGCAGGTTAGAGGAAGACCGAGACTTGTGATACTGGATGATTTGATATCTTATTGGTATGTCAATCTCTCTCTTAGTGCACTGGCAGATCAATGGTAGATAACGCCTTCACTCTTCTCTGTCTTCCGCTTTCCTCTTTTATGTCCACATACGAGTGGATCTTTCAATCATCTAACATTCCTGATCTCGGCCTGCCACTGCCTCTATTTCCTTCCATTCTTCCATCTACGATCTCTTTTAATCAACTTCCCGCTATGTCTTATAAGTGGAGGGGTTATATGCTATGGACCTGCCTATAAGCAGTGCACTAAGAGCGAGAATAATTATATTGCATGAAGTGCCATGAACTCTTACCCGCTAGAGGCCCACAGCTTTACAATGCTATCAACCACTGCCTGAGAGTTTGGCACTATCAGATCTCCGCCATTCTGAATACAAGTCCTTCTGGCGTTGATGTAGGAGTTGGATGCGGACTGAGCCATCGGCACTCTGTTAGTCACTCCGGGATCTGGAATGATTGGATACTTCCGTTAAATGAATCTAAATTGTGACACTTTCCTGCTTAATATCGATCTATGATTTTCTTTATGGTGAACTAACTGCAATGCCGCTGTTAAAGATTAGAGTAAGAAGGTAGAGTTAGGGTTTAGCTAAGGTTAGTGCTTGTGTAGAAATAGGGCTAGGATAGAATAGGGTGCGCAGGCTTAATAGTTCTTTCGTCAGAAGAAAATTACAGGAATAAACCTAAGCTGTTGAAAGTTTAATGAAGGTTTAACTCAAATGTGGCTTCGCTAAATTAACTACCAGTGGTGCTTTGTAATTAATATATCTATCTGTATTTTTCAATATCTTCTCATAACGAATTTCCAAGGCACATTTATGCGCACCGTATGCGCACCGTTTACTTTCGTACTCTCTAGAGAGCATTTCGATATTAACAACTTAATTGGCGTTAACGTTCAGCCTATACTGGGGCTTAATGTGATTATACTATGTCAAGCTTCAATGTAATCTACATTTTCTTTATTTCTGAGATCTTGCTTTGTTTCGACACTGACTATGCTATGTCATCGCCACTGCCTGGAGCCCGTGGCGATGTCGGCCATATATTCGACCGCGGATCAGTATGTGCGTGATTCAAATCCTGGGCTCGACCGTCGCTGACATCGCTTTTGAGTGAGGAAACTGACGTTAACATTAGGATTTTTCTTGCTGCTCTCTTACTGTATATTATACTCATTTCGTTTGAATCAATCAGTCAATCAATAAGAAATTAACGTCCGGTTCCTCGTCGTAAGACAATGTCAGGGACGTCAAAATGAAGGATTTATGTAACGATCAGAATAAGAGCATACTCTACCTTCAGTGTAGTAGACGTCATTGGCGAGCACCCCTCCACAATGATCAGTGGGAGAGCATGTGGTGCAATCTGTCATCAATCAAATAACCGTGCAATCAATCAATTATCACAAATGATTGCTCAGACGCTCAACAAATGATCAATAAAAGCCCATTAAGATAAATAATAAATCTTGAAAACTAATTAATTGCTTTTTTAAATCGTTCTGCCGAGTAGGAGATTATGGATATCGTAAGTATAACTGAAGAATTGTTGAATCCAATTGAACATAATTAATTTACATTTATTAGTTAAGAAAATATTTGATAATAATAATATCAGTAATTTATTTAAATTAAAATGAAAGTAAACAATAAAGTCATTCAATTTCTTTATAAACTTCATTGAAATAAAGCGAAACTCAGTAACCAAAGCGAATTTAAAACTTGGAAAAACTAGAGAGTGTTAAAGAGAGATAGAAAGAGAGAGTGAGAGAGAGAGACAGTGAGAGAGATAGATAGATATATAGATAGATAGATAGATAGATAGAGAGAGAGAGAGAGAGAGAGAGAGAGAGAGTGAGGGCACGAAGAGAGAGAGAGATTGAGATAGAAATAAAGATGAGAGTTACCTGAGCTAGATCCGCGCTGATTATAAGTATCGCCGCAGAAACATTTGGTTCCCTGCTGCAGCCCGGCATAAGGGAAGCCCGAGTTCCTGCACTGGACGCTGCAGATATCCGCAGTGAGGTTAGCCGGACTGCTTGATGATCCTGAGAGATCCGGGTTCGTCGCTGAGTCCGAGAAACATCCCAGGTACGTATAGGACGTGGCTGACGTAACTGGAAGATAGAAAAACAGTAAATCATAAGTCATCCAATAAATCATGAATCATCAATATAAATCAATAAATCAATAAGTAATAAATTACATCATTTAATCGATCACCGAATAGTTCAATCAATCAATATGAAATATGATCGATCTAACAGTAAATTAGTTATTTTTACGCTAAAGACGTCCAACACTCCGCCTATCAATCCATTATTTAATAACAATCAATTAACAATTAAATAGCAATTAATTAATGTTAATTAATTCACAATGCTATAATTCTCTATTTGTATAAATTGTTATAATAATTGTCAAATAGCTTCAACATAAAAATATAACTAAAATTCTAATTGTAAAACAATTTTATATTAAAAGTCAATAACAGCATTCGAATAGTAAGTCTTAAAATATATTTTTCTCTTTTTTTTTTTTTAATATAACCAGAGTAGAAATACTTACAACTAAGCCAGGCTATCAGGCTGACCGCCGCTAAAATCCATTCACTCTTGAATGGGGCGGTCATTTTCATTAAGGTCTTAAGCCTCAATTGTCCAATCCTGAAGTTTTTAATTAACAATATTCAAAAAATATAGGAGAAATTCATTCACAGTGTCAAATCTGAAAAAGCAAAAACTTAGATTACGAACACAATTGCAAGGTATTGTGGACTGTTACTGCGATGTGTAGGCCTACTGTTACTGCAATGTAGGTCTAAATTGATTAATATTAAGGAAATAAATTTCTGTATAGAATAATGTTCAAATAGTTTATAGAAATCGGTATATCAATGCAAGATGATCATCAAAGACGAATATGACAGTATAAACGTAATTGCAAAGAAGAGAAAATTGATTCAAATACTTTTGAATAAAACACTCTAAAGACAAACGTTAGAAAACAGCATTATAATTCAATTTTAAAAATAATTGACATCAATTTCATAATACTCGTAATTAAGCCTACTGATCGAGCAACAAACCAATAAAACAATTATAATGCTATTATCATTTATGACAACATCAAGCTCTATCCGTCCGAAAGAAATTTCGATGGGCGAAAGGCTAAACACCATGAGAATAATCTATCAAGAAAGTACGGTGCCGGTGGCTAACAGCATGTAATATATTGTTAATTCTTTAGGTCTACGGCATAGTTAAAGCTTAATTCTAATTATTTCATCATAACTTCTACAGCCTTAGTTTCAATTTTATTTCTTATCTTACTCCTATTCCGTCGGACTTTTCTTGTTTCAAATACTTGATATACTGTAACTACACTCAATCAAAACCGGCTATACAAATACGATCAGTAATGCCACGAAATAGTTGCACTGAAGTTAATTAATAATTAATTAAATTTCAATACTTTCAATTCACTGTTGTTCTTCAATGCGCTCCATACACTCATCTAAACCAATAGCATACAGAACAGGCAAACATTAGCCGCAAAGCAGTTGTAACACAGTACAGCACGGTTACTGATCTCAGATGTCGTGGTCGATCTTTTCATGGATTTTGCAAGTTGAAACAAGTCCTGTAGAACAAGTAAGAGAGAAAGACGTCAACGTTAAATAAACGTAACAATGGCAGCAGCCCTGCAATGATAGAAACCGCTGTGTCAGCTGTTGTAGATGCTCAACTAGTCCAGAGGTATGATACTTGATTTTGGTACGGTGGACATCGTATCGCTCCTTGATTAATCAAAAATATAAGCAGCAGTAGCCTTGGGTATGTTATTGTCTGACATAATCCAGACACCTGTTTTCTATGTGCATATAATGTATATGAACAACTTAACTTGTTAATGCACCATCATCAAAATTATCATCATCATCATCATCACAATCCCTAGAATCCCAGTTTAACAAGGGTATGGATATGAATAGACTGTCTCAAATCCTCTCTATCCTACATCATATCATCCATCAGTTAATCTCCTATTTGAGACTTTCCATTCGTTTAAATTGTTGTAGCAATTTCTGGAGTCTAGGAGCTCACCAACCGAATGCCCTTTCTGATGTTGGTGTGGATCTTAGTGCTTTAGTCGCCTTCTATGACACGTGCAGTTACCGGTTGGTCAATTCTTCAAACAACCACAAAACAACACGGGGATTAACTTGCTATTACATGTTTCCGTGGCATTAGGATAATGTTGGAGACAATGATATTGTTCAGTGAAGTTGTAAAGCCTAAAGATGAGTGAAAGCATTGGACGCGCACTGAGCTAGAGTTGAATTAAGCTAAACTAAACCAAGAAGAAATCCCAATCCACTGGGATAATGAATGTATGAAATTTTGTGTAATCATCCTTTATTATAAACCAAATATTAGGGGATACAGAATAACGCAAGCAGGTGTGGATAATTTGGAAAGTCTTAATAGCGTAGGGGTAACGTCATGAAGTTTTAAATGACAGATCCTGAGGTGACTTGAACCCTCGTGGGTTCGAATCCCAGCCGCGCTGATCTGAGAGTAAAATCTCGGACATTCACTGGACTGGTTACACGGAAAATGGTCTAAATTGCATAACGGTTTAAACATGTGGTATTAAAAAGTGATAGCTATCAGCACAGTTGATCATTTCACTATAATGCGTGTTTAATTTTTACATTTTAGCATTTCATTAGAGTCATTTGTGCAAATGAGCATTAGTTAACCAATTAGCTAATTATTAAATTGTCATGTGATGATTATTCATTTGTAATTCAGTAATTTCCAACCAATCAGGAGATAGCTGCTTTGCTTCAGTTGCAGCAGTAGACGTGCAACTGCTGTATTCCATAAGGCAGCTGCTGCATTTTACACAGCAGCTGCATTCAATATAACATCTGCTACATTCTATACAACATCTGCTATATTCTATACAACAACAAGAGCTGCTGCGTTTTATGCTACATCTGCTGTTCTAGGCAGTTGTTACATCATTATATGCAGCAACTGCCTCAATCTATACAACAGCTGCTGATACAACAGCTGCTGATACAACAGCTGCTGATACAACAGCTGCTGATACAACGGCTGCTGATGCAACAGCTGCTGATACAACAGCTGCTGATACAACAGCTGCTGAATGTTTGCATCAGCTGCATTTTAAATAACTCAGCTGCTTCCAGGCTATCCGCAGGACTTTCTCGTCTATAGGTAGAGCTTTCTCTAAAGAAAAGATCAATGCAGAAATCGACCAGAGCTAAGAACAATGGGAAGTAGAGGATACTATCGATCAACTGTAGAGAGATACACAATGGTTGCTATCAACACTCTTTATACAACAGTACAACAGTATCTGTACAACTCTGTGTCCCATCTACTAACCAGGTCATCTTAACTATTCATATCTCTCTTTCACTCTTTCTCTCTCTCTCTCTTTTAATACAATACGTGTTAAATTTTCAATAGATTTTATTGTATATCCCTCTCTCACCGCCTATCTTACCTTACACATACAGTGGAATCTATTAAGTATAAAGTTTTTTTACAGTGTGACGTATAGTATTATCCACAATCGTATCTAATGTTCTACCAAATCGTAGGTGCAAGGTGCAAATTTAAATTTCCTACAATAAGGCTTCAGTCACGTCCATTAAATGTATCAAAAAGTCGATTCCAAAAAGGCTCTGTTTTTACCAAAACACAATTGTATGACTTCTGAAGTAGTTTTTCATTACCTTCATCTACAGCTCAGCTATTCTTTCTGAAATGCGAGGTTGGCCTATACAGCAGTGGCCCGAGAAAGCTCAAGCCCTAATGTCGTATTACTTCTTTAATTTAATCTTTATGGACCGGTTTTATGCATTTTTTATTTTATAGCGGTTTGGACTCTTGATTTTTCTCATCGGTTTAGAGTTTTTCAAAAGTGCTTGATTCAGTCAATGATGACGGTAGCACTTTAGTTGTTGTTGTAGTTGTTGCAATGTTAAATTAATCTGTTTTCTTAAAGTATTACATGTGTCCCAGTATTTAGCGTCAGTTCTATCATTATAATATTAAAATAAAACTCATAAACGTAAATGCATCTTTAGACACGCCTCAAGTATCTCCTGATCTGAAGACACGGACGTTAAATCTTTATCATCGCTAATACCCTGACCACGTCCCTGACATCACCTTCGCCTGACGAACAGGACGGCAAAATGTTCTACATTGAGTGAACATTAGCATAGGAAGCGATAAATGACTGAGTTATATAATCAGTTAAATAGTCTACAACATATTAAACCAAATACAAACAATTTTTTTTTTTTTTTTCTTTTATTTACTAACAGCTTAATTACACTACAGCAGCACATGTCTCTTCGTCTAATCTTAAATTACAAACACGTATAATACTGAGTAGACACACAACATAACACGAGCTACTTCTTAGTAACAAGCATGGAAAGAGGTTAGAACAAGAGGAAAGAGATTGAAGCAAGAGGAAAGAGGTTAAAATAAGAGCAAAGGGGTTGGAAAAAGATGGAAAGAGGTCGGGATAAGCATTGAAAGAAGTTGGAAGTTGGAACAAGAGATTGGAACAAGAATCTGGAAATCAATTGCAAATCCTTCAGAACTTAAAGTTTCGTAAGAGAAGACAAAAGCATTGTTTTAAAATTCCACAGGCCAACCTGAAGGTAGCCTGAGCGAATGAATCAAACAATTGGACGAGCAAAGAACATGTATAACTAGGCCCTGAGGAGGGAAACGGGAAATCACCTCAGAAGTCATATTGTTTCCTAAGCTGTAGGCTGCATAAGTTATGGGAAAGGTATTAGATTGTTAAACATATATAAAGTATCATAAGAAAGAAGCTGAGTCACAGTTACAGCTAAGCCACGTGAAATATTCGAGTATTGCTAATATCTCTGTCCTTAGTCAATCAATCCGTTAACAATCAATAGATAAATCAATCAATCGATCGTATAACAATCAATCTAGATATACACACACACGCATATATATGTATATGTGTATATGTGTGTGTGTGTGTGTGTGTGTGTGTGTGTGTGTGTGTATGTGTATCAATTACTAATTAACTCTATTCAATAGATCAATCAATCCGGCATTGAATACGTAATTCGCTTATTAAATAACAATTACAGGTTGCTAACTTCAGTCAAACAGTCATCAGCAATCAATCCATTAGCCTATCAATTACATTAGAGTAGACAATCTTCGAATAATTAGAATGTAATACTAACAACAAAATAACAGAACAATCCTTGTGCGCTATATTTATACATCATTATAGACACAAATAAAACCATCGTACTGTCATATTTAATCGATCCAAAACAAGAAGCATAGTAGTAATATTATTATCATTCAATTCAAAACTCAAAGTGCAATATTGCACAGTTACAACCAGTCATACCACACCTAAGGCCTAAATGATTATATTTTAACAGAAATGAGTAAAACTTTCACAGTATATAGTCTTAATTTATTGTATACATTTTCATTACGTACAATTACGCGAAAAATACAAACATATCATGAATTTAGACAGAACATTAAGCAAGAATTTACGTATTTGGAACGTTAAATTGGAGAGCTTAAACGAATTGATAGTGTTATCTAAGAAAAAGTTACAGTCTTGTTACAGTACAAGGATTACGTGGAAACGGTAAGTAATCTTAAAAGCAAATATTGATGATTTGACGTCCATCACTCAGCACGAAAGCGATGTCAGTGACGGGCGAGCTCAGGATTTGAACCCCGCAGAAACTAATCTGCGGTCAAATAACTTAACGACATAACCACTGGCTCCAGCCAGATTATAGATACATGACAACCAATAAATAATAATTTAAAGTCTGATCCTTAGTCCTAAGTAGATGTTAGAGAAGTCACAAGACGAAAATGCCAAGTACTTAGCTATAACTGTAAAGTACCACAAATTAGTTATATAATTAAAGTCAATATCAATCGTTAGGAAAGCTTGTAAAAACAAGCTTTAACTCATACGACCAATCCAAAATTAAAACCAGCACACAACCTTCATGCACACACACACAAGCACACACACACACAAGCACACAAATACTCACACACACACACAGACATACATTAGCAGTATTGATGTGGAAGTGTTACGACACAAATTAGTTTAGACTCACCGCTATACATGAAGCTAAGAGGAAGCCAAGCAGTCCAGAGTACATTGGCTGACACACTGCAGGTGTTCTAACGTGATTAAATACAATACAATACAGGATTCATTCAACCCAAGCTCAGTTCTAAGAAGAACAGAGAAAGTTAACAACCATAAAAAGCTTCAGATCTGATAAATTAATGTAATGAGAAAGGTAACGGAAACCACCTATGCTCTTCGTATTAGACACACCAAAAGCGCTTTATAAACCTGTGAGAATCACCTTAAAGAATACGTGACACAAATTACACTAATACATGTAATATCTAATAGCCATTCAAGACGTCCATAGGTTAATCTTACTGCATTTTACCTGTCACACAACAATTGCCTGAGAAGAGATACGTATCAATGGATTTGCCATTTGATAGAAAATTAAAATTTAAGAAATACAACGATCTTGTAATAAATTTTCGAATATAAGTCAAATCATTTTATGTAATTTAATATATGCATATTATATCTGTAACAAGTGTTCGGGAAATTTTTTATTTTATTGTTCCGACGTTTCATTATCATGAAAGTCAGCATTTCACGCACGTTGAACAAGTAGCTTTGTTAAACATTCATAAGCCTTTGCGAAGAGAGACATCTGTAAATATCACTAGCAGCATAAATTCTCTGCCATATACTAAGCTAACGAAGCTATTTAACATAGAGCACTATGTACAGCCAGTGCCATTCAATCACAACAAGCGATTCATCACTATTTAATGCAGCTTTACTTAACACTCAGCACTGATATACAGCAAGTCCTATAGCATACTATCATTACCCGAATATATATATATATATATATATATATATGTCACAGACAAAATATCATAATATAAACACAGAGTATGCACAGTATTGCACATGAATGACAGTATATGATACTATTATATACAGTATTTAAAACAGAAACGTCAATAACAACTGTCATTCAATGTGTCATATACAGTGTTGTGCAATCTCGCTTCAACCAATTATCTATCATCCACTATATAAAATACTTATCTATTTATACATACACATGTTTACATGACGTTCCTGGCATCATCATTGAATGCAGAAACCACTGTTAAACCAGTACGAATACTTATAGCATATTAACAATATCTTAGTACATTAAAGTATTTTATTTAAATATAACTGCTATACCTGACATTGTGAATTCAATTAGAAAGATTTAAAGTCCTGTTTAAACATTCAGTGTTTTAGATGGATCTTAATAACACAACTCAGGCTATGTACAAGTCAAACAAAACCTTAAATATCTTCACAGCTCTCTAATCAGTCTCCAACAATTTTATTTGGCAATCAAAACAACTTAATATCCTTCGAGAAAATAAAATTGGTTCTGAGGTAGATTCTCATTGCATATAGCATAAGTTTTCAATGATAAATATATTTAGAATATATGTCGCTTTCATATATAATAATTCGTTTAAACTGATCAAAGTGTGACAGCATATAATTCGTGCAGGCTAAGGCCAAGTTTAACGTCAGTTTCCTGTTCGAATAGCATGTAAGTGACGGGGAGAGCACTGGAATTGAGCCCTGCACCTACTAGTTGTTCCGCTGTCGAACAACTTGCCAACAAGCCACCGGCTCAGCCCTCAGCAAGGGCAGAAATAGATGTTAAACCGTCAAGCATACGAGGTATAAACACAAGTATATATACACTTATAGTACACTCTTTATAGGCGTACATGCACACTTTTATATGCTCATAAATATATAGCCGCTAGTCTGTTATATACACTCTCTATACAAGTATGAGCACATACATACACACACTAACACACAGCTGTTACTATATACACTAACAGTACACTCTCTATACAAGTACATGCACACTTTTGTACAAACAAACACATAGCTGTTACTATATACACTAGTAGCCTCTATACAAGTACACGCACACTTATGTACACACTAACACATAGCTATTACCATAAAGTATATACACTCAGACACTGGAGTGAAAGAGTGGTATTAGAATAAGAGTAACCGGGCTAAGGCATCATAGATACATAGGACTACAGCAACAACAAGACACACAGACCTGCCGTTATCTATTAACACTTGCGCAGAGAAATGAAGCGCAAACATACAACAAATAATACAAGAGAGAGGAACGTAAGAATTACCACAGTGTACATCTAACGACAACTAACTAGCTAATATAAATAACAGTAGATATGTTCACCAGAAATCAGTAGGAAATGCGCTTGCTGTGATCACAATCCAAGAAAGTAAAAGTAAACGTACATTATAGTGAAATGATCAACTACGTCGATATCTATCACTTTTAATACCACATGTTTAAACCGTTAGGCAATTTAGACCATTTTCCGTATAACCAGTCCAGTGAATGTCTGAGATTTTACTCTCAGATCAGTGCGGCTAGGATTCGTACCCACGAGGGTTCAATTCACCGCAGGATCCGTCATTTAAAACTTCATGACGTTATCCCTACGCTATGAAGACATTCTAGCGACAGCAATAACACATACATCAAGTCAGATATGCCAAATGCAGAGCTAACGATGTGTATTGTAATAGATTACGTTCTCTTACTGTACCAACATTAATAACCACGTTATTATCAGATTTTGCAATATCTTGCGAAAATCTCCTTCAGAGAAGTGTCCGTTAATAGTGACTTTAACTAGCTTCTAAAGTGAAGTCATAATGTAAAAAAAGTGACGTCATAATGTAACACAGTGACGTCATAATGTAATGGTGACGCCATAATGTAACACAGTGACGACATAATGTAACACAATGACGTCATCACTACCGGCACTAAAAGATCAAACAAGTTCCACAAATCAAAACCGGGAGGAAGTGGAGAAACGAGAAGTAGAATCGAGATAGACGTAGGCGCATGAACGATTATTATCTGTCTGTATTATTATTTGTTTTCATCTGGTTCAAACTGGTTGAGCTGACATCCTGAGCTCACAGCTGAACCTGAGATCTCGTTGAAGTCGTTAGAGCTCACAACTCTCGCTCACGTGTTCAGGCACACAGCGTACCTGCTCAGAAACACAACCATCATCATCATCATCATCATATTCCCTTGAATCCCAGTTTAACTAGGGTCGCGATACGAATAGACCTTCTCCAATCCTCTCGGTCCTACAACATACCATCAGTCAATCCCCTATTTGAGACTTTTCCATTCGTTTAAATTAGCAATTTCTGGAGCCTAGGCGCTCACCAACCGAATGCCCTTTCTGACGTTGGTATGAATCTTAATGCTTTTGTCGTCTTCTACGACACACATCACTCGATGTGTCGTAGAAGACGACAAAATCAGACTTAAAAGAGTTAATTGAAAAGAATAGTCAGAAAAGATTTTATTAAGTTCTAATTACAGTAGAAAAGATTTTAGTTAAGTTCTAATTACAGTAGACAGAAATGTCAAAGATTTAATTAAGTTCTACAGAACATGAGTACAGACTGTTGGCTGGGTTCACTGGCTACGACAACACCGTGACCACTACGACCACAAGAGAGATTGGCCACCTCGGTCCACTCGTCGGTCATCTTGTCGTATCTCTCTATGCTCGACAAGAACTTGTTGCCGTCGTATCCGCCTGCACAATACAATACAAGTTTTATGTTATCATAAAACAGAATGTACAATACAGTACATTGCGATACAAGATTATACAACTGAAGTTACAATGCTGTACAGTAAATACATTATCATACAACTGAAGGTGCAATACAGTACATTGTGATACATGATCATACAACTGAAGTTACAATGCAGTACAGTGCATACCTAAAGCATAGAGCCAATCATTTCTATGACATACCTATAGCATAGAGCCAATCATTTCAATGACATACCTATAGCATAGAGCCTATCGTTTCAATGACATACCTATAGCATAGAGCCTATCGTTTCAATGACATACCTATAGCATAGAGCCAATCATTTCAATGACATACCTATAGCATAGAGCCTATCGTTTCAATGACATACCTATAGCATAGAGCCAATCATTTCAATGACATACCTATAGCATAGAGCCAATCATTTCAATGACTTACCTAAAGCATAGAGCCTATCGTTGACGACAGTTAGACAGAGGGCGCTGCGGGGACGTAACATGGGAGCCAGAGTCTCCCACTGATCCAGCTTGACGTTGTACCGCTCTACAGATGGAAGCTGTAGCGTCGACGTGTAGCCGCCCGCTGCGTAGATAAACTGTCCCAGGCTACACACACCTAGACATCAACAACAACCAGTAGATAAATTCGTATATACATGTAGACTAAATATATATGCATAGTTACAAACATTATATATATATATATGTATATATATGTATGTATATATATATATATAACATTACATATATATATAAGCTAGTAAAGCTAGGGTTAACGTCAGTTTCCTCACTCGAGAGCGATGTCAGTGACGGGCGAGCCCAGGATTTGAACCCCACACATACTGATCAGCGGTCGAATATTATATATATATATATATATATATATATATACACACACACACACACACATGTATAAGTACATATATACATGAATATAAACATCATACAGAGAGAGCTAGAGAGCTAAGAGCTAACCGGCTCTACTACGACTCTCGCTCATCGACGCTACGGGCGACCACTCGTTGTTCTCGGGGTGGTATCTCTCTCTCTCTATATATATATACATGTATATACATGTATATATACAGTATACAAGTATATACACACATCATAGAGAGAGAGCTAGAGAGAGAAGAGCTAACCGGCTCCACTACGACTCTCGCTCATAGACGCTACCGGCGACCACTCGTTGTTCTCGGGGTGGTATCTCTCCACGGAGGCCAGTCTCTCAGCGCCGTCGAAGCCGCCCACAGCGTACAGCAACCTGTTCACCACCGCGATACCCACACCCACTCGAGCCGTCGACATCGACTGCACTCTAGACCACGTGTCGTCCTCGCAGTTATATCTGTAGTTAGTCAATCAATCAATCAATCAATCAATCAATCAATCAATCAATCAGTCAATCGATCAGTCAAGTCAATCAATCAATCAGTCAATCAATCGATCAGTCAATCAATCAGTCAATCAATCGATCAATCAATCAGTCAATAAATAAATAAACAAATAAGTGAATCCGTCAATCAATCGGCCTATCCATACAAGGCAATGGAGTTAGGTTTACAAATAAGTCTAGAAATTTATCAGTTAGAACTAAAAATGTATCAATTAAAACATCAAATTTAGCTTTACTCTTAATGAATAAAATACGACGATTCAGACTATTATACGGCAATCAATCACACGACAAATCAATCAATCATTTAAGGTTAATTAAACGATAAGTAGAAAAGTTAATCAATAAGTTCACAAATCAAATAAGTTGATAAATCAATCAAAATATAAGCAATCCATCAAACGATTTATCATTGAATCAATCAATCTATCAGTTAATGCCATCGTTACATATGCAGGCAAGTGTAACGAATTTGCGTTGATATGTATAGCTAAATTTCGATAATAAATCGATGAACTAATTACTATAAATCATTAATTCAAAAGTTAATCATAAATGTACCTAAACAACAACAGATGCTTCCTAATGAGGTTAGAATATGTGTATATTGATCCGATATCAGCTCATGACGTCAAATCACACAATATAAGAGAATCTAAACGCTTCATTTCACACGTATCTCTACATTATATTGACAATCACTGTCACAGCATAATGTTAACATATCTCAACGAATGAGTAGAAAATGGTTAGGCATTACTAT
Source organism: Enchytraeus crypticus (assembly GCA_905160935.1). Taxonomy (NCBI): domain Eukaryota; kingdom Metazoa; phylum Annelida; class Clitellata; order Enchytraeida; family Enchytraeidae; genus Enchytraeus; species Enchytraeus crypticus. The sequence continues at coordinate 2,028,966 of CAJHZI010000528.1, forward strand.
TACAATTTATTCATTAATTAAACAACGGACGATACACCTGTCACGATATAACATAATAAAGCGAGCGTAATATCATAGGAATTTTATTATATTAGTACATATAAACGTTTGAAGCGTGTTGTGCCCGGGTTGTTTGAAAGATAGACCAACCGGCGACTGAACGTGTCGTAGAAGGCGACTAAAGCACTAAGATCCAAACCAACGTCAGCAAGGGCATTCGGTTGGTGAGCGCCTAAACTACAGAAATTGCTGTAAAATTTTATAAATGGAATAGAGGAGCTCATAGGGGATTGACTAATGATATGGAATTGAATAGAGCGGATTGGAGAAGATCTATTCGCACCCCGACCCTAGTTCAACTGGGATTAAAGGGAAGAAGACAATGATAAAAGTTTGAAGCAACATTTCAGGCTCCTTGCATTGGTACATCGGTTAGCGAACGTTTTGTGCTTCCTAACCCGGATGTCCACGCGGTACATTTACCTAACCAAACACTACAAGCCGTCAACCCAGCCTACAGCCTCTCTCTCTCTCTCTCTCTCTCTCTCTCTTTCTCTCTCTCTCTGTGGAGTAACTAGGACAACGTAACGAAGACTGAATTCAGTCACAGAACTAGTGAGAGTATACTAAATTACATACACTAAATTACACATCTTAAACTACAAATATTACACTAACTTACACATTTACTAAAATGCCTTAACGTTAAAAGCACAGACACTCTGAGTGCATCGGCCCTTCTTTATACATCTCAGAAGTTTACAATATAAACAATAAGATCGTAAAATTCAGACATCTGTCCTTCAAAAAGTAGAATACGTTCCACATTTCTATAATATCAGCATATCACATTACGGCGTTTACACCTAAGTCAGCCCGACACCGACTCTAAAGCCATTTGTAACCCATAGATTTCACTAGCCTGGGCATGTCAATAGTCTCTACCCACTAAAATGCAATCGTAAAGTATTAGCTACATCTCTTGAGAATGAATCAGCAAAATATATGTGATCTAATTAAGAAGATACGATAAGGTAGGTCTAAACTTTACTACCTAAACTTAAGTGACACCAGAACACTCACTTCAGTTTAACACTGAGATTACGTAAATTACACGGACTTTCAATTTAACTTACTGTGAGAACGGAAAGGATCAACTATGTTAAAAGAATTGAAAACACGCATGTGACACTTAAAAATGTCAAACATTTCACCAGTTAAAGAATATTGGTCTTTAAAGAAACAACTGATTGATAACTCACGAGCATTTCGACCTTTAACTCAAGTTAAACTGAAGGAGAGAGGAATATGGTTTTTGAAGAAGAAACGTCACATAAAATGCATACAATCAAGAAGACAAACGATAGATAAGGATATATGAACGCTAAATTTACTTATATTGTAATGTCATTGGATGCACAGAATCCAGTTAAAACGCTTAATTTTCATCCCTACTAGATTAAGCTAATAATATTCTCACCTAACCGCACTGTACATTTCTAATAAGAGATCTGGGTACAGGTGTCAACAGAGTTGAATCAATAAATGTGCATCGATGTTCATAACTATATTTTCATAATTATTAACTGTATGAGAGAGAGAGAGAAAGAGAGAGAGAGAGAGAGAGAGAGAGAGAGAGAGAGAAATATGTGTTTATTTCAGCATCAACACCAAATCACGGACAAATAGAAATAAACATTTAAAAGAAATAAAAGAATTGAATGAATGAAATGGTGCGGCTCTACGTTCAGTTCAGAAGGCAAGGAACTGATGGTGGTGATGATGATGAATTGACGACGATGATGATGACGATGATGAGAATATATAAAAACTTCACCCAGCCGATCTTCAAATAAACTTAGACTGCAGTATAACTGCTCCAAATAAACTTAATCGGCTGTTTTCATTTCATTTCACTGAAAGTCTACGCTAAACCCTCGGGTCAATCAAAACACAGTCTCTAAATAAACCAGGAGTCTGAAGTTCGACTCTCAAGACCTGCAGAGAGATAGTCAAACCAACCAACAAGATGTCTAATCTACATCATAACAGATTTAACGCTTATTTTCGATATGTGGAGAAAGGATGTTAACCCCAGTTTCATGGCTCAAAATATCATGCCATCAGAGAGCTCTGACCTTGAACTTTGCAATTACGGATCAGCAGAGTGACCCTTCAGTCAACATGGCGCTACTGAATCAACCGTTTCCAAAACCATTTCTTTCTCTATAATTTTCTCTCTCAATTTATTCATTATATGTACTGTTCACTGGGAGATAAGTTTGGAAATTATCTTTATAGCATTCTTACAATGCACACGTAAATACACATAAGCATTATTATAACATTGTAGAGTACCACCCAACCAGTTCTGTTTAATCCAATAACAGGAATAAATCACAAAAGTTTTAACAAAAATTGAAGTTGACAATTTCAAGATATTATAAGAATTAAACATAAAGACTTTGGTTATATCAAATCCTTTGCACTTTCAGCTTCCTGTGCATATATGTATACACACACCTGGAAGCACGCAAAAACCTTCCATTTAGATCAGAATAATAGCTTAGAACTCATTCTAGCGTTGCCATTTTCTCTAGGCTTATTGTGCAGCATGATTCAGCAGAAATGATAGATTATACTGCTATTGGCAAGAACTACGATGTTGTTACGTAAACATGTTCAAATAGCAAAACAGGTTTGGAGAATCATCTACCTTATCTCACTTTAGAAAACCAGTAAAAGAAGTCATAACTATGAACCCTAAAATGTGATGATTATGCGTACGTTAAATGATTAGCAACTCAACCATTTTCTTATCAGATATAGGTTTGTTGAGAACAATGCATCTTTCAAATAGGATATAGGCCTATATAAAAATATTATCTACAACTGGTTTAAACCGGTTTATTAAAAAGTGGTGCTTAATTCTAAAGAAAGAGAAAGAGAGATATGAGAGATAAAGAGAGAATAAGAGAGGAAAGAGAGAGCGAGACAGAGAGAGTGAGTGAGAGTGAGAGAGAGAGAGAGAGAGAGAGAAAGAGAGAGAGAGAGAGAGGACGGCCCATAACACATTGTTGTAGGCAGAAAGACCTATTAGCCTGGGAATGATAATCAGGCTATACAGAGACATATTTCTCCACACCCCACATATTCTTATCTGTAACATTTTCTCCACATCCCACATACAAATACGTGTATACGCTATAATTATAAGACTATACATAAAAGTGTCAACAAAGCGCAGGTCCCACTTCTAGTACTAGCTAACAACGCTAGAGCCTGGCGCTGAACCCTTGCACGACTATTTCTGCATAGTCACACCACTGCGTCATTATTAAATGTCTCACAACAGCTAGTTTATAAAGCTCTAAAACATTACAGCTTTTCCTATAAAACAAACATAATGTTCTGTATAATAAATAGAGGACTATAAAGCTCAAATAAAGCCAACGTTAATGTCAATTTCCTCACTCGAAAGCGATGTTAGTGACGGGTGAGTGTAGGATTTGAACCCCGCACTTACTGATCCGCGGTCGAGTATCTTACCGACATCGCCACTGGCTCCAGCTATAGAGGCATATACGATTTGCATATTTCTTCGAGCAGATCAAAAGCAAAAATTCCTTCTCCAGTTCACTACTCTTAGTTATTCAATGAGACACACAATGTTACATTATCTGTTACATTATCTTTTACATTGCTACGTTATCTGTCATAATATTATTGTTACAGCCTGCGGTTTGTCAGCTTGATATTGGAAATAAAAAGGAATAAATTATTACAACCTAGTGCATTAAAGTCACTAAGCTTTCAGTAAGGTTATTTATTCTCAATCTCACAAATGTCTATACTGATGTTGCACTGATTCCTACCTACATGTAAATTAGCTACAAAGCTAAAGCCAAGTGCAATAAGGTTACTCTTCCTCTCATCTCACGTCAAAATGTTCAAAACTTCGTATTTAGTGCTCTCTCTCTCTCCCCCCCCCCCTCTCTCTCTACATGTGTGTACATATATATATATATATATATAGATATATATAGATATATATATATATATATATATATATATGATATAATGTATATCTATATCTATATATTTATATATATATATATATATACATTATATATATTATGTATGTACATATATATATATATATATATATATATATATATATATATATATATATATACATTATATATATACGTGTGTGTGTATATATATATATATATATATATATATATATATATAATATACAAGTATACCAAATATACAAATATAAAAAAGCTGGTAAAGCTAAGGTTAACGTCAGTTTCCTCACTCGAAAGCGATGTCAGTGAAGGGCGAGCCCAGGATTTGAACCCGCACCATCAGATCCGCGGTCGAGTATCTTACCGACTTCGCCACTGGCCCCAGCCAATACTTTGATATACATGTATATCAAAGGTTCGCTAACGTCGCGGTCATTAAGAACAGGAATTAAAACTTATTTTCTTATTAATTAAATCTTGTATGTACCAAGTAGAAATGTTTGCTCATAAATATGCACAAACTTCAACAGCAAACAGCCACGATCATAAAATAAGTTAACAGCCAAACTGCGTTAATAATTTCAGATAAAAACCTCTTGAATTAGCTATAAAGAACAGATTTGCGCAGTTCTAGTTCCTACATTCCTTACTATCACTTGTCCTACTTTTTATCAAGGAAGTGAAATGATAAATAAACACTTGTAGCATTTCAGTTGGTCAAAATCAATCAGACTATAGACCTCTTCTTTCCATCACGTTTGAACAACATCAGCAAACTATGAGACAGCAATTGAAATAGCCCAGGAGTTAGAATCCAAAAATACATCAAGTATAGAAAGCCCGGTATAAAGTATATAGCCCGGGAGTTAGAATCCAAAAATACATCAAGTATAGAAATCTACTGATGCAAAACAAGATCACTCGAGAGAACAGAAACAACATAGAAAATCACAGGAAGGCCTATATTGCTCAGCAGTAGCATTGAGATATATAGTATGTATCCAATATCACATATTTTGGTGAGCGCCAAGGCTCCAGAAATTGCTACAACATTTTATAAAATGAATGGAAGAGATTATATTGGATTGACTGATGATATGGTATGAGAAAGAGAGGAGTGGAGAAGGTCTATTCATATGCAAACCCTAGTTAAACAGGACTAAAGGGAAGATGATGATGATGATGATACCGATGATGATGATCAATGAGACAATCAAAGAGATAAAAAGACAGCTACACAAGAGAATAAAAATACTTAACGACTTAAAAGCAAGCAGCGGTATGAGGATAGCAAACCTTTCGACAGAGCAATGATGTTCCTTTCTACAGGAACCGCCGACAGCATAAATCAGTCCGTCCAACAGCCCCGCGCCCAATCTGTTCCTAGCCACCGACATATCGCTACACTGTGACCACTCATTAGCCGCTACGTCTAAATAATCCACGCGCTCACAATCCGTAGGCCCGCTGGCAGTGTTACTACGTCCACCCATAACATATATTCTAGTTCCGACCCTACAAGCGGCTAGTCCATTACGAGGCACCTCCAGGCTGGCTAGACTGTACCACGCTCCCGTGTCCGGGTTCCAACTCTCGACGTTTCCGAGTGACTGCAGCATGTAGCCTCCCATTACGTACACGACTTTCGGTTCGTCGGGTATCCGATGCTTCACCGCGACCGGCTTGTGCAGAGTGAGATCTGCGAGAACCCGCTCGATGAGATCAACGCAGGAGCGAGGGGCCCGAGACAGAATATCACAATCGTTCTTTAGTTTATTGATGCAGTGCGGCGGCAGGAAGTGAAATCTGACGGCGGCTAGAAGCTGGTCGAGTCTGGGACGACGTCGTTCCTCGTCGTGTCTAACCCATCGTAGCACCGCGTCAAAAACCTGAGCACATAAAACAAGTCTAACCCATCGTAGCACAACATTAAATACCTGAGCAAATAAAACAGCAGAAAGTGAATGGTATCTGAATATAAACTATGTAAAATGACAATTTAAGCATAAAATACAATGAAATAAAATAACAACAAAACATTTATATAGCAGCTTAATAAGCAGAGAAAACAGAAAATAACGTTTAACAAACCTTGTCAATTGCTCACCATGCATTAATATAGCTTCTCTTTGATTAGAATATATGTATAAATATTTGAAACCACCATTAATTCATCTTTTAAAACATAGCTAAAGCAGAAACAGAAATCTACAAATATATTTGAAAATATATAACTGCCCAATACTGATATCAATGTTACACATGCAGTCAACACTCCCATATATCAATGTTCTACAGCATATAGTACTAATATAAGCAGAAACAATTATACAAGTGCTAAAAGACACTTGACTACCAATTAGAATTCTTGAATATACAGATATAACAAAAAGCAACAGTTGATTTGCTAAATGGTATATGGTATATATAATATACTAAATTGTTAATACTAAAAGCTAATTGCAATATTCTCACCTCAGATTCGCTATTAACGTTAAGCTCATCTCGCCGCACAACTTGAGCAAGCTGTGAATGCGATAGCTCCAGGTATTCCTCCGTCTGACTTACTTCACGGAAGTGCTGGAAGATATAGTCTCTCGCTCGAGCATAGAGTTGAGAGCAACCATGTGCGCTGGCAAAGTCAGCTATACCAATACAGTTACCTGTAAACAAGGAATAAAATCAGTGATACCAATACAGTTACCTGTAAACAAGGAATAAAATCAGTGATACCAATACAGTTACCTGTAAACATGCAATAAAGTCAGCGATACCATTACAGTTACCTGAAAACATTAAATAAAATCAGAGATACCATTACAGTTACCTGCAAACATGGAATAAAATCAGTGATACCAATACAGTTATCTTCCTCTAATATCTAATGTTATGCAAAGTGCTAGGTCTAAGGTACATATTTGTACTCAGAGAAGCTTTCAAACTCCATAAAGGACACGTTATAGGTCAACAAGTTAATCCCTTTACAAAAATGGTATGCCTTTGATCTTATCTATGTTTTATGTAGCCTCTATCCTATGTTTACAGTTACCTGCAAATATAGACTATAATTAGCTACACTTCAGCATAGAATGTGTGTAAATATTACATAACAAAAACTTATTTTTTTAAATAATAATATATATCTACTTTATTCGTCAACATTTGACAGGAAGCAAAATAACAGAAAACAAATCAAACAGCATAAACATAAAAGATAGGATCAAAAAAGACATCATGTAGTAATTGAAATAAACCATCACCAATTACACAGTTAGAGTTACAATTAGCCTAATTGGATCAAAATACTCTCTTCAGCGATAAGTTGAAACCAATATAAATCAATAACTAAAAAAAACAAGTTTAATATAATAATACATAACACTTGAAACACAAACTCACTAGGATCGAGCTGATGCTCTAGGAATGTGGAGCAAGCGTCCACGACGTGAGACATTTGAAACATTGTAGCTGCGGGCAGCAGAGCGCAGACGTTCTTCTCATCAACGTCCAGCTCAGAAGTGTAGGCAAAGTTAATGAGCATGGCAAGAGTCTCTGATTTAACGTTCTGTAGTGGCACTTCCAGCATTTCACATTCCCGCATGCCAGTCGTTGTGAACATGGCCTGACAAATAATTATATAATCAAATAATAATATATTAATATAAATTACACAAATAATATATTAATCAATAAATCAAGAAAAATTGAACTAATTCAATCATGACCATTTAATTATAAAATTCATTAAATTACTCATGCAATCAATTAAAGTAAACTTCAAAAACATTGCTAAAATTCACAAATTTAATCAGTAAAATCAATCAAAATGAAGTTAAAATCCACTTCAATATTATTAATCATGACAATTGAATATTTAAAATAGACCCACTATTCACTATTGAAGTTGTAAAACTTAATCAATCAATCGAGACCTTGAATCATTTAAAAATAAATTAACATTAGAAGATATTCGAGAAAAACATTTGCACATTAATGAAGTACAGTTCTATTCTATATCTTAAAATTTTAAGCCAAATGAAAACTAATTTCTTAATTCCTATAATCTCTGAATCTAATTTTGATTCTAAACTTCGCTATTGTTTTTAATTTTTATGCATCACCCAATACTTGCACAAATTTCTAAAATGTAGTAGAGATATATAATAACAATCACATCAGAAAAGAAATTCAAATAAAACTTAATATCAGTTGTTTCAAACACAAAATTAATACATTATTCAATCAACGTAATTAAAGCTCAGCAGCAAAACAAACCTTGAAATATGGACTGAATGCAGCTAGCACAGCTCTGTGAGCGGGATATACGTCGGCATCTGCGCGCAGATTTACATCGCACAACAGCCCATCCTTACGCAACACATTCAATTCATCCAGCATCTCCCGCGCATGCTTATTTATGCAGAAATGCATGATGTGACTCTGAGTTAGCTTTTCAAGCTAAATTCTGTTATCAATAAGTTAATATTCTTCAGCACCCACACAGAAAAAATTCCTTTGGCTGCGTTACTGATTATAAACTTTCCTAATCGATCTTTCACAAAGTACTTTGTTTATCCACTAGTACAGAATTTCAATGCATCACCACTGGAAATTTCTGCTAGATTATTAGGTTTAAATCCATGAAGTTAATTAAATTTCAAAATAACTCGAGTGAGTTTCACAGTACAGCATTAGATATTTTAATGATTCAAAAGTTGAAGTCATCCTGGGAAAACTTTAGTTTCTTTATGAATAAATCTGAAAACGTGTACACAACAATTTAGTCTAAAAGAAATAACTAATAACATGATTTTAACCTTCACTTATTTGAAAGTAAAAAAATTCTTTTAAAGACTGTTTAAACTAAATACAAAAAAATTAAGTTTTACGCCGCAGTAATTTTTAAGCTTTTAATTCGTAATGTGACTACAATAGTCCTTTTAAAATTACTTAATTTTAACAAGCATTTAAATTAAACACATATGAACTTAAATAAAATTTAAATAGAATATAAATAAGGGACTTATTTAAATTCAAATCTCACGTAAGCCACGAACCAGAACATTGCAATCACTATTAAAATTTAAAGAAATTCATATAAGTTACAGAGAAATTTTTTTAGAAACTAACATAAAAACACAAAATAATACAAATTATTAATTTTCTCGACCAAATAGCCGTGTCAAAATGTAACAGAGAAAATATGAAAAAATTAGTAATTTTCCACCTGTTATGAAATCAAATTTTCTCGACGAATCATTGACAATAATTTTATTTTTTTAATCTAATTTTTAATTTCTATTAAATAACACAGTGTCAATTGTGCATTTTGATGTCATTACTGTGTTGTATCTAAACGAGAAATAACCGAATAATAAAATAAAATACAAATAAAGAAAATAATCAACTGTGACACAAACACATAGTGATATTCAATGAGACATTTGGGCGTATGTTGTTTGTCCTACAATCAGTACGTCCACATACTGGATGCAAAATATCTCCATGTTATAGTATAAAAGCTTAGTATCTTAAAACAACTAATTCTAATTTTAAACACCAGAATTTCTGCTTTAATCATTTCATTTTTACACTTAATTTAGATATGGTTAGACGATTGGTTATATATAGGAATGTCTAGTTAAGAAAGTAAGAATGAACTTTTTTTCATTTTGACCATATTAACACTATGTCACAACCTGTATACATAAATGACTTCTCTATTTTGTGGAAATGTCAAGTCATCCTTGTGTAATGTTAAAGGCACTTAAATCTCGACACTTCATTAATCTTATCATTAATATTAATAACATAATAATAACAACGATTAGAGTGCTACAGTCATCAATGACAACATCGAGCACTATTGAGACAAAATCAAGCCGGCGAGCAAAAAAGAAGGTCCAAAAACGGTACAAATTCCAAAATCCAGAAATTCAGTCCAAAGTAAAGGGAGTTAAGAAAAGGTGGTTTAGGTGCAGATCGCTGCTCGTGGACACTGGATGGAAAAGAGAGATGGAAAAGATAGGTCTTCAACTGCTTATGAAACTGCTCATAGGAAAGCAAAGGCTGAAGTGATTCAAATGAAGATTTCCGAAGATTGGATGGAAGAGAATTCCAGATCTGAGGTGCAGCATGCTGGAAAAAACGATTAGATAGCTTAGAGCGTGAAGGTATGCTAGGTCTCACAAGAGTAATTAACTTAGAAGACCGAGTAATAGCAGGCTGCATCACTTTAATCAAGTCAGACATACAAGTTTGTCAAGGGATGGTGATGGACTTATACGTTAACGAAGCTGTTTTGTAGATGATACGCTCCTTAATCTTTAGCTAGTGCAAAGACTTCAAAATAGGCGTAACATGTGAGTACTTGGAACTGCAAAAAATTGCTCGCGCAAGAGAATTCAGAACAAACTGCAACCGATCAATCTCACAGCCAGGGAGATTTAAAAACAGGGAATTGCAGTAGTCCAACTTCGATTGCACAAGAGCAGCACCAATTGTAGCAGCTGTCTCACGTGACAAATATGGACGTATTCGACGAAGATCACGGATATGGAAGAAACATGCTTGTGAAGTTTTAGTTATGTGTTCGTATAAGGTTAGGTATTTATCAAGGATAACACCGAGATTTCTCACATAAGAAACAGGTGATATTTTAATACCCGAAGATAACAAAAGAGTTTTCCCATTCAGCTTCAGAAGTTGTTGAGGTGTCCCGACCAACAAGAATTCAGTCTTAGATGGATTAAGTGCCAAGAAATTAGCAGACATCCAAGAGGATATAGACTGAAAACTTTGTTGCAGGAGGGTTTCAGCATTAGAATAGGAGTTAGGGGTGAAACAAGTGTACATTTGAGTGTCATCAGCATATAGTTCATGATCAAGAGAATGAGAAGAGATTAGAGTGCTTAGGGTGTTGTTAGAGGTTAAAGAGGATAGAACCAAGAACGGAGCCTTGAGGCACACCATACTTTAAGTGAGAAGGCGAAGAGATGTACTCCATCACTTTCACACTAAAAGAACGATCCGTCAGATAGGAGGAAAACCAATCAAGAACAATTCCACGAAACACCAAACCAGGAAGAAAGACGTTCCAGAAGAATATTGTGATCAATGGTATCAAAAGCGGCCGAAAGATCAAGCATACATAATCCAGTTAAGCGTTGTGTGCACATGGCATTAACAATAGAATTGCACACAGATAGAAGCACCGTTGCAGTTGAACGATGCTTAGTATAAGCAGCTTGATGCTTATTAAATAGATCATTGTAAGAGAGATGAGTAGAAAGCCTCGGAAGAACAATTCTTTCAGTGAGCTTAGATATGTATGACAGATTAGATATAGGCCTGTAATTCGACAATGATTCCTTATCCAGTGTGGGCTTTTAAAACAATGGAGTAATAACTGCACGCTTAAAAGCGCGAGGAAATTTGCCAGTAGAGAGAGAGAGGTTAACAATCAATGTTAATACTGGAGCAAGTATGTGAATACACTTCTTTAAAAGAGAGGTTGGGATAGGGTCCAAGTCACAATGTTTAGCTGGAGAGTCTAAAACTAATTTAGTAATCTCATCAATTGTAACTGGAGTGAAATTAGAAAGCTCATCTTTGGAATGATTCTCTACTGGAGTATGAGGAGTAGCGTTATGAGCTGGAGTGATAGATTCTCTAAGATTGCTTATCTTATCTGTAAAGTATTTGGAAAATTGTTCAGGCAGTGACTCCACAGGAGTAGAAGGAAGAGAAGGAGAAATAGAAAAAATAGAAATATTAATTATATTCATCACACGTTGGTTTCAGAAATAAATCAATAATACATTGTAAGTATTGGATAACAATGTAAACGCGTTTACATTGTTATCCATACATAAATCTGCCAATTCAATGACCACTGTAATTATATAGATCTTATTTAACACATAATTTTGTTCTGTTAATCTTAAAAATATTTGCATGCGTAAAAATGTTATAGTTATGTGGCCAGGATAATTTAGGCCATGTAGATTCGGATTATTGTTAGATAACAGACGGGATATTCTTTTATTGAATATATATATATATATATATATATATATATATATATATATATATATACATGGTCAAGGAAAAGTATCGAGATCTAGCATTTATTAAGTGCATTGCTAAACTATTAGATAATGATTAATGATAATGACATAATGATCCAGCTGACGTCGTTCATCGCGCATAAATTTTGTTATTTTGTATAAAATTTAAATTTTGAGGATGCATGCAGCTGCAGTACTTTAATATATAATTCAGTATCGTATTCTTTCGTATTCGTGTCTCTCTCGGTCGTATTATTCTCTATTATGAACGTTTCAAACTTTGGGCCTGTAACACTAGCTAATTTTGGCTTCTACTTTTACTTTCTGGTTATATATCTTTTTATCCATTCCTAGGATTTTTCGCGGTGTTTGGTTACTATATGCTCATAGGCTTTTTGAAGATTTTGTTGGGTGTTGTCGTTGACCACAGAAGCAACTTACTTAATGTCTTAATAGCGCAGGGGTAACGTCATGAAGTCTCAAATGGCTGATCCTGAGGTGCTTTGAACCATCGATCGTGGGTTCGAATCACAGTCACGATGATCTGAGAGTAAAATCTCAAGCATTCACTGGACTGGCTATACGGATAATTATCTAAATTGCTTAACGGTTAAAACATGTGATATTAAAAGTGACAGCTGCTCACTCTAATAGTTGTTGCTGTTGTTGTTGTTTTGCCCAGTTAATTTTTAAAGTTTGGGTGAGGACTTAGTTCTAATTTTTCTGAGGTGCGTTCCCCGCTGGGGGTCCATATTAGATATTGGGAGACCTGTATACATCGGAAGCAATGTAAAAAATGACAATAAAAGTTTCTTTGCCTATGTTAGAAATAAAGAGAGGAACAAAGTTAAAGTAGGTCCATTGCGGGATGCTGACGGTATCATTACCAATGATGATGAGCTCACAGCAAACATGTTCAATGATTACTTTAGCAGTGTTTTTGCAGTAGAAAATCTAGATAACATTCCAATAGCAACTAGAATATTTTCAGGTCTAGAATCAGAATGTTTAAGTGAAATAGTCATTGACAAGGAAATAGTGTTAAAGAAACTTAGTGAAATTAACTGTAATAAAAGTCTGGGTTCAGATGATCTTCATCCTAAGTTATTATTTGAGCTGAGACACCAATTAGTAGGTCTCTTTACTAAATTGTGCAAGCTATCGCTCGAAACTGGGATTGTACCTCAAGACTGGAAAGAGGCCAGGGTGTCGCCCTTGTTCAAGAAAGGTAGAAGAGACAAACCTGAGAACTACAGGCCAGTTAGTTTGACTAGTATCATAGGTAAGGTGTTTGAGAGCATTATTAAGGATAGTTTAGTTACACATTTCAATAGTTATGGATTAATAAGAAATAGTCAACATGGATTTACCAGAAATAGATCTTGTCTAACAAACATCTTGAGCTTTATGGAATCCGTCACACTGCATGTTGACAACGGTAATCCAGTAGACATTGTCTATTTGGATTTTGCAAAGGCGTGTGATAAAGTGCCTTACGAGAGATTGTTTTGTAAACTTGAAGCTCATGGAGTTACTGGCTCTATCCTGAATTGGATTAGAAGTTGGTTAACCTCCAGGAGACAAAAAAGTTTGCATTTCTAATCACGACTCGGCTTGGCGCAGTGTCACTAGTGGGGTTCCACAAGGTTCAGTGTTGGGTCCAAATTTATTTTTGGTTTACATTAATGACTTAGACAACAACGTAATATCCAAAATGAGTAAGTTTGCTGATGATACCAAATTATGTAAAAATATAGGTAATCTAGAGGATATGTTATTACTTCAGAGAGATTTAGACAGTTTGCATAATTGGGCAACTACTTGGCAGATGAGCTTCAATGTTGATAAATGCACAGTTATGCATGTAGGTCACAACAATAGTTGTAATCATAATAAGCTTGGTAACGCAGAACTAAAATCATCTATTAAAGAAAAAGAGCTAGGTGTCATTATTGATAATACCCTAAAATTTTCAGAGCAGTGTAAATCAGCAGTAAATTGTGCTAATCGCACTTTAGGTTTAATTAGGAGAACTATAAAAAGTCGTAATAAGGATGTGATAGTTAAATTATATAAAGCATTAGTAAGATCTAAATTAGAATATTGCGTACAAGCGTGGAGACCTTTTTTAAGGAAAGATGAAGAATGTATGGAAAGAGTTCAAAGGAGAGCAACTAGAATGAATCCTGAATGTAGAGGTCAAAGCTATGAATCTAGGTTAGATGTATTAGGTCTAATTAGTTTAGAAGATAGACATACCAGAGGGGATTTAGTTCAAGTGCTTAAAATAATTAAAGGTTTTGACAATATCGAATGTGGAGAATTTTTCAAATTATCTGATTATGCTAGAACTAGAGGGCATAGATTCAAAATAATAAAGGTTAGATCCAGATTAGAGGTTAGGAGAAACTTTTTCAGTCAGAGAATTGTCAATATATGGAACGTGTTACCTCAGTATGTAGTAGAGGCAGAGTCAGTGAATGCTTTTAAGAATAGGCTAGATAAGTATTGAAAAGAAGTACATTAAATTGATAGTTTGTTTGTTTTGTGTACATAGGCTGATTAGTTGCACCACATGAGGGTATTTGATTTCTAGGTATTCATGAGTGTGGGTAAGGCTTGTGTGTGTATGTATGTGTATGTGTGGGTATGTGTGTGCACATGTGTGTATGTAAAAAATCCTTGCGTTCCAAACTAGAATCAAAATTTAGGAGAGATAGGAAAATTCCTCCTGAAATTCAAAACTCCACGATCAAGGCTAACTACGTTAAACAACGTAAGTTAGTTGATCATATGATCTCCTCCGCCAAGAGTTCTTACTTTAAGAACTTGATCTTGCAGAATCAAAACTGCCCCAAAAAACTTTGGGGAACCCTTGACTCACTGCTTGGTCGCACTATCCCTAAGTCTCTTCCAAATTCCAATTCTCCGTCAACTCTTGCCAGCAATTTTCTTAATTTCTTTGATGACAAAATTACCAGACTCTGTTCTTCTATTCCTCCCTGTCCTGAGACTATTTCATATCCGTCTATGCCAAATCCTCCTCTGCTGTTAAATTTCAAACCTGCTTCTCTTGAAGAAATCCGACATCTAATACTCTACTCTACCGACTCATCTTGCTCGCTAGATGCCATTCCAACCAAACTACTTAAATCTTGCATTGATGCCCTCCTACCTTCAATTACCCATCTCGTTAATCTTTCTCTTTCTGAAGGAATTTTTCCATCTACTTTTAAAAATGCTGTTGCTTCTCCTCTGCTTATAAAGCAATCACTTCCTAAAGATGATCTTTCTAGCTATCGTCCCATTTCCAATTTAAATTTCATTTCCAAAATCTTGGAAAAAATAATCTACACTCGCTTATGCAGCCATCTCGAATCTTTTCCTTCTCTATCTTGTTTCCAATCTGCATATCGAAAGCTTCACTCCACTGAAACTGCCTTACTCAGCATTCATAATGACCTTTGCTTAGCCTTAAACTCTCAAAAGGTATCCGCCCTTGTACTACTTGATCTTTCGGCTGCCTTCGACACCATCGATCATAACATTCTTACCAGTAGACTTAAAACGTGCTTTGGTATCTCTGATTCCGCTTTCTCTCTGATCTCCTCCTATCTTTCTGGTCGCACTCAATCTGTTATTATAGACAATGAACGCTCCCCTGAACTACCTCTTCTTCGTGGTGTGCCCCAAGGATCTGTACTTGGACCTTTACTTTTTCCCCTCTACACTACCCCACTCAGTTATGTTTTAGACAATGCTTCAATAAAATTTCATTTCTATGCTGATGATACTCAGCTGTACATCTCATTTTCTAGCTCAGATTCTGACTTGAAATTGCAACACCTTTCTTCTGTTCTTGACAAAGTGTATTCATGGTTTTGCAGTAATCGTCTCTCTGTCAACCCCTCTAAAACCGAATATCTTTTAATCGGCACTCCCCAGCAAAGAACCAAAATTGCCAATTCCTCCATCTATTTTCAAAATCTTGCTCTCACTCCTACTCCCAAGGCTAAAAACCTTGGTGTCATGTTTGATGAAAATCTTGATTTTAAATCTCATATCTCATCTGTCTGTCGTTCATCTTTCTTCCACATTCGTCAAATCAGACAGATACGGTCATCTCTTGATAAAAATTGATCCATAATTCTTGCCAACTCAATAGTTCATTCTAAACTTGACTACTGCAATTCATTGCTATATGGTTTACCTTCTTCTCTCATGCGTTTGCAACACGTTCAAAATACTCTAGCACGTGTTGTCTGTCGATCCTCGAGGCTTCAGGCCACCTCTAGTTCCCTGCTTAATAGCCTTCATTGGCTTCCTGTAGTTCAAAGAATTAAGTATAAAATTGCTCTTTTAACTTTCAAAACACTCCTTTTTAATAAACCTTCGTACCTTTCTGATCTCCTAATCCAATATCAACCTTCTCGTAAGCTTCGTTCTTCTGATACCAAACTGCTCAAAATTCCTAATATTCTCACTTCGTTAGGTAGACGTTCATTTTCTTTCTCCGCTCCTACTGTTTGGAACTCTCTGCCTCCTGATCTTCGCTCATGTTCTACTACTTCCACTTTCCGTTGTAAGTTGAAAACATATCTCTTCCCACCATAGATTTTATTTCATCTTGCCTGACTGTTTTTTTGATTACCGGACCAGCACTGTTTAGGATCTTTTATTTCTCTTCAGCACACGTTTTTTCAGATCGTTTGGGGTGAATCGATTTGTAGTGACATGTGATGGGGGGGGGGAAGTCCCTGACATCATCCTTGTATGAGGAAACGGACGTTAAACCTTTATTATTACTATTATTATGTCTATGTATGTTTGTGCATACAGTATATGCGTGTATGTATTGTAATGTATGACTATATTTTGCAAATTGTTGATATGCCTAGTATGTAGTCATATGCATACTTGCATATTTTTGTCTGTAAGGTAGATGTGTGTATGTACAAGTGAGTGTATTCTATGTGTATATATGTAGGTGTATGTGTAATTGTGTATGAGTGTATATATGTATGTGTATGTATATATGCATATGTGTATGTGTGTATATATGTGTGTATATGTGTATATTTGTGTGTATATGTGTATATATTATGTACATATGTATGTGTGTGTATGTATGCATATATCTCCATATTTATGGGTGTATCTGTATATATCTGCATGTGGGGTGTGTATGTATGTATGTATATGTATATACATGTAAGTATTTGAGTATATGTATATATATCTATATCTATATCTATATATATATATATATATATATATATATATATATATATATATATATATATATATATATATACATGTATTTGAGTGTTTGTATGTATTTATGTATGCATATATGTGCAAGTGTGTGTGTGGGTGTGTATGCATGTACATGTATGTGTACATGCATGGGTGCATGTATATAAGTGTATTTGTGCATATGCTGTTTTTATGCTGTGTGTAAGTTTATATGTGAGCTGGTTATGTGTGGGTGTGGTATGTTGGTGAGTTTATATTCAATGTTTATATTTTTCTTATGTTCTCCTTTTGAAGCCTATCAAATTGTCAAGGTTTGTATCTTTTTCCTTTACGGTCTCTATGTATAGAGGTATGAAATTACGACGAAGACTGGTGTTACAAGTCTTTGTGACTTCCTTAACCAGTATAATTGTTAAGTTGAGTTGTTAAGTTAAGCGCCATGAAACACCTTTGCCGAATTCTGAAGATCTGTATCTATGTTTGTTTACATGAGCGACAATTTAGTATTTTGATGTTTGTGTATGAAAATTAATTAAAATTCTTTTCGATACATCGTTTAATAAGAAGGTAATATCACGATTTGTACGATTTTAGAATTAGTATATTAAAGTGCGACGAATTATTCCTTTAAAAATTAAGAGTAATTTTTAGTAAAGCTGAATTCGGTTCAAATAACTATTATACTATTATGAACTTATTTAATTGAAGTGTGTAGAGGGTCAAGAACCGTTATGAAAATTTAAATGGCTCATCAGATCATGGGATTAATTCTCGGTCGAGTTGATCAAAGTGTGATGATAAAGTTAAAATTAACTATAACAATTGAGAATAGTTTAACTAATAATTAGATAAGTTAATTTAATTAGTTTAATTTTTTAATTAGAATTTGAGATTAGTTTGAGTTTCTATTAATTTTTTGAACGAATATTGTGGATAGGCCTATTTACTATGAGTCGAAAGTGTAGAATTAGAGAAGACACAAAAGCGTCAAACTATTGTAGATTTAAAAATGTACGTTTTCAGTAATCTCATGTTATCAGAGCATTAGGATTTTCAAGATTTTATTTGAATACTTGATAGAATTCAAGTCAGATGTCAATTTGTAAAATTTTGGCGATAGTGTTAAGTAGATACCTTAAGAATCTCTATGGCTGTTGCAGTTGCCAAGATTAACCTGAAATGTTCATTAATGCTCCTACCATAGAATTCGTAATTGTATATGATATATGTTTCATAATATTGTAGTACTACTGTGTAATAAAAACTTGCGATGAATATCACGCACATTTTATAATTTATATAGGTATATTATACAATATCTTTTATCAAATCTTTTTCATCAGAAAATATATTGAATGTCTCCATAGCGAAGGGGTAACGTCATGAAATTTTAAATGACAGATCCTGAGGTGAATTGAACCCTCGTGGGTTCGGTTGCGCTGCGCTGATCTGAGAGTAAAATCTCAGACATTCACTGGACTGGTTACACATAAAATGTTCTAAATTGCATATCGGTTTAAACATATGGTGTTAAAAAGTGATAGATATCAACATAGTTGATCATTTCACTGTATTGCATGTTTACTGTTTTACTGTATATATTTTTATTGTCTCTTTAGATCAATCGCTATATTCAGACTATTGAAAATGATATCTAACGAGGAAAAGAAGAACCTGAAGAAAGTTCTGTCAGAGACGCTAGTGCTGTTGTGTAAGAATGGGTTGTCGTTTAAGAGCAGCTTCAGCATGGAGGCTCTGATAGGAGTGACGCTTGACGAGAATGATGTCGTTCTTTTCAGTCTACACGAAACCGTTGCCGACGGTTCAGATTTAGTTAATTCTGTCGTACAGAAAGTTGTTGACAGTTCGCCGAAGAACAATATCTCTAACGTTGATTCAGTGAGAGCGTTGACATCTGAACAAGTTGAGTCTACACACGCAAATGGTCCTAGTGGGCAACAGTTTTCAGTGCCTCCTTCACAGAAGCCTGAAAGCAGATTAACTCAAGGAGTTGATGCAGCCTCTGAACGACAATTTTCTAGTAGTAATATAAATGTTAAAGATGGTAATGCATCATCTGCCCGTCTCTCCGAGCATCGAGATCCTAAGACTCCCAAGAAAAACTCTCATTCACAATCGTGTAGCATAAAGACAGAGCCCCGTGACGATTCTACAAACAACTTGTCAAACTGGAGCAATGAACCTGTAGCCGGTTGTTCTCGTGACGTAAAACAAGAAACGGAAAATAAGTACTCGGCCGAACGACGCAGCGATGAGGATGATTGTATTATGGTCGGTGATGAGGAGCAGCTGGAACAGGATGAGTTTGAGGTGGAACCGCAGTATGAAGAAGATGAGTTTGGGAATGAGAGCGAGTATATGGAGGGTGGAGAATATTACGGTGATTTTGGATACAATTACGAGGGAGTGTCAGGCGATCAGAACAACGCTGAAGCTTTTGTGGATGGGTTTGATGGAGAGGCACCGGACAACCACTTCAGCGCAACAACAAGTGCGGGGCGGAGACCGGCCCCTAAAAATTCTGTTCAGAGACGTTCGTTTGCTAGAGGTGGATGCATAGGTCCTCGACTCAATCAGTCACTGGTGAGATAGATTTGTATTTTATTATCTGTGTGGATGTCTGCATAGCTTTATTTTAATCAGTTTATTAGTAATTTTGTTCTAATTGCTTCTGTGATGATTTGTTATAACATTCCTTCTTATTGGCTATTCATCATGTTTTGTTGAAGAAGTTTAGTTAAAATAACCTAATGACTCATTTCGGATACCTCTGACAAAATCCTTGGATGAGGAAATGGAAGTTAAACCTTTCTTAATATTGCTATTAAATCCTGTGTGGTAGTAATGCTGATATATAAGATGATTGATCCAGAAACTGAGGAAGACAATGGAAAACTATCCATTCTCTGCGATTCACAGTGTTTAGCCGCATGCCACATAATTATGGGACACTGCTTATGATCAGCGCGTCTGAAACGAGAAATGTTGTCATTTAAGTCCTAGGAATCCTTGATTGCTTGTTGGATTAAGAACTCCAAATTACTTCTTTAAAGCCTAACTACATGCTCAAAAATTACTAACTAGTTCAAAATGAGAACATTTGTTCACTATTGATCATGAAACCAATCTTCCATCTTGCCTAAAATGACAATTTGCAGATATGCAATAAATTGGAATTGAAATATTTGAGTAATTATTAATATTTAATTTAATTAAAGGTATTTTATCAGTTCACTTCGCAATTTTATTAAAACGTTTGCAAATTTATATAATCTGGTTTTCATATTTACATACATTATTAAATAAATTTAACTTTTAGTTACGTAAACTGTATTTCAAACTCTGCATTGCCTTGTCGACAGTTTTGCTTATTAAGATTACAAACGATTTGCTCCTGATATGAGCAGGGCAATATTCTGTCACTCTTCTACGCTGTAGTGTAAACGCTGTTTTTCAGGGAGGCGCAAATTCTGCAGCGGAAATCTCGCATAACATTCGATCGAATATAATGAATCAGGTGACGGTGCAGCAGATTCTTCACTGTCCCATATGCGAGAAGCCGTTCACTCGACGGGACAACCTCACTCATCACGTGGACGTGATGCACCTCAACAAGAAGCGCTACGAGTGCACGGAGTGCGGCAAGTCATTCAAGTGGCACTCCGGCCTGAGCATGCACAAGCGCAAGTCAGAGGCTTGTAGGCTTAGAGTCGAGGAGATGAACTAAGTGCGTTACGGACGACTTTCATTGCTTTGTTATTCGGCGCGTCATTCCCTGTCAGCAAATAGAAGAGTGAGAGATGCTGCGGGGTAAATCTACCACACTGGAGCTTACGCTTCCTGCGATAAAACCTGAAATCAATTCATCAATCAATGACGAACGTTTTACTTGAGGATGAGGAATGTAGTGGAAAGTACGTTGAAGGCAGGGAAAGTGGTTTAATAAGGGATGTCGGATGATGTTTTGATGATGGTTATATCGTAAATATAGAGCTGATGAGGAAAGTAGAAGATAATGCGAGTTATATACCACGGACCTCTCCTTAGCTGTACAGTGAGAGAGTGAGAGAGAAGACCATCTGTATAGCATACTTACAATTAATTCTCCGATTTGTTTGCGAACAGTAAAACTCTTTGACATGCGTACAGCGTCGGCCTATTCAGCAGGACTTTGACAAGTTTGAGACAGAAGTCATAGAATGTCAACATCTCCCGTAACATCCTGTTCCGTCACAATCCCTTGCGCCAGTGTTTACAAGCTGTATAGTGTGTGTGCTGATGATTTGTGTTGTAGGACGTCTCATCGGCTGGTAGGGTCAAGGCAGATATTTCTGATCGAGTATTGTCGGATATAATGAGCCAGGCGGTTACTCAGCAGATACTCCAGTGCCCGATATGCGGCCGCACGTTCACGTATAGAAGCAATCTGACGCACCACGTCAACGTGATGCATCTGCACAACAAGCGTTACGAGTGCGATGTGTGTGGCATGGCGTTCAAGTGGCACTCAGGGCTGGGCAAGCACAAGCGCAGTCCTGGTGCCTGCGGTGCTGGTGCTGCAGCACGTCACAATGTGCAATAGATCAAGAGTCAACTGTTAGCACAGCTTTCATTTATTCAGGATTACTAGTAGTCTACAGGTGTCGCTCTAACTGATGTGTCGTATGAGTATAGTAATAGGCTAATAGTAGCAGTAATAATAATAATACTAATAAATACTAAAAATAATAATAATAGCAGTGCTGCCTCTCAGCACAACGTGCAGTAGATAAAATAAATAAATAATAAAGGTTTAACGTCTGTTTCCTCATACAAGGATGATGTCAGGGACGAATAGATCAACGGCTAGCGCTCAGCTGATGTAAGTGTTAACTGCTAGCGCGTTTATTCAGTTAACTGATTGTTCATTTATCATTTGACTGATTTTATCTATTCAGGATTACTAGCATTGTCGCTCTAATAGATGTATGATAATATAATGATAGGCTAATAGTAGCAATAATAATAATAATAATAATAATACTAATATTAATAAGAATAATGATAGTAATAATAATAATATTATTAAAGATAGTAATAATAATAATTATAACAGTAATAATAATAATAATAATAATAATAATAACAATAATAATAAGAACAATAATAATAATAACAATAATAATGATACTAATAATGATAATAAAAATAAAGGTTTATTTTTTTTTAAAAAGAATCCCCTTCTTAAGGGTTAAAAATAATAATAATAATAAGGATTTAATATCCGTTTCCTCATCCAAGGATGATGTCAGGGACAATAAGTTAACACGTTTTAAGTAGCATTTGAAAATGTAGCGAATGTCAAATGTCGCAACCGTCGTGATGGGACGTGTCTTTTATTTAAGGGTAATTATTTTTTCATATTTCACAAAAATTCAGATTTCATTTGAATTTTCATGATAATATTGACATTGGTAATCACTTGGAAATACTTGCAGCTTTTGGCTTTTCTAATTTTAGTGATGTTTTGAATCTAACTGTTGGACACGTTATTAAGTTTTCAAATGACATTGGTACGTAGATGATGTGTAGATATAAAAAGATTCTTGAAATTTTCATGATGTGTAAAAATTTAAAGTAGTAATGAATGAATTTAATTTCATGAGACGTTATCGAATTAATTGCCCTTCCTCTCCCCAATGTCAACTATCTTCACTAAAAATTCCTATAAAATCTATGTGATCCTTAATTTCTTGTCAATTTTTTCTTCCAGAATAATAAGTAATTCTGAAATAATAAAGATATTTTTGAGAGATACCAAAGAGCCATATTGTTTGCTCCTAATGTGTTCTTTTAAAAGTAGGTGATTAGATTCGCACACTTGTTTCAAATGTCTATATGGATGTGAAACATGGATCGTCAGGAAGGAAGATGTTAGGAAATTAGAAGCGTTGGAAGTGTGGATATGGGGAAGCATATGAAAGATTAGCTTTCGACTCAAAAAGTTATAAACGAAGAAGTTGTGTAGAGAGTTGGTTCGGATGGACAGCTATTGAATGCATTAAGAAATAGGAAGAAGAGTTGGATAGGATCATTGGACACATTCTAGGGTGGAATCTTACTAAAGAAGTAATAGAAGATAGAATGAAAGGAAAGCAGAAGCTGACTGAGATTTGGACTGTTTTATGTCCACTCATATGTGGACATGAAGAGGAAAACAGCAGACAGATAAGAGAGGAGGCATAATATGCCATGGACCTGCCAGTAGCCAGTACACATCAGAAAATAACAAATAAAGTCTAGTTAAGAAGATTGTCGAATGTCGACCAGGTCGTCATTTCCATGCAATTATTTAAAAATTTAAATTTGTAGTTTTTTGTTTTGGGTTATTACTGTAACTGCCATACCATTATTATGGTTTATCCGTGAAATAACTTTGCTGCTATTACTTAATAATTTAGCCTTTGATTAGATTCTGCTGATGAATCAAATTACATTTGAATTTTCACGACAATAATGACATTGGTCATCGCTTGGAAATACTTGCAGCTTTCGGCTTTTTTAATTTTAATATATTTTTAATGTAACTGTTGGACATGTTATTAAGTTTTTAAATGACATTGGTACATAGATGATGTGAATAAATAAAAAGATTCTTGAAATTTTCATGATGTGTAAAATTTAAAATTTAATTATTCTCTCAAAATCTGTTGTTAAAGCTTGTGTCGAATTAGTTAAGCATCTGTTACGCGTTTCACTGATGCTATGTTCGAATTCCTGGTACAAGGGTCGGGATTAGAAAATTTTGTAGTAATTTCTGGAGCCTATGAGCTAATTGACCGAATGCCCTATTCTGATGTTTGTTTGAGTCTTAGTGCTTTGTCACCTTTTACGATACGTGCATTACAAGGTTATTCATTTAAATTAAGGAAAATCTTAAATAACAGTAACTTCTATGTTAAAAATGCATGGTTAAGTGGGCATTGTAGACTATGATGAGTGTTAAGTTATTTAATAATCCGGGATACACATAGCATGGGAATACTCTAGCAGTAGACAGACACGTAATTAAAAGCAATAGATCCGTAAAACTCATTTAAAACAGTTTAATTCTGTGGTATGTTCACCGAATTCGTATCAAACGTTGGGTTAAAAAAAAAAAAAAGGGGTACAACCCGATGAGCTCATACGTACATGCTCATATTGTAATACAATTTGGAGCACATAAATATATTATGTAGAATTGGACATTTACATCACAAACGGATATCAGGTATATGATATAATATATAAATATATATAGACATATAATATATATATATATATATATATATATATATATATATATATATATATATATATACATATATATATATAGTGCCTACATAATTATATATAGCCAATGCATATGCGATGAAGAATGCAGATATTTCTCTAGGATTTTAGTTGCTTTTACGATAACTGCTGGATTTTTGCAGGATGGGAGCATCAGTTTGTACTTATATTACGTTAAGTATTATATATTCTTTAAGCAAAAGATGTAGCTAATTCGATCACAGCTAACAGCTGCTGAAGTGATGAGCACAGCTAGCAGCTGCCGAAGTGTTGGTCATAGCTAGCAGCTGCTGAATTGATGATCACAGCTAGCAGCTGCTGAAGTGATGGTCACAGCTAGCAGCTGCTGAAGTAATGAGCACAGCTAGCAGCCAGCAGCTGAAGTGATGATCACAGCAAGCAGCCAGCAGCTGAAGTGACGATCACAGCTAGCAGTCATCAGCTGAAGTGATGATCACAGCTAGCAGCCAGCAGCTGAAGTGATGACCTCAGCTAGCATCCAGCTGCTGAGATGATGATCACAGCTAGCAGCCAGCAGCTGAAGTGATGACCACAGCTAGACTAGCAGTCAGCAGCTTTGAAGATAGTCACGGCTAGCAGCCAGCTGCTGAGCAATAGCTGTTCTTTTTGAGACCTTCGTTAAATTTTCAATAGATGCAGCTCAGCTGTACCTGTTCATGTCAGACCCCGCTCACCATGGGCTCTCTCTCTATCTCTCTCTATCTCTGTCCCGCTCTCCCTCTCACACACACACAGTCTGTCTCTCTTTATCTCTCTCTCTCGCGCTTCATATTGAATGCTTACCTAAAAGCATAACTACCATATATAACTACCACTGTAACGCATGCATCACTGTAATGCATCACTGTAATGCATCACTGTAATGCATCACTAATGCATCACTTTAATGCATCACTCTAACGCATCACTGTAATGCATCACTGTGTGGACTGCTTTCAACTGCAAAATCATTATCGACTTGTGAAATTAATTCTGTCACGTGACAGCAGAGCTCGGGCTAGGGTGGCATAGCGACAGTCTAAGCTCTCGCTCAGCTGTTGCCTGTAGAATTATTTCACGCGGCAGGCATGGAAGTATCGCAGTGGTAACGGGATAGAAGCTGTTAGAAGTATTACATTGAAGCATTGCATAGAAGCATTTACAGATAAGCATTACATAGAAGCACTACAGATAAGCATTACATAGAAGCATTACATAGAAGCATTACATATAAGCATTACACAGAAGCATTACAGAGAAGTATTACATAGAAGCATTACATAGAAGCATTAAAGAGAAGCACGGTCTAAGTAATCAACCCTATATAAAGTTTACTATTGGATTATTATTAGTGATAGGATTCTGAATTGGGATCCTTTGGTGCAGGGTTCATATCCTAGGCTCGACCATCAGTGATATCGTTTAGAGGATGAAACTAACGTTAAACTGGACGTCTTAGCATTCTACGCTTATTTGATATAATCCAGTGATACAAATAGGGGATTGGTGTAATATTCTATTAAACGTGTATCTGTGGATTGCACAATTTTTCCCTCTGTCACTGCATGATGTAGGCCATGCAACGACCTATATAGCTCTATGTAGGTTTTTACACTGCACACTGCAGCACACGTATGTCTTAGTAGAGTAGGGATAACGTCATGAAGCTTTAAATGACGGATCCTGAGGTGAATTGAACCCTCGTGGGTTCGAATCCCAGGCCCCCAATATCTGAGAGTAAACTCTCGGACATTCATAGGACTGATAACACGGAAAGTGGACTAAATTGCCTAACAGTTTAAACATATGGTATTAAAAAGTGATATCAACATAGTTGATCATTTCACTATAATGCGTGTTTACTTACTTTACTTGTACGTAACGAGTTACCAATCAATTGCTTTTATTATGAGGCCAGTTTCTGCGACGTGGTCATAAATAAGTAGTAGATGCAACAGAGCAATAAGGGTTGACATGGATTTGGATTATCATTTAAATATTGCTAGTACTGTGGTAGTCACTGGACCAGCACCGCTAAGGAACCCTTTATTCTCGTCAGCACATGTTTTGTTCAAATCCTTTGGGTGAATCAATTTGTAGTGATATGATGATGTGATGGGGACGTCCCTGACACCACCCCTGTATGAGGAAACGGACGTTAAAATATTTTTATTATTATTATTGTTATTATCATTATTATATATATAATAAAAATTAAACAAAATATAATAGTAAGTTAATATCAAAAAATATCTATGAAAAATATATGTATGAATATATTGAATAGTAATGGGCTCAAAACTACATTAAGCTAGGCTTTAGACTTTTTAGGTTCTCGACGCGTATTTACTGAGACCAACACGTTATTCTCCATTCCACTATAATACCCCTCTTTGGACTGATTTCCCGGATTATGGTTATGTACCTCTTTTGGACCCCGCACTCTGCTCTTCGGTTTTGGTTTGGTACCATAGTGCTCAATGTTGTCACGGACGACAGTAGCACTCTAATTCCTTTGTTGTTGTTGTTGTTGTTAATATAACTCAGCGGTAGGGGGCTGGTGTACTAGCCTATCGTACGTGTGCATGTGTAGGCCTATAAGTCAGTAATTAAGGTTGTCGACCTCACCGCCTGTCTCGAGACTTTATCACCTGTCTCAATACTTTACCACCTGTCTCGAGACTTTATCACCTGTCTCAAGACTTCATCACCTGTCTCAAGACTTTATCACCTGTCTCAAGATTTTATCACCTGTCTCAATACTTTATCACCTGTCTCAATACTTTATCACCTGTCTCAATACTTTATCACCTGTCTCAAGACTTTATCACCTGTCTCAATACTTTATAACTTGTCTCAATACTTTATCACCTGTCTCAAGACTTTACTACAGACTCAACTGATTCTAGAAAATAACAAAGTAATCTCAGAGTAGAGAACATTTGTGTCACAAAATGTAAGAAACGTCACTGTAAGTGTTTCATTGCACATCGATGATAGGCCTTTAAAGTATTTGAATATATTGGCCCTAACACATGCAATTGAAGATGGACGGAGTTTATCACTTCGTATTTAACTTGTAATATTTTCATATTTCGCTTTATTTTTTACTTGTAATATAGCATTCTTTGATGAGGAAACGGACTACAAATAACCACTCTGTAATTAATTGTTCACTAATTAAAAATTTAGAATTGGTTTTGGATCTACCTGCATGTGCTGTGTCAAAGCAGGATTAACGAACCCAGGCCTCCGTTATAATTGTCAGCGATATAGAACTATATTAACATACTAGGCCTATTAATAATTAATTAATTAGTCTACTTTCTGAGTAATTGAATAATAGTACGTTTCACACAGGCGCAATTAACTTACCGTCAGCTATGAATATATCTACTAGCCCAGTGGTAGGTTCGTCAGCTGCTGTATCAGATGGGACAGCTGCTGTATCAGCTGAGACAGCTGCTGCATCAGCTAGAACAGCTGCTGAAGCTGTTGAGACAGCTGCTGCGGAAGGGGACCCAGCTGCTTCATCTACCCCTACCGTGTATCTCCCGCCCTCTGCTGTTCATTACATCGACCTGTCGTCCATCACCAACAGTAGAACACACCACCTCGAGGATGGGCAGTCCAATCCAGGTGTGGACTTACCCTTCATTACTTTGGTAGCATCGATAGATACGTATATGATGGAGGACCGTCTCTGACATCCTCAGAAAAGAAACGAGGACGTTAAATCTTTATTATTGATATCAATATTATTTACGTTTGTATTCTTCTCCTCCTTGGTTTTCTTTTTCTTCTTATTATTATATGGTTGGAGCCAGTGGCGATGTCGGTAAGATACTCGACCGAGGATCACTATGTGCGGGGTTCAAATCCTGGGCTCCCCCGTCACTGATATCGCTTTCGAGTGAGGAAACTGACACTAGCTTTACCAGCTTTATACGATGCAGGGCCGTCTATGACGGCCTCAGAAAAGAAACGCGGACGATAAATCTTTATTATTGTTATTAACATTATTATGTTGATGATATTCTTCTTCTTCTTATTATTATTATTATTATTTTTATTATTACTACTACTGCTACTACTACTACTACTACTACTACTACTACTACTACTACTGCTACAACTACTACTACTACTACTACTACTACTACTACTACTACTACTACTACTGCTACAACTACTACTACTACTAATGTCGTCATCATCTTCATTATCATTATTAGGGGTTAGGCAGGGGTTAGGCATACTGTAACAGTTGTGATCTTTGATCACGTAATTATTCTCTACTGCCCATTTCGCATAAATGTGGTATTATGCACATATACTCATATAGCGACGCCTACGAATTCCGTAGACTTAATGGACGTCTCAACACAGCCTGGGATAGAAAAAGCGAACGTTAAATTTAGTGAAACATTATTAAATCTAATATTAATTTTTTAGGATTTTATTTTTATGTTAGGTGCAGCAAGTTTTTTCATAATTGACAACAATTATATTTCATTTATTTTAAGTGTCTTTTGTCAGGCGTCGAATCCACTTGCTCGTTTCCCTTGATTGTGTGATTGATTGATTAAATATTAAATAATACCGAACACTAAATCGTGTAGTTTTGCAGGCTGGAGCCTGTGGAGAAGTTGGTAAGATACTCGACCGCGAATCAGCATGTTAGGGTTCAAATCCTGGGCTCGCCCGTCACTGACATCGCTTTCGAGTTAGGAAACTAACGTTAACCTTAGCTTTACCAGTTTAGATTCATCTGATCGATTGCCCGAAGGATTGATTGATAGATCAATTGATTGATAAATTTACTGCTGGATTGCTACACTGACTGATAGATTAACTGATCGATCGATTGATTGATTAGATGACAAGATTATCGAGGCAACGCCTTGCAGTAAGAGCAGCAGAGGCAACAGAAGAGAGCAGAAGACGCTGAAGATCCAGGCAGTACGGGTGGGGGAGAGGTGGTTCTCGCTCAGCAGCACTCAATTGGACCTGTGTAGGAGGATGGAGAGGGACGGGACCTGCCAGAGAGTGAAGATCATTGAGACTCCTGTCAGTCAACTGTCCACTGATAGGAGATCTAAACTAGAGGAAACTCTGAGAGCCCTGAACATCAACGTCGAACGTCTGTATCGCTTCGTGCTCTAAATTTATTTTCATATTATTAGTATCTGGAGCCAGTGGCGAAGTCAGTCAGATAGGCCTACTCCACCGCGGATCAGTATGTGCGGGGCTCAAATCCTGGGCTCCTCCGTCACAGATATCGCTTTAGAGTGAGGAAACTGACGTTAACATTAGCTTTTTCAGCTTTAGCTTTATCAATTAAGTTACACTTGAGTTATTTTACAAATTTAGGATCGGCAT
This sequence comes from Enchytraeus crypticus, assembly GCA_905160935.1. Lineage (NCBI taxonomy): Eukaryota > Metazoa > Annelida > Clitellata > Enchytraeida > Enchytraeidae > Enchytraeus > Enchytraeus crypticus. The sequence continues at coordinate 2,059,042 of CAJHZI010000528.1, forward strand.
CGTTCAGTGAACCAGAAATTCTATTCATCGGAATTTTTGCCTTTCGAATTTTTGTCTCTGATGATCTATATGTGCTTTGATAATTACAGAATTGCAGAATATTAAATCCGAAGCCGAGGGATCTCATGCTGCAGATAATATGCCCAGTAGAGCAGCAGAAGAACCGGATCAAGAACAAGATGGCCACGCATCCAGTTCAGTGGACAGCGGGGATTCGAGCAGTGAGTGTGGTAGGAAACATACTGTTCTACTTACTATTCATTTTATTTCTTGGTAAATGCACTTGTATAAAGGATTTTTCAGTTTTATATTGAACTAAGAGGTGTTATTAATATTAATTGGTATTAGTTAAGAGTTTGGTGAGTCTTAAAGAAGCATGTAATTGCTTCCTGACTCTGTAATGTTATGTAATACTGTTTAACCCTCGATTGGATTGCCTGATAGACAATTTGCACCTTCACTACAAGTACACTGTAGCAAATCGAGCCTGGCAATAGTTGAATATTAAAATATTTCAAAATCCAAGCTTCAGTCTTTCATTGACCCATATGAACAGGTTGATGATATATGAGGATGGTAAATCTGAGTGCTTGAAGTAACTAATGCACAGGAGAGGTTTGACATTTATTTTGCAGATGGGAGTGAAGAAAGTTTGCTATTATTGTAGACTGGGGTGAAGTCTATGAAGAAAGTTTGCTATTATTGTAGACTGGGGTGAAGTCTATGAAGAAAGTTTGCTATTATTGTAGACTGGGGTGAAGTCTATGAAGAAAGTTTGGTATTTTTGTGGATTCGAGTGAAAAGAGTTTGTTATTTGCATAGATTAATTGGAGTGAAGAAAGTTTAATCTTTGCCTAGATTGGAGTGAAGAAAGTTTATTATTTGCGTAGGTTGGAGTGAAGAAAGGTTATTATTTGCGTAAATTGCAGTGACGAAAGGTTATTATTTGCGTAGATTGGAGTGAAGAGTGCAGAAGTAGTCAGGATTCTGACACTACAGCAGATCTCGATGTAGAGAGAGATCTGGAGCAACAACAACAACAGCTATAAGACAAAACTGCTAGAGATCTTCAAGGCTTCACGTTGCAATGACAGTTTGAGTATTTTTCGCAAATGCTATTTCAAATTTCGCTGTTAGAATATTACAAATAACAGCAAGCAGTTTTATAATAATGCTAATGTCTGGGATGCCTTGTACGCTTGACCAGACTTTGGATGTTGTGAATTTTGTGCAGTTGTACATATGCCTCGAAATCCTAGTATCTGGAACTATCTACTCTAGATCAAGAAAAATCCGCCAACCAGATGTTATCCGAGAGCATCTATGCTTCCTGACCTAGTGTGCCGTTATGTTTATGTAAGAGTATCAAAAGTAGCTCCATAAGAAACTTGCTCTATGAGAATATTTCCTTGAGATTCTTGCTCTACGAGAATATTTCCTGGAGATTCTTGCTCTGTGAGAATATTTCCTTGAGATTCTTGCTCTATGAGAACATTTCCTTGAGCTTCTTGCTCTATGAGAATATTTCCATGAGATTCTTGCTCTATGAGAATTTTTCCTTGAGATTGTTGCTCTATGAGAACATTTCCTTGAGATTGTTGCTCTATGAGAACATTTCCTTGAGATTGTTGCTCTATGAGAACATTTCCTTGAGATTGTTGCTCTATGAGAATATTTCCTTGAGATTCTTGCTCTATGAGAATATTTTCATGAGTATCATGCTACAGGAAACAATAATCTAATTGGCATAACTGATTGATCTGAGGCTAAGATCATCTGGCCCTGAGCAGTGTAACTATTTTATTTTATTTAATTAACGGGTGCTTTCTGAAAAGTGCAAACTTGCCTATTTCTGTCGCTATTCCGTTTGCTCAATTTCTTTTCTACTTAACACTTTTATTTGACTTTATTGAAGATGTACGTAAAGTTGTTTTACGTAAAATACTCGATGCTATTTTGAACGATATTTAACTGTTTGAACCAAAGTTATCGTATAGTTTTAAAACGTGCATCAAATGCAGCGATCTATCGCAAACGATCTGCGACGTGTACGTAAGAGGCGACCAAGGCAGGAGCTGAGGATGGCAAGAGGGGAACCAACTCACCATGAAATATTTTCCCCCAGAATTAAATGGTAATTAATCCATCTAACTGAGGAAGGCAAAGAGAAACCACCTCAGAAGCCATACTTCTCCCAAGCTATAGGCTACATAAGGCATAGCCTTTGTGAAGGGATGAACTTGTTGATCTAAGGAGTGCTCTTACGGAGCGAGAAAACAGATTTTGAGTATAAATAAGTACCCTGAACCTGCCACTTGGCAGTGCACAGAAGACGAAGCAGCAATGTGCTAAATCATAATCCTAGTGCAACGTATAAATGATTAGTCTAATACTTTTATCACAATCGTACTGTGGTAAAGACGCATCAGTGATAATTACTATTAAAGCTAGAACTTTAATGCTACAGCTTAACTTTAATTAAATTTCAATGACGAATAAAATTTAACTTGATGTGGTATTAGAATTGAAACAAAGTGGTTACATATTTTTCTTTTTATATATTTGAACATTATAGAAAAACTGTACAGCAAAACGTTGACAAATATTCAACCGGTAAAACTTTGCAAGCGGGTGACTTGCACTTAGTGCTTTGCAGCAGAATCACTTTCAAATGTAGACCGAATTCGTTAAGTGAATTAGTTAATTCCAGCTCATTAATTAAAACTATAGCTCACAGATGGCGGGATGGCGTGGAAGCTCCGCTCAACCTCTAAGAACAGCTTTGCCGAATCTCTATGATGAGCTTTGCTGAATCTCTATGATGAGCTTTGCTGAATCTCTATGATGAGCTTTGCTGAATCTCTATGTTGAGCTTTGCTCAATCTCTATGTTGAGATTTGCTCAATCTCGATGATTAGCTTTGCTGAATCTCTATGATGAGCTTCGCTCAATCTCTATGTTGAGCTTTGCTCGATCTCTATGTTGAGCTTTGCTCAAGCTCTATGATGAGCTTTGCTCAAACTCTATGATGAGCTTTGCTCAATCTCTATGCTGAGCTTTGCTCAAACTCTATGATGAGCAGACATCGTAGACATTGAGCAGATTGAGATCTGCACTGTACTAGGACTGATTGGCAGGCTGACTGACACTAGCCACGCCCAACCTGTACTGTACTTTTACTGATTGGCAGGTTGACTGACACTAGCCACGCCCAACCTGTACTATACTAGGGCTGATTGGCAGGTTGACTGACACTAGCCACACCCAACCTGCACTGCACGTTGCTGCTCCTGTGCATATTGAGACCTGACGGCCACTTAAATGTCTTCCCACAAACGTTGCAATCAAAGCGCTTCTTCTGCAGATGCATGATGTTAATGTGCCGATTGAGATTATCACGTCGTGTGAATGAAGACGGGCAAATTGGGCAGTGAAGAATCTGCTGGACTACAACCGGATTCATTATATCCGATATATTCTGAACGGAAGCCCCGGGAAGCTCCGCCTCCTCGGCACTGCTGGCCCCGCCTCCCATCTGGACAAACAATTCACATCCGTGCAGATATATAATAATAATAATGGTTTAACGCCAGTTTCCTCATCCAGGGATGATGTCAGGGACGTCTCCACAGCACACATGACTACAGATCAATTCACCCAGACCAATCTGCAACAGAAATGTGCTGAGAAGTAAGGTCCTAAAAGAAAGCCAGTCCGGCGATCAAAAATATATATATATATATATATATATATATATATATATATATATATATATATATATATATATATGTATCACATTATTAACACATCCACGTGTTAATTTATATCTACGCTCTGAATTGGCATAGAAATGACAATATTTTACTCCACGCAGCCTTATATTGATCGTCTAACACAAACATTGCGTTCAATTCGAAAGGAAATCCTCAGCTTAGTCAGATAAAACAAATAAACATCCAAATCTGTCCTTCAATTTATAATAAAAACATATTTAGTAACTATTTTAATTTTATTTAATAAAGCTACGGCTATCTTTTGTATACGGCATGGTTGACCTAGTCGCTTTAAATATAGATCATTGGTTCTTTTAATGAATTTCTGATTAAAAATTGCGAACTCAATACATAACATTAGCATTTCCTAGATTCAATTAAACTGTCTTTTGAGTTAATTTGCCACTAAATCCCACTTACTACAAATGGTTTTAGTTCGACATTTTGCACCTAATTAGCACTAGTACTGCAATGCAATGTTTTTCTGTTACTCTGGGGTGTCTAAAGTTCCTTCATGTTTATTTAAAGTTAAAATTTCGATTGTATATTCTTGCTCTAGTGGATAGCCTACAATTGTATCAGTTACACGTTTGTATTGAGCATTGTTCATATTTTTTATTTCATTGAATTTGTGAAGTAAGGAAATTACGCGGTAGAAAAGTAAATCAACAAATTTAAACTTTCTAACACAATCAGAATCTAACTTTCAGTTTATCGTTCAAAGATTGAAAGATGATATCACAAACATGATATCAGAAACGTCTCAAGCGGTCTAAGAAAGCAGCAGCCTCGCCACAGTTCCATATTAACGCGTTAATCTCTCATCATCGATAGCGCTTCTTGTGGAAGTGCTTTACATTCACGTGCCGCGTCAGGTTATCGCGTCGTGTGAACGTTATGCCACACAGCGGACAGACAAGAATCTTCTTGGCGACAACTTGATTCATAACCTCAGACATTATCTCAGGCGGTATCTCCGTCTCTATGCTTTCCGTGCTCTCGCCTCCCTAGAAAAACAATTAAGATCTTTTCAGTCCACAGCCAGTGATTTCGCGGCAGATATACCGAAACAATAGAACCAGCAATTAATTGAATCTATCCATTTTTGTCGAACGGTTAACTCGAGTCACTCGCGAAAACTGAACTATATTTAGAACGCATTATGAGCAAATATATTTATAACAGAAAACTTGATCAAATAAGCCTTGAAAACTGCCATGGTTCATCAAAAACACTGATCATTAATATAGTTAATAACTAGATACCAACTGATCACTGAAGGAAACGAGGAATAATATAAGTTTTAAACGGTTGTCTAAAACAGCTACAAAAATTTATTCTATTTCGGCTGCAGATCTGCCGCCGGGCTGGCACTGAGCGGGATTACGTCGATGCAAGCTCAGCCCGGAATGCCATTTAAAAGTCATTCCGCAGACCTTGCATTGGTGGCGCGTTTTGTGCAGATGCACAACGTCTATGTGATAGGAAAGATTAGCGCGTCGCGTGAACGTCACGCCGCAAATGGGACACTGGAAATTCTGTTTCACTGCAGCCTGATCCATTATATCGGCTAGGACATGATCGGATATTTCTGCGTCCGTTCTAGATGCAGTGTTCATAGGCTTACCTCCCTGAAAAACAATCCAGCCAACTAAATCAGCTAACAAATCTGAACTGCGTTTTTTAAATAGAATTTTGTAATAGAAGAATGTAAATAAAAATACAACAGTTCGCAGTAATTTTGTACTTAATATTTATTGATTTTATTTATTTATTATTTATTGATTTATGATTGACAGTCGAAAAAGACACATGCGGATATATACATATTTACTCCGACCTTAACTAAACTAGGGATTCAGGGAAAGATGATGATTAGAGTCAAAACGAATAACCAATTTTGCTTATTATATCGTTTATGGTATAAAGTTTAATCTAAATAACAACTGAAATAAATCAGCATCGGGCAGGCATTTTTACCTTTTGCTTAACTAAAATACTTCATATCAATTTCATTCAATGTCCAGATCGCTTGAGGCGTAGGGGCCTAATTAAAATTTTTGGCTACCATACTAAGACGACAATTATGCTTCAACACGAACTAACTGATGACAATTAAGACTCTCCTATGACTTTCTGGAAGATTGTTGCACTACCTGAGAGATTTTGACAATAACTACCGAAGTCGCATCGCCTGTAGTACAGATAAATGGAAACTCCTGTCCATTGTTGCAGATTTTCACTCCTTTTTCTACAATTCCTTTATTTTCACTTCTACTAGCTATATTCTTTTCTGTCTCTATAAAACAACAGTTGCTATTGCTCACTATTCTAAACATCCCGTCGATACTAGGAGAGAACTTATCCAGACGCTACAAAAGCCCGGACAGAACGTATCTAGCGGCCACTTTCTCGTAGTCGCTAGATACGTTGCGGCTACTGACTCGTCGATGCTACACCTCTGCAAAGAGGTATAGGCTACGAAGTTGCGTGATCACGTACTCCTCGCAGAGTAAGAAACGACTCGACAGACAGCGTTGCCACCTCTGACACAGGCTCTACAAGACACGACAATTTCTCTGTGAGTGGTAGCAGTGTCGTGGAGGCCAGTAACTACGCCATCAGCTCTGAGGGGGGTCACGTGATCTAATATTACGTCGATGCAAGCTCAGCCCGGTATCTAGCGGCTACTTAAACTGTCTCGTCGATGCTCCGGGTCGACACGCCGCCGAGTTACGTCTGTGCATGCTCAAGCCTGAGTACCACTTAAACGTCATCCCGCAAGCCTTGCACTGCCGGCGAGCCTTGTGCAGGTGTATCGTGTCAACGTGGTACGCTAGGTTAGCACGACGCGTGAACGCCTGGCCGCATATTGGACAGTGGAAATTCTGCTGCACGGTAACCTGGCTCATTACGCTCGACAATATCTCGCCGGATATTTCGGCAATCTGCAGGCTTTCCGGCGTGCTGCTGTCTCCCTGCAATACAGCAGCGGCAAACAATGAGTTACAGTCAGTCTCTCTGTCAACTTACTGACAGCACGAGCAAAACAATGTGGTACATGCAAAGAAATATAAATAAAAATTCATCATGATATATTCTATTCGGATGTTTAAGGCGATGAAATAGCGAAATAATTCTCAAGATGCCATTTTAGGTAGACCTAAATAGATTTTTTAATCACAACCACCCACTGCTGATAATATAGACGACAACTCAACCCTCAGATGCCAAAGAATAAGACTCGAGTTCTTGAGTTTGCTTCTCATGCCACAGGCTTAAGAGCTACTGTTTATCTCAACGTCTTTCACAGCGATCTCATATTCTCAAACACTTCAAGCTGGTTCAACCCATCCAATAGCTATCCGACCAGCGACGCGACACTCTTATCTAGAACATTCCATCGAAGCTACCGACTTGTCGATCCAGTCGCCAGTCTGCAGGTCACAGAATTGCGCCTGTGTATACTCAGTCCAGAGTTCCACTTGAACGTCATCCCACACGCCTTACAGCGGTGCCGTGCCTTGTGCAGGTGAATGGCCTCCACGTGGGAATTGAGCGTTGCTCGGCGTGTGAAAGTTACAGAGCACAGCGGACACTGTAGACTCCGTTGCATAGAGGTGGAATGATTGGCTATCACTGAGAACAAATGGTCGCTCAGTTCTGTCTTGGCTGAAGCGGCCGCGACCATATCTCCCTGAAAAACAATTCAGCAGCGCACTAAATAAAACAACGAAAAGGAAATCAAGTTCTTGATGCCGTCTCGTCAACTCTAACAATAGTACGACGTTTTCTGCAAACAAGCATTTCACTGCTATTCCATGCAATACTGAATACGTGCGACGAAACAGGACTCTCTGCAACGTTCTACGCCACGAGAATAGAGATAATCGACTAGTTCAGTCGCTACTCCATATTACCTCCAGCGGAGGCACCAGGTCTGCAGGATCCGGGATTGCGCCTGTGCATGCCCAGCCCGGAGTGCCACTTAAATGTCTTGCCGCAGTCTTTGCACTCGTAGCGGGTCTTGTTGAGGTGCACAACGTTAATGTGGTGCGTGAGGTTGCCGCGATACGTGAACGTAACGCCGCAGATAGGACACTGCAGAATCTGCTGGACTCGGCTCATAATGTCTGCCATAGATTGACCGATATTTTCTGCCGTGGATCTACCTGCGGCAGTGCTCATGCCTTTCTGAAAAACAATTCAGCAGCGAACTAAATAAATCAATGATTTTAGAAAGACCTTGTTCTAGTCGTTTCATAAGTATCAACAGTGGGATTAAGTTACAGTTGTTAATTAAAGTAAAATAAGTTTTCTATTTAGTCGCTATTGCCTTTCATAGTCGATGTTGCCCATATCTAATTTTTACGCCTTTCACATCTCAAGCCAAAAACTCTCGTGTGTATCGGCTAACGATTCGAGGGACTTGAAAGAATTTGCTTTACATACTTCAGCATTCCTACAGCCACATAAAAAATCACACAAACACAGCAGGGTATAGAAGAGCTAATCGCGGCTCTCCAGCTCCGAAATGACCCACAAGTAGAGCAGTTTTCATTCCCGAGTAACCTTTCAACTACACTCGTCTCATGCCAAAGGAAACTAAGCAGAGAATGGAGCGACAACTTTGGGTCTGCATCTCCATATAATGCTCCGAAATAACCCGTCTCTGCGTAGAGACTCCAGCAACACAGAGTCCACTTTCGACTGATTGACACGACAGAACTGACAGCGTCTTCCAGTCTCTGAGGCTCCAGTGATCACGGCAAATTACTGCGATCCCGTAAGATTGATAGGACAAATTTCAAATACTGCAAAATCTTAACAATGAAGGGGATGATTGAAGCCAACACGAAGCAAGTTGGTATGTTAGTTGTTTCTATCATTTCTCTCATGTAAATCATTTCTCAAGCAGAATGTGGTTTTTGGGGAATCAAATCTTTGCTACTCTCCTTACATCAATACCATAGCACAAGTCATCAACTATTACACTGTCGAGGCATTATCTAGAAAAGACTCGGGCTAAATTTTAGCTCATAACTCTACGGTTCTACTATGAACCTACTCTCTCTCATACCTACAACCAAAATATATATAAATCGTTAATACTTAAATGTAATACATGTTTTTTCAAGATCACCTTTTTCTCTTACTTTTTGTTAAAGCCAATAAACTCCGTCAAATATTCCAAAATTCTATTTTCATTTTCTATAGCACACAAATAGTGAAATTATATAATATGCCCTTGGCGATAGCATCACACAACCCGGTCGCTACTGGAACGGAGTAGCGGACACAGTGCCTGTAGCAGACACAGTGCCAGGCCTGCACGAAGCAGAACTGCGCTTGTGCATGCTCAGTCCCGAATGCCACTTGAACGTCTTTCCGCAGACCTTGCACTCATACAATATCTTGTTCAGATGTTTAACGTTAATGTGAAGCGTGAGGTTATGACGAAACGTGAACGATACGCCGCAAATAGAACAGTGAAACAATTGTTTGCCAGCTTGACTCATTATATCTGTCATTGTTTGGTCCGAATTTTCAGCCTTGACTCTATCGGCGGAAATGTTCATGCGACCCTACAACATAATAAGTACCAGTATCCCTACAACATAATAAGTACCAGTATCCCTAGAGCATAGTAAGTACCAGTGTCCTCAAATTATGAACAAGTACTTTATGTTGTTACAGCTATAAGCATGACATGTTGAAAAAAACAAACCTACGTATACCAAATACCCAAAAGACAGTTATATATGCTAATAATACAAAAGAAAGCTATGTGATCTGGTACCATTACTACAACATGAACAATTACTCTGCGTTCTAGCTACATTATTAAAACAATATAAGTACCATGTGTCCATGCTACATAATAAATACCATCCTTCTAGTACTGCTACTTGTTTCAGCACAAAGTGTACTTGATTAACCTGTAAGTTTTACTGTTATAGACCTCTAAAATCTAGTTAAAAAAGGCTCAATATGCCCAGTTCCCACGTCTACGTAGTTCTTCTGCTAATTTTAGTCCCACTATCTGCTTCTTCATGCAGAAAATAGATAAAATATACAAATTTCATAGGTTTGACAAAAGAACTACTATTATCATGGCATTTCCTCTCATCCCACATCAACTTAGGCTAATCACAAATTGGCAAGAGAAAGATAGTGCATATATTTTTAGCAATAAAATTTTATGGTAAAACTAATGAAGTGCTAACTGAACTTTATGGTCCATTCTTTAACTAGTAAGGTAACTTCAGCAACTCACACAGAAGTTAGCAAAAAATGAAAACGTTCAGTAAAATCTACAATAAATTTTTAAACGTCATTTCGTCTTTCGTAAACTAAACTTCGACTCAACGCCCCTGTGAAATTAATTTAATATATTTTATGGTAAAATTGGCAAAAAGTGAAGCTTTTACATGTTCAGAAAGGATTCCTACGAGAAGTGACTTAGTGATGGTGGGGAGCTTTAAGAGTGATCTCGACAGCCAGTTAGCTGTTAATCTGAACATTACAGAAGTACAGCAAAGCTGAATAGAATTAAACACAAAAGGAAATTTATATAAAAATACAACTGCACTTTCCATCTGAAACATACATATATACCTGTATAGAAATAAAGTTAGCAAAAATCGGCAACATAACTACTGAATGTGCCTGCTACATCAACCACTCATCATAGTTACTAAATATTGTCATCTAACCGGTAGCATTATTGGTGATGCTCTGACTGAAGATCAGTAAGTGAAGGATTCAAATCCAGTGCAGTATGTTACTGACATGATTTCAAGACCAGAAACTGACGTCAAACTCTACTTCGTTGTTTATCCTGTTAACCCACCTGTGATTGGTTGAAATGTCCTGCCGTTCCTCTGTAACCACCACGGCTAAATGCTCGTCGCTGAACACCACCGGATTTATTTACCGATCGTCTTGCCGGATTGACCGAAGGACTGTAGTGGCTCCCCTGTGCTTCCGCCTCCATACCTTCCACAAAACTCATTTGATCTCCAGCTGTGGACTCGTAACTGTAGCCGTATTCGTTGTAGTACTCACCCCCCTCCATCCACTCACTCTCATCTCCCGCCTCTTCTCCTTCGTACTGAAGCGCCTCTCCTAAAAACCCAGACGTATCTTCTGATTGCTCTTCTTCGCCAACCACAAAACAGTCATCCTCGTTACTTCGCTGGCGTCCGTCCGAGTACTTACTTTCTGCTTCTTGTTTTACGTTACGAGAACAACCCGCCACTGGTTCGTCCATCCAGTTAGTCGAGCTGTTCGTAGGATCCTCGCACGGTTCTTCCTTTACGTTACAGGACTGAGAATGTTCTCTTTGTTTGCGAGAATTACTCTGCGACGTGGATTCGTCGTGCTGCGATGAAGCAGTAGATGTAGAAGCACCAAGTGTTTGATTAACGATACCTTCGGATGACTGATGAGTTGAATGTGAGCTTTGAGAGTCTAATCTATTACCAGAGTTATTTTGTGAAGTTGGAATCGTATGGGATGTGGCAGAATCTTTACAATGCAAGGACCTCGCTTCTAATTTCTCGGACGGCTGAGAAGAAGTGTTTGAGTTTTCATTCATCTGTTCTCTTGAGTAACTTTCTAATGGTTTCTGGCCAGTATAATTACTGACTTCTGGATTCTCCGCGATTGTTTCGTGTAGACTGAAGAGAACGACATCGTTTTCATCAAGTGTCACTCCTATCAGCGCTTCCATGCTGAAGCTGCTCTTAAACGACAACCCATTCTTACACAACAGGACCAGCGTCTCAGACAAAACTTTCTTCAGGTTCTTCTTTTCCTCGTTAGATATCATTTTCTGTTGTTTGTGTTGATGACCTGAAGTAACATATGAAGGGAAGGTTAAATAAATTATTTGATGAAATTGTTAGAAAACAGTTCATATATACTAAAATGATATAAACATAAATAGCTTAATTAAAGAGATGAATTCAGGGACATAGCTAGAGCGTGATTAGTACACAGTTAACCACCCAAGAGCATGATCATACCAGTTCAGATAGTCTGAGATTACTTGTGTCACCAATAGAGATTAACAAATGTTTTTATGTCAAACCCTTTTAACTGTGTTTGTTTGTTTCTTTCTAAATGTATATAGATTAAATTAATTTTATAAAATAAATATTTATTTATTATTATAAGCATTTTATTATTAGTATTCCATTAGTTTTCTTCTTTTTCTTAGTGTAAATCCAGCTTTTCTGCAGGGTCCGCTTGTCGACATGCCTGCCTCCATTCACCAGGCATATTTACAGTAATACGCTAATAAAATACATAGAATACATAATACTCATAAAATATGTGTTCATTCATACAACACTTTTTTAATATTGTGAATACAGAATTTTCATCTAATAACAAAACTTACAAGACGTACATCTAAAATTCACATCCTTCCCAGCAAAAGGCGACAATCCAAGTCCCATATTTTGTGGTGTAATTTTACATCCTTGATAAAAATAAATATTTACCACTTTTATTATCACACATTTAAACAATCCTCTATCCATCAGCCGATCCAGTGAACGAATGAGATTTTACTCTCTAATCGTCTTAACCAGTACAAAAAAACCCACGAAAATTCACTATACTTCATTTAATATGTAACGACATTACTTGACTTTTCAATGTTACTTGGATTCAAATTAGCCATTTTTAATTCGCTAATATGAATGATTAATAATCAGGATTAAGGAAATCTTTAGAGCATAAATTATACAGATATAACTTAGACGATTATTATTTAGATTACAAACCGGATTATAGACACAGTGAGGATAATTCTGAAAGAAATCAATTGAATTATTTTTCTTTATTTCCCCAACAATCGAAAATATCTGACGCATAATAACGCAGAGGTAAATAAGATAGAGACAGAACTTCGTCTGATAAAGACAGTAGTTACTCCCGGATTTGAATGTTAACTCATTCTTGACTAATAATAATAATATTATTAATATTATTCATAATAGAATATTAACTCTTAGAAATTGGCTTAAAATTAAAAATAAAATTGAATGCATTCAATGATGGAGATTACTCCCCTTAGGGTATCAATTTCGTAAGTATCGTGTTTCATGAATAGGCTATTAAAGGATAGTGGAATTTAATAAACAATGATTTTATTAACCAATTATCTACACCACATATATCGATCGTTAATAAATATCGGCATAATATATAGGCCCATACAGGGTGAGCAAAAAAATATTACACCTGCAAAAAGTTTGAATGTCTCAGGCTATTGTTCATATTTTCCAATAAAACTTTTACCAATTAATAAAGGACTAATTTTTGATGGGTCGGCCAATTTTCATCCATTTAAATCTATAGATTGGCCAATTATACAAGTTTCAGCAGAGCAACCCCCCATTTTTACCTAAAAATGGCGTTTGCTACAACGGTAAGGGCATATTGCACTTCATTGACGAGAAGGTAAAGGTGAACTCTAAGTATTACGCCAATACTTTAATTCAGGAGCTGTTTGATGATTTCTATGCTCTTCTACCAAATGGTTTGATCTTTCAGCAGAATGGTGCTCCGGCTCATGCATCTCGTCATGCACAGGAATGGATCAGCGACAGAAACCCGGATTTCATCAAGAAGAGAGAATGGCCTCCAAACTCTCCCGATCTAAATCCTCTAGATTACTATGTCTGGGGAATCGTGCTGCATCTATATCAGAAACATCCCACGAAGCCTCAAAACAAGACAGAACTGCAGGAGGTGCTTTACGCCATTTTTAGGTAATAATGGGGGGTTGCTCTGCTGAAACTTGCATAACTGGCCAATCTATTGATTGAAATGGATGAAAATTGGCCGACCCATCAGAAATTAGTCCTTTATTAATTGGTAAAAGATTTATTGAAAAATATTAACAATAGCCCGAGATATTCAAACTTTTTACAGGTGTAACCTTTTTTTTAACTCACCCTGTAATAGCATATATCGGCTATTCGAAAATTATAAATATTTATCGATTTCGTAAGTATGTATTGCGGTACTGTGCAAGGGTAACCTGTTAGAATTGAGGGCATGTTTTTAATGTAAAACATGTAAAGCATGCCCATGTTCCGGGGCTCGCCCGTCACTGACATCGCTTTCGAGTGAGGAAACTGACGTTTATATTAGCTTTAGCTTTAAAAGTGTAATACATGCAGGCCTAATACATATTATTAGGTTAATAATGTAATAATGTTATAATAAAATAATAATGTAATAATGTTATTAACTATTTCAACCTCGATCACTCTCTTTTTCTAAATTTAATTAGGGTCAACATAAGAATTAAGATTTGACGGCCGGGGGAGGAACGGAATGTTGCCGCCCTATGGTCTCTTCAGAACTTCCAGTAGAATAATTAAAGAACTTTCATCATCATCATCATCTTCTTCTTCTTCATCATCTTTTCTTCTTCTTTTCTTCTTCTTCTTTTCTTCTTCTTCTTCCTCTTCTTCTTCTTCTTCTTCTTCTTCTTCTTCTTCTCCTTCTTCTTCTCTTGAATCTCAGTTTAACTAGGGTCGGGAGGGATACGAATATACCTCCATTTCCTCTCTGTCTAACATCGATATCATCAGTCAATCTCTATGGTATTATGATCAAACCTTTTACCTTTTAATCAAACCTCTCCACGTCAGCTGTAGCCTATACCTCTATCTAAGTTCACTATAAGACCATACCATCTCAATCTCGACTGAGTCAACCTATTCACATCACCACTCCTCAAATTCAGTCTTACATATTAATTTAATATTCCATTCTATCTTTGATAGTAATCATATTAAAGTAGGCTACTTTAAATGCCCTTTTAATAACAATTTACGTAGATTAAATGTTATCCATTCAGCACAAGAACGGCAGTTTTTTTACTAGATCTCTAGTAATTTTATCTTCAAAGAAGCCTTGGTCTTTACTCCACAATTCATCTTTATATATACCCATTGAACTATACTACGTCTGTCTCGTAACTCGTATGAATTTCATTATATTTTTACAAGAAATGAAGATGCCGCAAGTTAAGTTAAAGAAATTGTAAAAATTCAGAACATGATTGAAAAAAAATACTTCTTTAAGATTGTGGCGAATCACATATCTTCAAAGCAACGCACCTCTGGGCATCTACATGTATATATAAAGGCGAGGCGAAAAGATGAATGATTGCATACCTGCCATAATACTATGTAGAAATACTTCAGTTTAACGTGACATCCGTAGATATTATCAACACCCGACTTTTGAAGCTTGCAGCCAAAGCTAGTAACGTGTTTAACGTCAATTTTCTGACCCGTAAGCACCTCAATTACGTAATTCGCAATGGAGTAATAGTTACTGATATCAGTGACTGGGCTCGTACAATGTCATACAGATCCGTGATCGGATATCTTATCGACATGTGTCAATCATATATAAAATGCCTAATACAAAACTCGTCGATGCGCGTCTCAATGACTCCATGCGCATAGTTTCTGGGACAATCAAATCGACTCCAACGCCGTGGCTCCCAGTTCTTTGTAACATACTGCCCCCTCATATCCGTCGTAAGGAGAGCACACAAGCAACTGCAGAGGGTCCGTGAAAATCATGCCCTCCCTGGACTTGTCTAATCCTCCTCGGAAGAGACTCAAATCTCGATATCCTGTTTGGGAGATACTGCAGCAATGTGATCCCTTGGCGTCTATGTCCCAGTGGAGATTAGAGTGGTCAATCGCTGATGTTAGAAAGCACCATCTGGTTCAGGATCCGTCTCAAGCGCTACCAAGAATGAATCTCTGCAGAGAAAGTTGGTGCCATTTGAATCGTTTCCGTACGGGTCATGGTAGATGCAGAGAAAGTGAGTTTCGCTGGGGAATTTGTGATTCACCGCTTTGCGACTGCGGCCAATCGCAAAACATGAAACATATCGTTGAGGAGTGCCCTCTAACCTGCCTACCGGTGGTCTGTCTACGCTAAGTTGCCTAACAAGTGAAGCAACTATCTGGATTAACGCATACGCTAAATAAAATCATATATAAAATAGTAGATACATAAACTAAGAAGTATGAAATATACTTGACGAATGTAACCTCATTCTCTTGAAAACGAAATTTATTTTGCTATCACTAATATATTCCTCCAAAATCTACAGTGAAAGAATTTCGCTAACAGCTCGTATTAGTTTAAAAAGGCACACAAAAGGAGTATGAACTAATTAAATGTGATGTTAAGAAGCGAATGGATAATACTCTTCATCAAAAGCTCGAAATTACCGCACCACCTGGTTTCTCTAGATTAATTCCTTATGTTGAACAGGAATTATCGGCGTGGATTAAACATATATTTTATTTTATTTTTTATTTAATTTAATAAGAACCCTAAAATATGCCTATATGCTTATATACTTATATATTATTATCCATACTGATACATAATGTTTTGATTTTGCATACCTCGGAATACTAACGTATTTCGTGTAAAAACCCATTCGTCTAAAAATTCTAACTTCGCATTACAAAGAATGCATTTCTATGAAATAAGTTATTTGTTACCTATTCTCTATCCTACTGCAAAAGCGAAATATATAAGCAAATAAAACAATCAATACATTCAATTTAAACAATCAATATAATATACAATCAATTTAAACAATCAATATAATATACAATCAATTTAAACAATCAATACAACGTACAGCTCCTATAGCTAATATCATAACAAGTCCTGGCAATGTAATCACTTCAACTTGTTGAAACTGAAATTAACACAAATTACGTCGATAAAAGTTATATCCGCATCCTAATAATAGTAACAACAATTAGAGTGCTACTGTCGTCCATGACAACATCGGACACTATTGAGACAAATCCAAGCCGGTGAGCAAAAAGAAGGTCCAAAGCGGTGCAGTAGAAAAATGAAACTCTGAGGTCATTTTCCGGACTAGCTCCTATAGCTAATATCATAATTGACGCTGTAATATTATACAGGCGCACTAGTATATAAAGCTCATAGGCATGAGCCTATGGTCTTCTATAGAATAAGTTAGCTAACCTAGAACAGAAGGCTATTGAAGCTAATTACTGTTGAGGAATTTTTTCATTCGTTCATTAGGAAAAATTTGTAGCAATTTCTTGAGTCTAGGCGCTTACTAACCAAATGCCCTTTCTGATATTGGTTGGATCTTATTTCTTTGTCGCAGTTTACGACACATTCAGTACACGGTTGGTCTATTCTTCAGCAACCCAGAGACAACACGAATATATATATATATATATATATATATATATATACCCAGACACAACTCGTATATATATAAATATATATACATGTATATATATATATATATATATATATATATATATATATATATATATATATATATATATATATATTAGAGATGAGAATCGAACCGAACCCGAACCGAACCGAACCCTAAAATCTAGAATTTTGACCGAACCGAACCGAACTTGAACTCAGACTCTGACCGAACCCGAACCGAACTTGAACCCAGACTCTGACCGAACCGAACCGAACCCGAACCAAAACTCTGGCCGAACCCGAGCCGAACCCTAACCCAGACTTCGTCCAAACCGAACTGAACCAAACTCTTGGAGGTCCTTTCTTCTTCACCAGCCTGACATTAAATAAAGATAGTTAGAACCATACAAATATGTATTAGTTTTTGAATTTACATGTCTTACAGTATCTAACAGCATATATTCAGGTAAGGCTGGTTCCGACACAAATTTTAAAATGGTAGCGGTACAAAGGAATGGTGCCTGGAAGCGAGACGGGCCTACAGAGGATAATGGATAGTCTGAATGATACGGTATTGAAATATGGAATGAAGATTAATAACAAAGAGACAAAAGTGATGAGAGTATCCCATAAAACTCGGAAAATGCTTGACTCAATCTAGGTGGATTTGTTCTTGTTAAATTCAAATTATGAATTTAATCAAATTTTAGTGTGCTACCTTAATATTTTTGCAGCCAGATTTACAAATAATTATATATGACATTCTCCATGTGTTAAGGCTATCTGGAGTAGAGTAAATAATTTTGCACTATAGCGATGCAACAATTTCATAACTCTTTTCGTAGCTTCATAATTGATCTGATAGTTTCAAATTTGAAACCCTAAGGTAAATTATGAAGCTTATTACTGGTAAGTTGATAGCAAACGGTGTATATTATGATCATTTTTCTATGGAAGTACACGTGTTTACCAAATCATCTTTATTTGACATTTTTATGTTACTAAATTGCACTTTGTCTCTTAAATAATGGATCAAATTTTAGCCAAGACATTTCCACTTAATTATAAACGTATCTAATATATAGGCCTATATAGTGACAATAAAAATTTAAAAATTGATGAAGCATTCTATTTTCTCGTTATAATTAAGGAAACTTTTTCAGATAAAATAATAAAGCTAAATATCTACATTATGAACAATTGTTGGTCAACTAACAATATTTTAAGAAATGTACAGGAATAAATGCCACTTCTCTCCTTTTTTCATTGTCAGATTTTTACCCAGGTGAAAAAATGTGGCAGCTATTATGACTTAATGAATTTTAAAGCAAATTTACCATAAACCATTTTAAAAATGTTTGTCATAACCGTGATTATTATAAGTAAATTTAAACAATTGCAACATTATCCAAATCAAACCACGTCGAACTCGAATCGAACTCTTGCGAGTCGGAAATCAAGCCGAACCCGAACCGAACCCGAACCCTTGTTAGAACCGAACCCGAACCGAACTTTCATTTTCAACGAACCGAACCCGAACTCTGGAAACTCATAAAATTCCCATCTCTAATATATATATATATACATATATATATATATATATATATATATATATTATATATATATATATATATATATATATATATATGTATGTATATATATATATATATATATATATATATATATATATATATATATTTAAAGCGAAAGAAAGAACAGCAAACCAAAAAGATTAAGTTACTATGGAAACAGGTTTCCATAGTAACTTAATTTGTGGCTCATGTCTGCATCCAATTAGATGCACGTATCTGCGCTTAATCACAGAATACTGCAGACTTCGCCTTCCCGTCGTTATTACTTTCTCTACTTGACGAAGTCTCACTTAAGATGTGCTGCTAGAGCATTGTATTACTGAAAAACTTTAGAAATTAAAGTTAACTAAAAGTAACTAAGTCTTAGTTATCAACCTAATAACTAAATAAAAGTCAACAAAGTTTATGATACTAGAAACGTATGTCAGTTTTAGTTTTAAACAGAAAAACTAAAACAGTCGTATTTCTGTAAGACTAAGAAAAAGGTACGTATAGTGCTATCTGAAATGTAGTGATGTGTGCTGTGGGGACGTCCCTGACATCATCCTTGGATGAGGAAATGGACGTTAAACCTTTATTATGGTTATTATTATTATTATTATTATTATTATTATTATTATCGCTCTCTCTATTTTTCTCTTTTTCTCTTGTATTTTGCCAAGTGGCAGGACCAAGGCTCATATTCCTACTCACACTGCCTATAGGCTCTTTATGGAGATCAATTCACAGTTTAACGAGTTAATCCATTCACATAAGACTATGCCTGATCCAGTTTAATATCAGAGCTTAAACTGTTGATAAGGTACAGCTGTTTAACTTCTAAAGAACAAGAATAAGCTAACAATGTTACTTACAGGAGAAGATCTCTAATCGAACATCATAATAATATAACTTCTTCTTATGAAGTCACCCACACTTAGTAACCTTTATTGCTACCGAGTCACACAGTAATAAAGGTATGGAACATAAAAAGAACAAAGAAGGAAATGAAAATATTTTTAAAGGGTTAATTTACTGGCACGAGCTGATGCTTTTAAAGGGTTAATTTAGCTGAGGATGGCAAGAGGGGACACACCTCACCATGACATTTTTCCCCCAGGATTAAATGGTAATTAATCCATCTAACTGAGGAAGGAAACGGGAATCCACCTCAGAAGCCACACTTTTCCCAAGCTATAGGCTACACGAGGTAGGGGTAAGGCATAGACTTTATGAAGGGATTAACTTGTTGATCTAAGGAGTATTCTTATGGAGCGAGAAAGCAAACTTTGAGTATGAATATGTACCTTGAACTTGCCACATGGCAGTGCACTGAAGAGATACAGCGAATTTACTGCAATTTCATAATTTTACGCCCTGGTTAATTAACTTGACCAGGAATCTAATCCTGACCGTTCGTATAGTATAATATACATTATATACATATATATATATATATATATATATATATATATATATATATGCATATATATATATATATATATATATATATATATGACTGCTGTAAGTCTGAAATAAATGATGATGATGATGATGGTGATTATGGATGATGATGATGATCATGACGATGATGACTCTCTGATAGGCTGGACCGGGAATCGAACCAACAAGAGTTAGAATAACCGATCGGTCACTTTAAATTTCGCGACTTAACCATTTCATTCATTCAACTTTTTATTTCAGTCAGTAGCAATGACAAAGAATAACAAAAACGTTTACTAATAGTCTTCTATGCTACAGAATACTGTAGAACCTATGGCAACCATACACATTAATTACTACTAATACAAGAAGGTAAATATCGGAAACATAGTTATATAAATTTAACGTAAAAGGTAGTCTACTTAAACCTTAGTCATAAGGTAACATAAATCAAGTGAGCTAAATCAATATTGAGCTAATATCAAACTAAGCATAGTTGACTTAAAAACGAAAAAAGAAATAGAGTTAAGCCGACGTGTCGTGTCAATTATTCCATAACTTAGGACCACGCACATTCAAGCTTTTCTTACGCATATTGAAGTGAAAATGGAATCATATAGTCATTTATTGATATAAATCAATATTAACTATCAACTATAGATTTATTAACCGCCAAGAATTGGTTATATAATTTAGTGGATAATTATGTTTCATTACAAATATGAATAACACAGTACAGTAAAAATTTCTATCTAACAATTTTAGCCAAGATAGATCTTTAAATATTGGAGAAGTATGTGATAAATAGTCTGCTTTATTTATAATTCTGATGGCTCGTTTTTGCATTTAAAATAAATATTTTAGTAGCCTACAGATGCAGATGCATTTGACAGCGAGTGGAAATAAAAAACGGCATAAAATATGGCAAACACAAAACGATAACCATCGGAACGTCTATAGGCTCTAATTATACTAAACAACTCATAGCCGTTAAAAAATGGAGTCTCAAGGAAAAATGAAACCAGGAGGCAGAATTCTCGCAAAGAGGAAATTCTAAATGACTGAAAATGATAGAACTGATTTTAAATCAGTCCTTCCTTAATTTTGTGAACTTGAGGTCGGCTACTGCGAAATACTCGCAGTTTTGATCGAAGAAATCTTGAGAATTATTTTGTAGCACATTTCGTCTCTTAGAGACGTCTCTGGCATTATCCACAGATGACGAAAAGGAAGTTAAGTGCAATGTAACATTAATTGTTTTGTTGCATATATTACAGAGAAACCGGCTGTAGTTACAGATTAAGTACAAGATGGCGACCGGATGTAGTTTCGCCGCCATATTGGTTTTTTATTTAACGGTAGTCGAATTTGCGCACTATACTCCGCAAGTTGCAGCGGTTTCGGTCCAATCTTCCAGCAGACAAAGGTAGGCATGATTCGAATAAATTAATATTAATTACGATAATTTTAAATCAAGTGCAGTAAATTATTATATCTAACGGACATTAGGTACTCACACGGCAATAAATAAATGAAATAAACAATAAATCAAAATAAATCTCATCAATATCAAATGTACAGGAAAATAGAAAATAGCTCAGAATCGAAATGATAAGTTAAAACGAGTTGATTTAGCTGTAATTGTGAAATATGATCATACATCCTGCTAACCTTCATGAAATCTTGTGTGCTATGATGTCTAATCTATTAACATGTTGATGTTGATAGATTGAAGTACGTAATAATTAATAGTAGGCCTATCAAAGACCTCTATAGCCTATAAGATGTACCTGTAAGACGTAGATTCCATTTTGTGGTGGAAAAATTGAGAAGAGTTCAGGAAACTACTGCGCATGTAGCGTAAAACACTGATGACGTGAAAGGAAAATCACCTCAGATTATCATTAATATAAATTGATAAGCATTGATCTTATTAAAGACATTAAGCACAAAAAATTAATTAAGCGAAACAATTTTTTTTCAGTTGATATTTGTTAACGTCGTATTTGTAGGTACCCTCAGTGGATTAAGTTCGACGAGGCCGGGCCGAAGGCACCGGGACAACCCTACGTGTGGCCTCAGGGCTCCCGGCCCGTCTCTGCAGGTACGGGCAAGCGTCTGGTCCCGGATAGCTACCGGGGGGCAAATCCCGCTTCCTTCGTCTGGGAGGGGGAGGGAGAGAAACCGGGTGACTTCTGGAAATTCATCTTCGGCGAAGAGCAACATTAAATATCGTTCAAACTCTAGGATTGATCCGTCACTGATGGTGAATTCGAGACATTTGTGGGCGATAAATGTGCTGTATGTAGAGTGTTTTAGTGGCGTAGGGGTAACGTCGTGAAGTTTTAATGACAGATCCTGAGGTGAATTGAACTCTCACGGGTTCGAATCCCAGCCGCGCTGATCTGAGAGTAGAACCTCCGACATTCACTGGACTGGTTATACGGAAAATGGTCTAAATTGCCTAACGGTTTAAACATGTGGTAGTAAAAGCGATAGATATCAACATAGTTGATCAGTTCACTATAACGCGCGTTTACTTTTTTACATTATTATTAATCACAGATTATGGACCGAGTCCGTAGTCGGCATTGTGATAATAAATTTACGGTAATTTTACGTCCGTTTTGTAGCGATAGGAAGACGTATGGTCAACGAATCAATAATTAAACCGGTAGCTTTTAGTTTTCAGTCTAAGTCCGCTAAACGATGGATCAACTGAATAGATTTCAATCAAACTTATGTAAATGCAAAAACACGAACATTCTTCAAAGTAACTCTTGGTAGAGGAAAGACTTGCTTCATTTCAAAAGAACTAACCAAGTTAATTTGGAAAGTTCAAGTGCAGCTTAGTTATAGCGCCCTTCTAGTGCTGACTCCTTGACAAAGAGAGAAAAAATTAAAATCATAATTATAAATTAATTAAATAAATTAAAATATATATAATTATGATTATTATAAACTTTATTATATATTAATAATAATTCATTTGTTTTAATTATTATTGCCGTAAACCCGCTAGAAATAGCAGTATCTAATAATATATAAATGTCACTGATGGCATAACAAAGCTCATACAGACAACCACAGCAGTCTACCATATCCTCATAAACTACTGACATAACCTCTCTAAACACAGTTAACAGCAGCCTAACCACAAGTCACGGGTCACTGATTCGATTTCCAGTCTGACAGCATCCGACAGTACAATAAGAAACAATGAAACGAACGCTAAACAACTTCATAATAAACTAAATAAATAAAATAACTATTCGGCCTGCTAAATAATCAACTATTTCAATAACTAATCAATGAAGTTCCATTAGTCGTCAGCAGCTATTATAATACGCAAATCCGACAATAGTCCGAACATTACAGTTTAATAATCATATTAATAAAGGTTTAACGTCCGTTTCCTCATCCAGGGATGATGTCAGGTACGTCTCCACAGCACACATCACTACAGATCAATTCACCCAGACCAATCTGCAAAAGAAATGTGCTGAGGAGAAACAAGGTCCATTGCTCAATTTCTCATCTTGATGATAAGTGGGCTTTGCCATTTGACGACATTAAATAGGGCGTTTAGAGTCACGGCACCACTTAAAAACCAGAGTTCAAGAGCCTGGAGAAAGTCTAGGAGAACCAATCAGAGTTCAAGGATCAGGAGAAAGTCTATGAGAACCAATCAGAGTTCAAGAATCAGGAGAAAGTCTAGGAGAACCAATGACAGCATAGATATTATCCCCAGCCTTTACTCTTCCCGTTCGTTCAATGTTGAGGTTAATTCCGAGACAGGGAGAGTCTCCAAACAGAGGCACCAGCTTACGATAACTGCAAGTACAGCAATGACAAAATATGATAAAATATCTCGCAGAATGATAAAATATCTTTCTCTCTTAGTGCACTGCCTGTTGGCAGGTCTATGGCATATAATTATAATTCCTCCATATATTTCTATCCTCTGCCTTTCTCTTCATATCAACACATCGACACGCCACTGGCTGGAGCCAGTGCGGGGTTCAACTCCTGGGCTCGCCCGTCACTGAAATCGCTTTCGAGTGAGGAAACTAACGTTAACATTAGCTTTTTTAGCTTTACATGAATTATTTATCAAATCATTCAACGTACCATGTTTCAAAAAATATAACATTAAATAATATAATAAATAATAAAATTATTATAATAATACAGTTGTATTTGAAAATGATATAATAATATAATAAAATAATATAATAAATAATAAAATTATTATAATAATAAATAACATAATAAATAATAAAATTATTATAATAATAAATAACATAATAAATAATAAAATTACTATAATAATAAATAATATAATAAAGTAGTTTATAATATTTCAGTTAATCAAAAAATTAATGCACAACTAAGAAGCAGATTTAGATACAAATGTCAACAAAACTCTACAACAAATTTGTATACAACAAATACAGAATGATATTCACTTAGACACGACAAATAGAGAATGATATTCACTTAGACACAACAAATACAGAATGATATTCACTTAGACACGACAAATACAGAATGGTATTCACTTAGACACGACAAATACAGAATGATATTCACTTAGACACGACAAATACAGAATGATATTCACAGACACGACAAATACAGAATGATATTCATTTAGACACGACAAATAGAGAATGATATTCACAACAATTGTACATTGCACTATACTCACGCCTCTCTACTTCTGCTTTAGAATAAAAATTATTCACGCGAGATAGGATATTTACTGCATTCTATATAAATGACTCATTGATTAATTGATTACCATTTAATCAATATGATCGATATATTAACAATTGATTATGACTTGATTATATTATCAATCCAATCATGGCTAATCAATTTATTGCCTGATGGATAACGCTTTTGTTTAGCTGGTTGATTGATTGATAGCTACCTCCTCAGTGATTTAAGAGGCTCGTGGTCTGCAAGTCTTTCTCCAGATTTTGGGTCAACGTTTGTTAGCACACATCTATATATAGCAACAACAACAATAACAATAACAACTACATTACCTACACACACCTATGTATAGCAACAACAACAACAACAATAACAACTACATTACCTACACACACCTATGTATAGCAACAACAACAACAACAACAACATTATTATCTACACACATAATAATAATAAATAATAATAAATGTTTAACGTCCGTTTCCACATCCAGGGACGATGTCAGGGACGTCCCCAACAGCACATATCACTACATCTATGTATAGAAATAACAACAATAACAACAACATTATCTATACACATCTCTGTATAACAACAACAATAGCAATAGCAATTACATTATCTGCACACATATATGTATAGCAACAATAACAACAATAACATTTATATACACATCTTTGTATAGCAACAATAACAACAACATCTTCATCGTTTACATACACATCTACAAGTATGTATAGCAACAATAACAACAACATTTATATACACTTACATCATGCATAACGACAACAACAACAACATCTTCATCATCTACATACATGTATCAATTTTATAGTAGTATATTCGTTTATTGTCAATAATCTAACATACCACAGATATTACGCATTGAAATGTAGACCATTCCAGTAAAATCCAAATAAATACTAAACTAAGTAAAAATTGTAAAAAGTTAATAACAATTACTGTATAGAACAGATACAGACGTATTGAAGATTACCTTTTTGTCCACAATTTTAATTTAACAAAATTGTAATTATTTTAAATTTTAAACTTACAACTGAAATGTGTACACATTAAGTAAACCATTAGTTGAAACTCGCCTTAAGATTAAGCAGATTTCACTAAAACAATTTCTGATTATAATACAATCATTTTCAAATACAACTGTATTAATTTTCACTTCTTAAAAACTTAAGAAAAAATAACATTTCATAAAAAATTTGTCACCTTCAGTACCAAAACTAATCCTAGACTGTAAATTACCATGAAAATATCTCCCGTCTTCTTCAGCGTCTGTCTTAAAATTTCACACGGTACTTTAAAATTTAGAAGAAATGTTCTTTATATATTTTCAACATAATTACTCATGGCATGCAAATTATTAGCCGATAGAAAATGCTTCACTTACCGGCCGCAGAGTTTCACAATGCTCATCTCTGTTTCTCCTATATAAACCTTGTTCCAAGTGTCCTATGCAGCAATGTCATAGAGCAAAACTGCAGGGTTAAAATAATTAAAATATCACTTGAACGCTGTAATCAGGCTGAATCCTGAAATAAGTTTCCACTTTGTCGCTATCTATGGATCAGACGAGAAGAAATCTAGAACAGCCTCAAGAACTACTGACGTACCCTCTCTAAACAAAGTTAACAGCAGCCTAACCACAAGTCACGAGTCACTGGTTCGATAACCAGTCTGACAGTATCCGACAGTACACTGAGAAACAATGAAACGAACGTTAAACAACTTCATAATAAACTAAATAAATAAAATAACTAATCGGCCTGCTAAATAATCAACTATTTAAGTAATTAATCAATCAACATCATCATCATCATCTTCCCATGAATCCCAGTTTAACAAGGGTCGGGAAATAACTAATCAACGAAGTTTCATTAATCGACAGCAGTTACTATAATCACTGGATACCTCAGCAAATGGTTCAGAACCGGACACAATGATATTGGCTCGGAAGCTATCTGTAGTGAGTGGAGAGGACATCTTAGTGTTGAGGTCTGTAACAGAGGATTCTGACAGTAGATGACACGGAGTAGAGTCCTGGTAATTCATCTAGTAATCAATCAATTAATCAATAAATCAATCAATCAATCAATTAAACATTCATATACGTAACCAAGAAATTATACAGATTATCAAACAGTCTTATTATCATGCAGTTTTCAATAAATCAATCAATCAATTAATCAATCATATACTTAACCAAGCAGTTATACATATTATCAAACCGTTTACTGATTGCTTGATGATATAATTATTTGCATGATTAATTCTTTGATTAATTGATTGATCATGATCAATTGAAGATTATAATCAATAAGGCATTGGAATTATTTAAAAATTAATTATCAAACCGTTTACAGATTGTTTGATGATATAATTATTTTCATGATTAATTCTTTGATTGATTAAGTGATTGATCAATTAAAGATTATAATCAATAAAGCATTAGAATTATTTAGAATTAAAAAATATATATAGTTTTGTAATAATTGATATTACAAATTATATTTCAGATTTTTACCAATACAGTATTATAATTAATTGAATGATCAGATTTAATAGACTCGCCATTCTTCAGGTAAGCAATCAATTTATAATTAATTAACAGTCCACATCAATTGCAATTAAGTAATCAAATCACAGGATGCAGAATTCTAGCAATTACTCAGGTAGTCAATCAAATCTTAAATAATTTACAGTCCATATATCTCAATCAATTAATCAATCAGTCAATAGATTGTAAAATACAAGCAATTCTTCAAATAATCAATCCTAATAAATTAATATTGCTCAATGAATCAATTAAATAATAAATTAATCAGGCAATCAATCAATCAGTGAAAGAGACTCTGAGAGTAAAATTCTGTCAATTTATCTTTGCTGCTCATCCATCAGAAAATCTTTAAATTCGCTATTTTATCAATCAGCCTTTTATGAAACAATGAAACTTAATTTATGAAACAATGAAACAATAAAAATCAATCAAACATTGAAGATATACAGGCAGTAAGTTAATTCTCTCAAGTACATAAAATCAGGTCCATAGCACACAATTCAATTAAAACCCGTAGGCCCTCAAAGTTCGTCTGGCTCTGACTCATAAAGATACTACATGATAAACAGAATTGATGCTGTCAAAGCAGAAATTATGAAAAGAAACTAAAAATATAATATCTGTCATGGTTTTCAATTAAATCTATTTGTACTGAGAAAACTCTGAAAACTCTGCGTTGCAGATTTTCAGGCCAAATTGTGGATAAAAAAAACTCGTCAACATATTTATGCAAGAAGTTTATATTGCAGGAAATAGGAAATCAAAATACATGTGATATACTATAGAGGAGCCTATGTGCATGCATATATACAAAACATATCTAAAATATCATTTAATTAAAAATCAGAATGTTCATCTAAAAATACTACAGAACAGGAAGTGTAACACTATACGTTACACTACAAAAACGCTTAAAAATAAATTATATAAGGCTACCTTTTGTTGCTGCGGAATATGTTTAGTCCAGGCAGCGTATTTAACGGATCCACCATTAACAGATCTTCTGTCAACAGAGGGCGCCGCGTAGAGTAATCGGCAGTCTGATCTCTCGAGAAATGTATTCAACCAATCTGCAACGGCATCTCCGCAGTCCAGTCCCATTGATAGCCCACCATGAACACTAAATATCAATCAATCAATCATTCAATCAATCAATCTATCGATCAATCAATCAATAAGAATTTAACGTCCAGTTCAATATATATATGTTATATACAAAGTATTAAGGTGAATAGTTCATTTGTTAAAGGAGCAAATTCATTTCAGTACTACTTTATATTAGTATAATTACTTTTATAATAGATCATAAGCATTAACTAAAAGCAAAATAACTGGCTTTTATCACAAATTTCATTAATTGTTATTAATTTCATCAGTAAATGCATGAAGCTAAGATGTTAGGCAATGATAGCAGTGCTGATTACTGAGGCTAAATGATATGGATATATTAATACTAAATATAAAAAACTTTCTTTCAATGCGCTGTTGTGTCTTATGTAGTCATAGTCATTCCATGTTCAAAGTTGCTCAGTAATCAGTGCTCACATAATCCACTTTCGCAATGAGGGCATAAGAATTCTCATAACATATGACACTAATATTGCCTAAATAGAAAATGAATCGCAAACGCCGTAATGAATTTAAAATTTAACACTTTTCTGAAATTATATTAATGCTATGGTTGATCCAGTACCTCTATATTGTAATCTATGGCGATTAAACTAGTTAAATAATATATCATTACTTACTTGTATGAAAAAATGAGCATTTCACATTAAATACCTGAAGAAAATATTCCTTAAAAACATGTAGAAAACTATATTAAGCCGTATTTATGACAGATTAACTTACGCTGTCTGACGAATATCATTTCTCTGGATTACATCGACAGATTTGATGGTAATGGAAGCCATATTTGGAGCCTCAAGTTTTAACACGTGTCCTTCCAGGTGAGGTTGAATAAGAACCAGCCTAGGAACAGTTCTAGCCGTGAGAAATGAATGTTCGGGTCCTGTTGTTACCAAGAACTGTCTGAAATAAATCAGTTAATCTAATTAATTATAATTATTTAATTTTAATTATCGTACTTAATTTGTTTTTTTAACTAAATATAATTTTAATTCATTCAGTCAATGTATGATGATTTTAAATCCATTTTTCATCCAAATAAGCAACTAAACTTGTAATTTTAATTATTATCTATTAATTGAAATAAAATTAACACATTTTCTAACGCAAGAACTTTATTATATAAAAAACCATCCTTTATTTTATCATTGCCTTATGTATTAATTTTTATATATGAAAGAATAAAGGATATAATCTCGAAAGTAAGAAAGGGCATTTGGTTGGTAAGCCTATATGGCCCAGAAATTGCAATAAAATTGCCTAATCCAACCCCTCGATAAAATGGGATTTAAGGGAAGATGATGATGATGATGATAAGTAGCAGATATAATACCAATAGTTATAATTTCAATTTTAATATCATCATCATCATCATTTTCCCTTTAATCAAAGTTTAACTAGGGTTGGGATACAAATGGGCCTTCTCCACTCCTCGTTGTCCCATACGATATTAAAATCATAGATCATCTATTTATTAATCGAACAATTTACATAAAATGCTTCGAACCTGTCATAGAATTCTCCAGTAGAGGCGCCCTCTACCGTACAATCCAATTCTTTGACCTCGAGTCCTGCCATTGATTTAACTGGATAGATCATGAGCTTGGACACCTTGCCCACCAGCTTCCGTTCTCCAGGCTGAGCCATTGCCAATCTATTTGACAAACCATTTCGTAAAAGCAGAAAAGCTTTAACGACAGATACTACGACTAGGAACACTCCGATAGAGCCGTCGTTATCCAGCAGTTCTAGCATTACGAATAAACTGATTCTTCACACGAAAAGGTAAGTGTAAATCGTTACCGAATTTAAAATATTGAAGCTGCGAGAACTAAAATGAAGTAATCAACAATATAAGCATAAAATAGTCATCACAACTTTCAATTATACTTATAGACACAAACTACAGACCACATCTATTTCAGTAGTAACTAAAATACAAGAAGTCAAGGAACGAAGTTATTAATTGGTCAGCCACATTATAACATTTAACTATTATAAACAATACTTAAGGCCTTATAATTCCTAGATTCTCTAAAAATTTTATATATATATATATATATATATATATAGATATATATATACATGTATATATATAAGCACAAAAGTTATAAGAAATCTAATACAGCTAGCTTTGATTTCGTAGCTAGTACTACTCGATCTGATTATTTGTGACGGTAGCACCATAATTCAGTTATTTCTAATATTTCTATAGACCTTTTATCACATGTAGTGGTAACTCATAATAAACAAAGCCTAGTGGGAGAGTGGGGAGGGGTGTGTGCTTCTATTGATGGCAGGCAATATTCTATATATTCGTATATATTTATTATGTATTTCTTCATTTATTAAGAGAATGGTATTTTAAATAATAACAAAAAATTATATTTCAATTTCTTGTCCAATGATGATAAACATATGTCTGAATTTACAGTTAAGATATGTCTAGATAGAATATCTAGAGGGCATATATTACATTTTAAGGATAAATTACATTGCAGGTGACTCCGCAAAACAATCAATTTTATGATTGCACAGTGGCGCCGCTCCAAAAAATGAAATAATACATAGAGTGATTTTCCAAAGTAAACACCTTTTATGAAAGGTCTAGATGTCTACTAAAGAATATTTGCTTACGTAACAAGCAATTGCGAAATAATTATATAGTAAGACCATAGAGTGATTTTGATTAACAAATGGCAAGTATAAATTAAATATATTGCAATAAGCTCTGTGAGACACGAGTGATTACGCAAGTGAGGATCGAAGGTTAATTGCAGTCGGAAACTACAATCAAGTAACCCAATGTCAATCAGGATGAATCATCGTTACAAATATATCGGATTAGCAAACAGCTAAACCATCCCACTTTAAGCTAAGATAATCAAACACGTTTTAACAATAAGTAATTTTAGTTTGGCATTAAACAAGAAAATGGTATTTGCTACAAAGTATATCTATAAAAGTTTTGTTTACATTTAACACGCCGCCATTAATCAGCTGATTAGCATGTGCGCGTTGCCACGGCAACAGATTAGCATGACGCCGGTTAGACAGCACGGTTGAGTTTATCGGCATTGTCAAGAAAGAACGCCATCGTATATAATATTCAGTACCTCTAAATATATTCTATATCGAACTCCTACACACCTCTGAGAAATGCAATCTCATATCAGGTGTACCAGTTAGAGCAGGCCAAGGCATTCAATCGGACCGAACAAACCTCCTATGCTGTGCTCCTACGGCGAGCTGCGAGACTGAAGGCACCATAAGCGACGCGAGCTTCTTATACGAGTATAAGCAAACCTTACTGAATAGTAATTAATACATAAAGTCTTCAGATGCAATTAAATTTTAAATAAGAAGCCATACGGTAGGCCGTATCTTATTTCAAAGTTACCCTTCTCTCAGCAATCATTTGTACTGTACCTACTTGTGGACCGTAGCCTCTTTTAAAGAGGCTCCGGTCCACATGTTGACCTACTCAATCCTATACAAAATAGTGTGCATAGTTAAATGTACCTTGTGTAAATGATTACACTAACGTAAATAGTGAGATTATTGTAAATAATTAGTAAAACAATATTAACACTACTCTTTCATCTCTACTTGATAAGCATGCACCTCTAACTACCAAGAAGCTTAAGAAATCTAACCCTTGGCATACTTCTGGTCTGAGAAAGCTAAAGGCTGCATGCTGTAGAGCTGAAGGAAAGTGGCGTCATACCCATTCATTTTTTTTGGAAAACTGTTTCTAATTTGCAATTTCTAGTTACAATTGATGAGATTACTAAATTAGTTTTAGACTCTCCAGTTAAACAATGTGACTTGGATCCTATCCCAACCTCTCTTTTAAAGAAGTGTATTCACATACTTGCTCCAGTATTAACATTGATTGTTAACCTCTCTCTCTACTGGCAAATTTCCTCGCGCTTTTAAGCGTGCAGTTATTACTCCATTGCTTAAAAAGCCCACACTGGATAAGGAATTATTGTCGAATTACAGGCCTATATCTAATCTGTCATACATATCTAAGCTCACTGAAAGAATTGTTCTTCAGAGGCTTTCTACTCATCTCTCTTACAATGATCTATTTAATAAGCATCAAGCTGCTTATACTAAGCATCGTTCAACTGAAACGGTGCTTCTATCTGTGTGCAATTCTATTGTTAATGCCATGTGCACACAACGCTTAACTGGATTATGTATGCTTGATCTTTCGGCCGCTTTTGATACCATTGATCACAATATTCTTCTGGAACGTCTTTCTTTCTGGTTTGGTGTTTCGTGGAATTGTTCTTGATTGGTTTTCCTCCTATCTCACGGATCGTTCTTTTAGTGTGAAAGTGATGGAGTACATCTCTTCGCCTTTTCACTTAAAGCATGGTGTGCCTCAAGGCTACGTTCTTGGTTCTATCCTCTTTAACCTCTTAACAACACCCCTAAGCACTCTAATCTCTTCTCATTCTCTTGATCATGAACTATATGCTGATGACACTCAAATGTACACTTGTTTCAC
The DNA here is from genome assembly GCA_905160935.1 of Enchytraeus crypticus. Taxonomy (NCBI): domain Eukaryota; kingdom Metazoa; phylum Annelida; class Clitellata; order Enchytraeida; family Enchytraeidae; genus Enchytraeus; species Enchytraeus crypticus. The sequence goes on from CAJHZI010000528.1 coordinate 2,092,042, forward strand.
CCCTAACTCCTATTCTAATGCTGAAACCCTCCTGCAACAAAGCTTTCAGTCTATATCCTCTTGGATGTCTGCTAATTTCTTGCACTTAATCCATCTAAGACTGAATTCTTGTTGGTCGGGACACCTCAACAGCTTCTGAAGCTGAATGGGAAAACTCTTTCGTTATCTTCGGGTATTAAAATATCACCTGTTTCTTCTGTGAGAAATCTCGGTGTTATCCTTGATAAACACCTAGCCTTCCACGAACACATAACTAAAACTTCACAAGCATGTTTCTTCCATATCCGTGATCTTCGTCGAATACGTCCATATTTGTCACGTGACACAGCTGCTATAATTGGTGTTGCTCTTGTGCAATCGAAGTTAGACTACTGCAATTCCCTGTTTTTAAATCTCCCTGGCTGTGAGATTGATCGGTTGCAGTTTGTTCTGAATTCTCTTGTGCGAGCAATTTTTTGTAGTTCCAAGTACTCACATGTTACGCCTATTTTGAAGTCTTTGCACTAGCTAAAGATTAAGGAGCGTATCATTTACAAAACAGCTTCGTTAACGTATAAGTCCATCACCATCCCTTGACAAACTTGTATGTCTCACTTGATTAAAGTCATGCAGCCTGCTATTACTCGGTCTTCTAAGTTAATTACTCTTGTGAGACCTAGCATACCTTCACGCTCTAAGCTATCTAATCGTTCTTTCCAGCATGCTGCACCTCAGATCTGGTGCATCATGATGATATGATGATATGATGCATCATATGATGGAAGATTCTCTTCCATCCAATCTTCAGAAATCTTCATTTGAATCACATCAGCCTTTGCTTTCCTATGAGCAGTTCCATAAGCAGTTGAAGACCTATCTTTTCCATCTCTCTTTTCCATCCAGTGATCATGAGCAGCGACCTACGCCTAAACCACCTTTTCTTTAACTCCCTTTACTTTGGACTGAATTTCTGGATTTTGGAATTTGCACCGTTTTTGGACCTTCTTTTTTTGCTCGCAGGCTTGATTTTGTCTCAATAGTGCTCAATGTTGTTATTGATGACTGTAGCACTCTAATTGTTGTTATTATTATTATTAGTGTTGCATAATTACTGATAATTTGGACTGAATTTCGGGATTTTGGAATTTGCACCGTTTTTGGACCTTCTTTTTTGCTCGCCGGCTTGATTTTGTCTCAATAGTGCTCGATGTTGTCATTGATGACTGTAGCACTCTAATTGTTGTTATTATTATTATTATAATTGGTACTACGTTGTACATAGAATTGTTTTGATCGGCTATTTGCTCGAAGCGCATTATCGCCACTTATTAGGTCAGAACCCACAAAATATCTATTTGATGTAATCTATTTAATTAATATAATGTACAAGTATAGAATGACATTAATATACAGTATATAGTCTATCATTCAATAATGACATCTACAAATTTTTTCAATTGTTAATAGACTATTGTGCACGTATCTAGCTACGTGCAGAAACGCACGTAGATTCCTAGTAATTAAGGAAACCTCTCCACAGGAATCTCACACATACTGAACCGTAATCGATTATCTTAATCTTGACTCAGCTGGTTTCACCTCACCCCGCAGGAGGGGGCACCTCTCATCCCACATGGCAACCCACCCAGCCCGGGGGCACACCTTAGTGCCTCTCGTGTGCCACTCAGGTGGCACATTAGGGTGTCCCTCGTGCCTCGTGTGCCCTCTAAATATTTCCTAATTTATATTATAAAATTTGATATATATATTGTGTATTATCTAATTTATTTAAATAATTTCTAATATTTCCCTAGTTAGCGAGCCGAAGCTCGCACCGCCGACCAGGGACGAGACGCCTCGAGGTCAGCAGTCAAGCAGAGGAGGGATTGATCGAGGTCAGTCTCGCCTATATCGTAAGAGAGCTTTTTTTTCTCAGAGGCGCTACGGTCACTTGATTGTAGAACCGGTTAATAGCGGCTACTTTAACCATCTATCGAAAATAACCAAAGGCGTTTGTAATTTTAAAAATAGTTGAAAGTTACTGATAAACTGGTAGATATGCATTACGCTGTGTTCTGCAAAATGATTGGAAAAATAATTCAACTAAAATTCAAAATTCTGATATGCATAACCTTTTAGCGGATTTACCGATTTGACCGAGTTTACCGAATTTTACCGATAAAATATAGTTTTTACATCACTAACCTGACCCGTCTGAGCCTCGGGGTGTGGAAGCGCCAAAGTACCACTTCTAAATGTTGATTTAGAATTTAGATGATCTTAAGTAAAACCATTCTAGATTGATCCTATGCAGAACCATTGCAATAGTTTATAGTATGCCTATCTATTTACACAAACATTTGTTTATTATAGAAATCGTGACGTATGTCTCACTTTACATATATCTCAAAATAGCAGGACGATATCTCATCTATTAATTTCTTGTTAACAATTTTACATATATAACTTTTATATTGGTTTAAAGGTAAGGACCATAAGACGATTATCAATAGCTACATCTTCTACGTAATTTACAAGACCGTTGAAATGGTTTTTAGGGTTTGAGTTGCTGGAGAGTCGATGAGCAACAAACAAAAAACGGAGCTTTTCATTTTCCTTTCGTCTTGTCTCTAGTTTCATAGTGCTCGATGTTGTCATTGACGACTGTAACGCTCGATTTTGTTATTGGCGACTGTAAAGCACTTAGCTGCTGTTGATGTTCTATTGCAATGTCATATCAAATGAATGCATAGATTTCTATTCATACTGTATCGCTCATTAAAGAGCAATCCATTAATTTATTATCTAACGGATCACTTCACAAATTCTTCAAACTTTAATATGGTTGCTTAGAGTATTTTGAAAAAAATAGCGAGTGGCATTTTAACAAGTTTTTGAGAAGGACGACTTGATGTAAGACACAGATCAAACCTTGAATACCGTTTCATATTACTTAATGTTGTCGCGGATAACAGTAGCACTCTAATTTTATTGTTGTTGTTGTTGGTTTACCCAGATCAAAACCTAAAATATCGTTGTATACAAGCGAGTTCTACGTCACTGAAAACGTGTTAATATTTTAGAATAAGTCACGTGATCTGAGCTTTCGATAAAACAATGTGTATTGAATTGCGTTGCATTTATTGAACTATTTAAAGCAATTAAAATAACGTTTGTTTCATTGCATCAATCACTTATAATAAATAAATATTTTACAAATCATTACCATCATCCTCCTCCCTTGAATCTAAATTTAACCAGGGTCGGGATACAAAAAGACTGTTACAAATCCTCTCTGTCCTACACCACACCACCAGCCAATCCGCAAGTTGAGTCTTTCCATTCGTTTAATTTTTATAGCTATTGCTTGAGCCTAGGCGTTCTTTTTTAGATTTTGCAAATACAGTGTATTAATTTAAATAAGTTATTTATAATTTAAGAGTTTATAGTTTTCTCTGGCGACAAATTCGCCCTGAGCAACGCGACCTATCATGGTTTACAAGATGACAAACGCCAGTCTGTCCATCAGCGACTTCTATGTGCTGGGGGTGATAGGCACGGGTACGTACGGTACGGTGTACGACTGCAGGGACAGACGAACCCGGGACCGAGTGGCCATCAAAGTCTTCGACCACAGCGACAGAAACGACAACATACGCAGCGTCGCTAGGCGGGAAATAGTGATGCTTAAGGTAGGCCATTTGTATCCAATCATTAGACTGATTAGAGTCTAGCGTAGGATTAGTTGGGATTAGTAAGGATTACGGATAAGGTCAAGGATAAAGATTAAGGTTAAGGATTAAGGATTAAGGATTAAGGTTAAGGATTAAGGTTAAGGATAAAGGATTAGGGTTAAGGATAAAGGATTAAGGTTAAGGATTAAGAATTAAGGTTAAGGATTAAGGATTAGCCAGGACTAGTAAGTATTAGGTGAGGCTTAGCCATTGTTGATAGGATCATTTTTGAGTAATAGTGCTTCTGAGCTTGCGAGCTGGTGTTCAATCAATCAATCAATCAATCAATCAATCAATCAATAAGAATTTAACGTCCGGTTCCTCGCCATAAGGCAATGTCAGCAAGAGCAAGATCATGTGCCACGGACTTGCCGTGTGGTATGACACTTAAAAGAGCGACGGAAAGAGAAATAAAGGGAATCCAGCAGTTGTGTAATAGCATTTTCTGCGTGTGTTTTAAGAGACGCCTAAAGATGACCCGAAAACCGTTTGGAACTACTTAAACAATTGCAATATTGCTAAGTTTTGGACAATATTCAGGTTCGATAAACCCACGCGTAGCCTTTTTGATATTACGAACGTGTTAAAAAATACGATAATTTAAATGATCTTCAAATCAGGGTATTAAATGGCGTGTGTAGTTTTGATAGCTAATTTAACAGAACCCACAAGATGAAGGCAGGCAACACTTTATATTTGTTTTCAGTTCCAGGTTCAGGGGCCCACATTACAGCTGTATCAAGTACTGGTGAAATTCACATTAATCTTCAAGTGTAACTTAAACTTTCCATTGTCATGGCATTATGAGTTACGAAATATTTCAGTATGAACCAACACTTGACCAATTGATTGGCGAAACGATTGCATAATTTAAGAATTGCTGAATGGATGATTGTTGACTGATTTATTAATTTGATTGATTGTCGATTGATTGATGAACTGATTGATTGATTGTCGACTGATTGATTAACTGATTGACTGACTTGATTGATTGTGTTGATTGATTGATTGACTTGATTGATTGTTGACTTATTGATTGATTTGATTGGATTTATTCAGAGACTGAAACATCCTAACTTGATCAACTTGCTGCAGCATTTCACGCAGTTCGGAAAGAAGCATCTGGTGTTTGAGTACGTGAGGAATTCACTGCTGGACGAAATGAAGAGACACGAGTGCGGGCAAGTACAATCATTTACAATGAGAATGTAGAATTACATTACAATGAGAGTGTAGCATTACATTACAATGAGAGTGTAGCATTTATTACAATGAGAGTGTAGCATTACATTACAATGTGAATGTAGCATTACATTACTATGAAAGTATAGCATTACATTACAATGAGAGTGTAGCATTACATTACAATGAGAGTGTAGCATTACATTACAATGAGAGTGTAGCATTACATTACAATGTGAATGTGCATTACATTACTATGAAAGTATAGCATTATATTACAATGAGAGTGTAGCATTACATTACAATGAGAGAGTAGCATTACATTACAATGAGAGTGTAGCATTACATTACAATGAGAGTGTAGCATTACATTACAATGTGGCAATCTCTCATTGTAGCATTACATTACTATGAAAGTATAGCATTACATTACTATGAGAATGTAGCATTACATTACAATGTGAATGTAGCATTACATTACTATGAAAGTATAGCATTACATTACTATGAGAATGTAGCATTACATTACAATGTGAATGTAGCATTACATTACTATGAAAGTATATCATTACATTACAATGAGAGTGTAGCATTACATTACAATGAGAGTGTAGCATTACATTACTATGAGAATGTAGCATTACTTCACAATGTGAATGTAGCATTACATTACAATGAGAGTGTAGCATTACATTACTATGAGAGTGTAGCATTACATTACAATGAGATTGTAGCATTACATTACTATGAGAATGTAGCATTACTTCGCAATGCGAATGTAGCATTACATTACAATGAGAGTGTAGCATTATTTTCCAATGGCAATGTAGCATTACATTACAATGAGAATGTAGCATCATCATCATCATCATCATCATCATCTTCCCTTGAATCCCAGTTTAACTAGGTTCGAGATACGAATAGACTTTCTCAAATCCTCTCTGTCCTACATCACATCATCAGTCAATCCCCTGTTTGAGACTTTTCCGTTCGTTTAAATTTTTGTAGCAGTGAGAATGTAGCGTTATTCAATATTCAAGATTGATCGATTTACCAGTTTTTCAACGATAATTTGTTTGATTGTACTGTGTTAGACTGAATACTAAAATTAATCAAATAAATTAGTAAAATTAATTACCGTAGTAACAAATGTCGACCTCAATTTTTTCTTACTTATACATGTAATTCAATGATTTGTCAATAATACGAACAATATCTGATTAATATTTAATTATATTTATTGTTGAATAATCAGCATGATTGGTTGATTCTATTACTAATGCACTTTGAAGTTGATTGAGTTATTTATTTTTCTAATTTGATGATTAAGTCTCTAAATATTTTCACAGTTCTACAGTATTTGCCTGGCAACTATGCGCGTTCTTTTAACGTCTGTGATGCAGACCTCGGGTTAGGAAAATGTCGTAAAATACTTTCTCGAATACTTGTCCTTAGGTTACCGGAGGAACGTATTCGGGATATTGCCAAGCAGATGCTCGTAGGGTTGAACTACATGCACAGAAATGAGGTTTCATTCTTCTGTAGACACGTTTTTCTCACAATAATTGTTATAATAAAGGTTTAACGTCCGTTTTCTCGTACAAGGATGATGTCAGGAACGTCCCCCCATCACATGTCACCACAAATCGATTTTTATAACATTGACTTCGGCAGTAAAGTTGTTGTTGTTGTTGTTGTTGTGATTTTAACCGATCTCCGAATATTTACGCGGAATTCTCTGTGTAAAAAGTTAAGGTTAACGTCAGTTTCTTCACTCAAAAGCGATGTCAGTGACAGGCGAGCCCAGGATTTTAAACCCGCATATACTGATCCGCGGTCGAATATCTTACCGACATCGTCACTGGCTCCAGCCGACTTCAAGTAGGCCTAAAATATTTAAAGAATATTTTACATCCCGCGAATAATATAACTTATCTATATAATATGTAGCTAATATAGAAGTCTCCCGTAATTTACGAGTAACTCCATGTAACGAATTTTTTACGTGCCGTTATTCGTATTTTACGCGGGATTTCTATTGCAAATTGTGTTAAATCAATATCTAATAAAAATCTACAAACGATACGTGGTTACTATGCCAGTATGTTACAATATGTTCGTAATTTTATTGTCTAAGTAGCTCAGTGCGTAACTCTTCAGGTAATGTCATAATATTTTAAATTAAAGGACCGGCAACACGGATAATTGACTAAACTGTCTATTGCTTAAACATGTGATATTAAAAGTGATAGATATCATCTCTGATGATCATTCACTATGATGTGTGATTAATGTTTTAAGTTTTAACTTTTAATTAGCTATTTATAACATAATAGTAATAATAATAATAATAATAATAATAATAGTAATAGTAATAACTATTACTATTATTAGTAGTAGTAATATTATTATTAGTAAGTTTTCATGACGATTTTATATAATTGATACCCTATCAGATAATAATAGTAATTATAATAATAATAATAATAATAATAATAATTAGTATGCTACAGTCATCAATGATAACATCGAACATTATTGAGAAAAAATCAAGCCGGTGAGCAAAAAGAGGGTCCAAAAACGGTGCAAATTTCAAAATCCAGAAAATCAGTCCAGAGTTTTTTAACATTGCAGCACATGCATAGAGATATAAAGCCGGAGAATGTGCTAATATCTGATCAGGGAACAGTCAAACTCTGCGACTTTGGCTTCGTACGATCCTGTGGTGAGTGCAAGTTACAATAATAATAATAATAAAGGTTTAACGTCCGTTTCCTCATACAAGGATGATGTAAAGGACGTCATCAAGTTACATGTACACTCTGCATATATGTAGGTTGTTTTATCCTATGCTATTGCATTTTATTTCATTGTCTCCTATATGCTTGAGTGCATACGAGAAAATTAATTGTATTTTTACTTTGTTTTAAATTTAATGCGTTATTTCTATGGTTTATTCCCCATGTTGTGTCCGGGTTGCTTGAAAAATAAGCCGACCGTGTAAATTATTATTATTATTATTATAATTATTATAATACTGAAAGATCAGTATTATTATTATTATTATTATTATTATTATTATTATTATTATTATTATTATTATTATTGACGGGCTGTATGTACGTGGTTATACGTTTCAATGCTTTGTAGTGCATGGTAATTCGTTATAATGCGCTGTAATGCGTGGTAATGCGTGATAATGCTGTGTAGTGTACGGTACTGGATTGTAATTCGTGGTACTGCATTGTAATGCGTGATAATGCATTGCTTTTAGTATCTTCCAATTGCACAGCATTGAAATCTTTCAGGACCGAGCGGCAGTGGATGCGAGAAGCGAGATTTGACGGACTACGTGGCGACGAGATGGTACCGGGCCCCTGAGTTGCTGGTCAGGGACCCTCAGTACGGGCCCCCCATCGACATCTGGGCCCTGGGCTGTGTGCTGGGCGAGATGTACCTGTCTGCGCCCCTGTGGCCCGGTAGCACAGACCCCGATCAGCTCTATCAGATCTGTCAAACACAAGGTTCTGTCAATCAATCAATCAATCAGTCAGTCAGTCAATCAATCAATCAATCAGTGAGTCAATCAATCATTCAATCAATCAATCAAGCAATCAATCAATCAATCAGTTAGTCGTCAGTCAGTGTGAGTCAGTCAATCAATAAGTCAATCGATCTAGCAATCGATCAATAAATCCATCAGTCAGTCAAGCAATCAATTAATCAATCAGTTAGTCGTCAGTCAGTGAGTCAATCAATAAATAAGTCAATCGAGCTACTAATCGATCAATCAATCCATCAGTCAGTCAAGCAATCACTCAATCAGTCAGTCAATCAAGCAATCAATCAATCAGTCAGTCAATCAAGCAATCAATCAATCAGTCAGTCAAGCAATCAATCAATGAGACAGTTGTCAGTCAGTGAGTCATTGAATCAATAATTCAATCGATCTAGCAATCAGTCAATCAATCAATCGTCGATCTAGCAATCAGTCCATCAATCAATCAATCGATCTAGCAATCAGTCAATCAATCAATCCGTCAGTCAGTCAAAGCTAATAAAGCTGGTAAAGTTAAATGTTAAAGTTAGTTTCCTCACTCGAAAGCGATGTCAGTGACTAAATTGAACTGATCAACCAAGTAGTCAGTAAATAGTTCAAGAATCGATTGTGTTTAACATTGTAAACTCCGACTTGTGAATTACAATAACAATAATATATCGTGCCAGTAAGTTATTGTTTAAATGTATCAATTAAGTCATTCAATAAAGTAATTTACAAATAAAAGTTATCAATTAAAAATTAAATTAGTTTAAATATGATTTAAATGATGATTTAAAGACCCACTTGATGATTTAAAGACCCACTCATATGTGGAAATGAAGAGGAAGGCGGAAGACAGAGAAGAGTGGAGGCGTTATATACCATGGACCTGCCGGTAGGAAGTGCACTAAGAGAGAGCGAGAGATATTTAATTTTTGATTGATTTAGTAATTGTTTTTTATGTTTTTATTGGTTGGAATTATTAAAAGCGCACCTATAATACCTCTACCATATTTTAATAGACTAATTATTTACTTACTATTAGTTAAAATTTCACTGAATGGTATATCGATAAAACGATATTCTCTTCTAAGTATTAATGTAATATAGATATAAAGTACGTTTTCGTGCTCTAATCTAATTATTTGTTTATAGTAAACTAAATTATAGAACTGGATGACTGAATATAGTTGAAAATTTACTCATTTCTCAAAAAATTTATGTGCAAATATCTACCAGTGTACGCCTATGAGCCTATAGACCTATGAGCCTATAAGCCTATGAGCCTATAGGCCTATGAGCCTAGAGGCCAATGAGCCTATAGGCCTATGCGCCTATAAGCCTTCGCTTAACACGCATTCTATCAAATTTACGAATCAAATTTGATGATTAATGTTACAGTTGTATGAGAATTCGATTTGTCTACGGACCTTTCGCTTGTGCGTAGTTGCGTTTTCATCACTCGCTATTTCTGTTAGGAACTCAATTTATCACACTACAATGCCACCATAGCACAACACCGCCATACCACAGTACCACCATACCACAATACCGCCATACCACAATACCACCATACCACAATACCACCATACCATAATACCGCCATACCACAATACCGCCACACCTCAATACCGCCATACCACAATACCGCCATACTGTCATACGACTACACCATTTTAAATTTTGTAATTAAATAAATTTTTCAATGATTAAATGTTGGCTTTGATTTTCGAACTCTAGATTCAGTAATTACTAATTGCGGTTTCTTTTCTTGGTTTCAAACTAGTAATACTACTCATTCGTAAGTTAACTAATCAATCGATTAATATATATTAACTATTTTAACAAATCTATTTGTCAATCAATTAATCAATCAATCAAGTCAGTCAATCAGTCACTCAATCATTAGTCAGTCAGTTAGTCAATCAATCAATCAATTAATCAACTCAATCAAATAAGAAATCGATATACATGTTTCAGGAGTGCTAATTGCGAGACACGCAAAGATGTTTTTGAAGAACATGAATTCTGCCACTTTGTCAGTCCCTGATCTTGAGCATAGAGTCAGTAAAACGCATTTGACTAATTTTTACTATATATTTCTCTCTCACTCTCTCTCTCTCTCTCTCTGTCTCTTTCAATATAACCACACTGGTTTAATATAATGTCCTAGTACAATATAACCACACTGGTTTAATATAATGTCCTAGTACAATATAACCACACTGGTTTAATATAATGTCCTTGTTCAATATAACCACACTGGTTCAATATAATGTCCTAGTACAATATAACCACACTGGTTCAATATAATATCCTTGCTCAATATGACCACAGTGGTTCAATATAACAACTTTGTCCAATGTAACCACACTGGTTCAATGTAATGTCCTTGTTCAACATAATATATCGATAAATTAGAAGGATACAAGCCAGAGCAACAAGGCTGGTATTTGACTGTCAAAAACTTAGTTATGAGAATAGATTAAAATTCGTAGGATTAACCTCTTTAAGAGACGAACTAGAGGAGATTTAATAGAAGTTTTTAAGATACTCAAAGGCTTCAGCAAAGTTAACCATAGTATTTGGTTTAATTTATCAAACAACAGAAACACAAGGGGACATATTTATAAACTTAGTAAATTTAGAAGTAGACTAGATTTAAGGAAATTTTTCTTTAGTCAGAGAGTTGTAAATGCTTGGAATAGTTTGCCAAGCGAAGTTGTGGAAGCAGAATGAGTGAATGCTTTTAAAAATAAATATGATAAACATAAGAACATGTCAATTAGATGATAATTACATATTCAGTGTTATACATAGGCTATGTATAAATTTGACATGTTGATATGAAGGCTGTACGATTTGATTTTTTTAAAGGCTTAGTTGGGCACTGCCTCTTTTTGGTAAATGTGCTTGTATAATGTAGTTTCAGTTTTACATTGAACTATGTGTTATTAATATTAATTGGTTTTAGTTAAGAGCCTGATGAGTCTTAAACAAGCATATAATTGCTTCCTGACTCTGTAATGTTATGTTATGTTATTATAACCACACTGGTTCAATATAATATCCTAGTTCAATGACACAACGCTGGTTCGGGCTTGATTAGTACTTGGATAGACGATTACTTTAAAAAACCGAATGGCGACAGGCTTGAATAAAAATTCCAGATTGTCGGAAGGTTATTCGTAATCCGTGCTGACAGCCATGTAGGCTACTACACTGTATTGTGCAATATATCTGGCCAGTAATTATCAATAATTACAGAAAGAAGGATATAACAACAAACTTCATAACTTTATGAAGTAAGCATATGCGACTGTCGTGTGAAACCAAAAGTAATTTAAAAAACATTCTAGACGATCTATCTGACTACATTTAAGCTATTTTATTATTACTATTAATTGTATTGTATTATTTTATTTTTATTATTAATTGCTACAAAAATTAAAAAGAGTGGAAAATTCTCAAATAGGGAATAAGCTAGTGGTGTGGTGTAGGACAGAGAGGATTTGAGACAGTCTATTTGAATACCGACAATGCTTAAACTGGGAATCAAGGGACGATGATGATTATGAAACTGATTTTATTACTATTATTAGTACTATTATTTTTACTATTGTTTCTGTGTTTTAGCCCAATTGGTCGTTCATAATCCAGACTTGCAGAGTTCCAGTCGCTACTCCGATTGTAGCATTAGATCTATACCACCAGGCTACATGACCTTCACTGTCCATTCAGCGCTATTGTGGCATTTAGAAGTATAGCGGCACTTTGTAAATGTACTTATTATTATTATATATTATTATTATTATTATTTTTAAATGCCCTGGGCTGTAAAGGGCCCTGGGCTAAAAAATAAGATAAAGGAGACTTTATTTAATTAAAAGTTTTTAAAGAAGCGATTAAAATAATTCCTCTGCACTCTGCTGAAGCCGCTTTAGCCAAAGTGCCACTGAAGCAGACTGCATTGAATCGCTGGAGAGCAATAGACAGTCGCTGCCACAGAAAAGATTTTTCGCGCTTATCACCAGTAATGGCGCTGGTCCTCCTGCCTATTTCGTCAATAAAGTCTGATGCGAGAGAGTTGATGGGCCCCAGGGTCTCAAAGGCAATAGGCATGAAGATATAGTTGCCAGAGATTTCGGCATACTTCAGAGTTTTCCTATTAGCCGCGGCCTCTGCTGCAGCACCAGCAGCAGCGCAAGAAAGGCCGAGATTGCTTACTGAGAAAGTGTCCGTAACAGTGACGTCCCAGCTAACACACTTCCCCTCTGCCCATGGAATTTGAGAGACACCGTCTGGACGTTTACCATCAGTGCGGATCAATCCCAGGGGCTCTTTAATGGCTGGGATATTCGCTCGACTCAGGGCGCGCCAAATCAAGTCGTTTATGAACTGATGTCTGCTGATTCTGCCGGCACTACGCTTGCACGACAGGCCGTGAATGCCTAACGCATTGACTGGGACACCACAAATTCAGTTATGTGGCTCACATAAGGTAGTGCCCAGACGAAGACCGGCCGCGACACTGACTGCTTCGTCGTCCAGACGGAGGCCGCATGATGAGATTGGTAAAGCCTTGATCCAGTCTCCACTATGGGGGGCCGACACTGCGAGCAGCCGCGCCTTTTCTTGTGGCAAAAGCGGCTTCGCAAGGACTTCCGTAAGCAAAGCAGTAGTGACCTTTGAGTCCCAAGCCTTCATACTATTAGCCATCATACCGATTGGAGGTTCGGATGTGGACAGAGCAGTCCAAATGCCCTGAATCCTGGATATCTCCAAGTCGGGAATTTGAAAGAATCCGGAAAGGATTGAATCCTGTAGAACGCCAGTCCCCGCGGCTGAAGCCAAAAGGCAGAAGGTGCCAGCGACGAGACAGAGCGTATACCCAATCCTCCGTAGCATATTGGCAGGCTAGCCTGAATCCATTGAGCTTCGTTAACATTAATATTAACGATGCTACTGAGCGACTTTCGCATGATGGAATCATAATTCTGCAATGCTGGATGACCCGCACATGGAGAGGCACGCAATATGTATATGAGTTTTGAAGAACCTACACAGCTCCGCAATATCGTTAGAGCGTCGTGTGCGGAGATGAGCTTCAACCGGCTCGCGGCTCTCTCTAGTTTAGAGCACTGAGTATTGAGAGCCCAATCCATAGCTTGACCCGTCTGCAATGGAGCTCCAAGTAGACTGGCTTCGACAGGTTTTACACGAATGAATGTATTGATGGCCGGAAAGTTACTGTCGGATCGAGTGGTAATGAGCTCACATTTATTTATATTCGGGCTTAGCCCCAAAGCCTTTCCCGCAACCATCAGCTTTGAGATATCATCCGCCACGGTAGACTCAACCCCGCCCACAGTTATGTCATCTAATTAACCTATTTTCAGAGAAGAAGATAGCGACTGGAGCAACGGGTGTATTGTCAAACTGAACAGGAGAGGGCCCAAAGTACCCTGTACCCACTCGCTAGACATGATCACCCGTTGACCGAAACGTAGAACATTTGGGTCTTCATAGGACAGACGGCAGAAAGGCCCCAGCTCAGGTAGTGAAGAGTCTACAGCTTCTAGCATGGGAACCCTTTTCAGGGAGTTGAAAGCGTTGCAAAAGTCCAGTTTAGCCACTACCCAATCGTGTGGCATGCTGCTAATGATTCGTCGGGTGGCATGCACGGCGGCTTCACAACCTCCTTTGACACCCACGCCTACCTGGATAGGTTGAAGAGAGTTTGAGAGCCTGTCTAGGGAGAAGGAATTAGCACATTTGGCAGCGATCCTGCGCCAAGAGTAGCCCACAGCAATCGGTCTAAGCCCGCCTGTCTTTTTCTTCAGAGCAATCAGGTTGGCTCCAAAAAGAAACGGCTTGACTTCCTGGATACATTTACCCAGCAAAAGGATATTTACAAAACCGGTAATGGCTGTTAGAGTCTCCCTGCCCATTATGGGGCACGTCACCAGCTGCAGGATGTGCTGTGGCCTCAGACCATCCGGGCCCCCAGAAGAACCGGCGGGGAAACTTTTCACGGCTTTCATTACCTCCGCTTCAGTGACTTGGAGCGTATTCGCTTGGGGAGAGGCTGAGCTAAGAAGACTTCGGGGTGTACTGTCCGCTGATGGATGTTTCAGACTGAGCTCTCTGTATATTTCATCATTATTCGGGGCCAGCGACTCTTCTGAGCACAGGATTCGCACGGCTGCTCTTAAATTTCCGTCTTCGATCTTTGAGGTCACTATGGATCGGTGGGATTCCTCAGGAGTACGAGGCCTGAAAGATTTGCGAAACTTCGCTCTTTCGTCATCTGAAGCAGGAACGTCCATCCCGGACACTCTTTTGCGAATCAAGGACGCCATATTGTGCCTTTTCCCTGTTCTTTTAGGTGCTAGCAATATGTCTTCGCCAATGGCAAGAAGAGATTTCCATGCTTCTAAGTCGTCCACGCACTTAGAGATTCTATCAAGTATATTTATCAAGTAGGTGGCGCAAGTGGCTCGAACAGATTTAGGAATATGCTTGATAGTACCACTGGTAAGGTTGGGATGAGCAAATACTGTAGCTTCATCAGAAGGATGGCGTATCGGGGGATGCTGTTTGATGGGTAAGGTTGGGATGAGCAAATACTGTAGCTGCATCAGAAGGATGGCGTATCGAGGGGATGCTGTTTGATGGAAATACGGGTGGATGGTGGTCCTCATCCCTTACATCACTAGAGGAGCGTTGTGATGAGAATGTCCCCTGAGCTTCAATTGGGGGCTTGTGAGACCCTAGGCACCGGTTGTCACGGGGGCCATGTAGGTGAACAGACCCGTCTCTACTGTGCAACTGAAACACTTCTAAGCACACACTGCAAGTACCGTTTCTCTTGTTAGCATCCTGAGACAGAGACCATGTATGCTTGCGAGGCGGCATTCAAGCGTGAAGTTATAAACAGCACCGTGAATATCGAGTCTATTTATAGCCTTGGGAAATCCTGTAAACAGATTCACACCTGTAGCTCATAACTGACTCCAAATTTTGACGAAATGGCAGAAAAAGCGAAAATCTCTTGGCGAGCGGATGAATTACTGAAGCTCAATCCTTCTGTTGGCAGAATGACGAGGGCTGGGGTTGGCTAATAAATAATGAAAATCGCGAAAAAGCAATGTTAAGTGCGTGAAAGGTAAACAAACGCAGCCAGCACGGACCTCCCAGAGCAGAGAATGATTATTATTATTATTATTATTATTATTATTATTATGCAACTGCGCAATATTATTGTTATTATTATTTTTTTACCCTGGGTGTAAAAAACCCGAGGTTTGATAAAAACGATTCGAGCAATAGTTGTTGAATCGCCGCCCGGCTACTCGAGACCATCTAGCTGCTTAAAGAAATGCTGAAGCAGACTGCATGAAATCTTTGCAAAGTCATGGAAAGCATTATTATTATTATTGTTATTATTATTATTATTATCAGCATCATCGTCATTATGTTTAATAATAATAATACTATGATTGTGATTGTTATGAAACTCTATGTTGCCAAACTATGAGAAATTTCACAGGAAGTAATATATAGATAAATTTTCTTATAACAGGTGTCTCTAAGAGACAGACTGCCGGGAGTCAGTGACACAGCTTTACAAGTTCTACAGGTACTGATAGTCTCGTATAAATTGAAATCATCTGCAAGGCTTCAAATCTAATGTCAACGTCCGTTTTCTTACAGAAATGTACATTCAGAAACGGTGCTGTGGCGCTTCGAGTCCGCGGTCACGTGATTGTAAAACAAGCACGCTACCGACTCGACCACCGATAATCTAAACTAATAATAATGAAATTATTATTATTTTAATTATGAAATAATTATGATTCATTCTCTCTACGACATCAAGTACTTTGATAGATACATGGCCAATGGCTGGAGCCAGTGGCCATGTCGGTAAGATATTAGAAAGAGGATCAGTATGTGCGTGGTTCCAATCCTAGGCTCGCCGGTCACTGACATCGCTTTCGCGTGAGGAAACTGACGTTAACATTAGCTTTTTAGTAAAATGCCATAAAATTCTCTACAATACACTAAAATTGTTCTTATTCAAAACTTCGAGAACAGTTTTCTTTTTCAATTAGTATATTAATTCTACTGTCTTAATTATATTAATTAATTCTATTAACTTACTAATATTAATTAATTTTATTAATTTAATTCTACTCATTAATCCTATTCACTTCATTCCGTTAGCCAATAACTCCATTAACATATTAAACTTTTAAAGAAGCGTATTATGCTCGTTTATTAAATATAACTGCATGTTAATAACTGTATGTTCTTACTTACTTACTTACTTACTTACTTACTTACTTACTGGAACTTGAAGCGAAATGGAGTTTTTTACACTGAAGATGCCACGAAGATGCTGCTTTTCCTAAATTACACTTTTAACAACTCGACCTCGAAAATGATTCATACTATAATAATAAATAATAATAATAAAGGTTTAACGTCCATTTCCTCATTCAGGGATGATGTCAGGGACGTCAAAACTAAATAAAACTAAATAAAAACTATTATATTATTTACGTGAAGTTTTGCATGGAGCTTAGGTTGAAGCCGAAACAAATTTATTTAATATATTTAGTTCTAATTAATTATCTCTCAGCATCAGCTCCTTGAGTTCTGTACAGAACTTAGGGCGGCAACATTCCCCCATTAGTTTCTATCATCAGCAATCTTCACAACGTCTTCCCATGAAATGTTTAATGCTCTCAAATCCTTGTTCATCGTATTTATCCAAGTACTTCTTGGTCTTGAATAGGCTAATTAAGGTTAGGCTAATTAATTGTTAGCCTATTTTTATTTTCATATTTATTTTCTTTCATAAATAGGGCTGTTTAAATATGGACCCGGATCAAAGATTTGACAGCAAGAAACTTTTAAGCCACACCTACTTCGACGTTGACCAATCCCGCAGTGACACGCCCAGAAAGAGGCGGAGACGACTTCCGTCTATTTCAGAGGGTAAAGCCGCCTTGAGGGGGACAGAGCAAAGAGAAAAGGTGTTAAAAAGAGTTGAGCAGATGGAGGGAGTGAGAGAAGAAGAGAAACATGCGGAAGTGGTACTGGAAAATCTGGAAGCTGTTAACGTAAGTAATATGAGAAATATTTTCCGTATTACGTTTACTTTTTCCTTCAGCTCACGTAATTAATGATGCAATTACCCCATGTCCGATGCAAGTGATGAAACTTTAAATGGCAGTTCCTGATGCCAATAGATCCTCTCTTATGACTAGTTATTGATAATTTACTACGAACTGTCGAGCAGTTTAACCATGTGGCATTAAAGTGTAAAATATCGTCATGAATGCTCGTTTCGCCTATAATGTGCATCTAATTATGTATCTAATGCCAAGCAGTTCTTTAATAAGCTAAAGACGTGTTTAAAATCAGTTTTTGCTGCTCGAATAGCATGTCAGTGACGAAGAGGGCATTGGATTTGAACCCTGCACCTTCTGATTTGCTGTTAAACAACTTGCCAACATGCCAAACGGTTCAACCCTTGTAAATTTACTCATACGACAAGATTTACGCAGACCGTCTATTTTTGAATAGGTTCCAATTTTCTGCTGGATGCCGACATAGACAATATTTGCATTCTAATTTGGTTGCTGTGCTTCTGGAAATATGAAAGTTATAAAATTTCTGTCAAGCAAAATTATTATCGAGAAACTCCGAAAAATATGAAATACTATATGAATTACGAAACAACAACAACAATGCGATTAGAGTGCTACTGTTGTCCATGACAACATTGAGCACTGTGGAACCAAATCAAAGCCGATGAGCAGAGTGAGGGGTCCATAAACGTTGCGGGCCAAAATCCGGGTAGTCAGTCTGAAACACGATACAGATCTAGCATTTTTTTTTATAAATTTACATTTCGCAGATTTCCAGACATCGTCTGCCCCCAATATGTCTGAATCAGGATCGGGGGGACGGACCCCCGGGGGGAGGAGCTACCTCACCCGGCCCCTCCCAACGCTCATCAGTGGCGGACTCTCTTGCCGATATCATTCGTAGAACCTCTGAAAACCCTGCCACCCTAAGGCTGCCTAAGCTCTGACAGTGCTCGATGTTGTCTTCGTATGAAGAAAAAACTAGCGTTAAATATACGCGACGCGGTATTGTAGATTTGGAGTCTGCAAGAGACGTCCCTGACATTGCCCTATGGCGAGGAACCGGACGTTAAATTCTTGTTGATTAATTGATTGATTGATTTGGTAAGATGATTGATTGAAAGGGATTATGAACATTTTTAAAGTCCTGATTTGACAAGACTGACGATCAATAAACTCCGTAGCGTTGTTTCTTGATTTATGTCATAAGAACGATCCAGCGAGTCAACATCTAAACAGATTTGAATAGTTCATATTGATACAAACGGAACGCGTTCACTAAACTTACCAAAAGTTTTATGTTCCTGAAGTATTCTTATTCCTTAAAATAATTTTATCGCCATTCAAAGGTTCGTAGAGGTAAAGGCGTTACTCTTATGTAATAAAATTTAATTTACTTATTTCGAAATTAAATTTAAATTAATTTTGAAATACCAACTAAGCTATCGAAACTGTTGGAAAGGAAAAGATAGGTAGCTCGACCCTGCCATATTGGTCAAAACCAACGTGCAATACGTCTGCAGGTCTGAAATTTGAGCACCCTCTTGTGATCATTCATTGTAGGAGCGTAATTACAATTTTGTCCATAATTTTTTGCTAGCGACATTTTGAAGTGAAGTCACTAAATACTCTGTGTTTTACGGTGGCTCGCAACTGCCATAAATTTTTTTTTTTTTGAAACAAAAAATCAAAAAAACAAAAAAACAAACAAATCTTTGTTACTATAAATAACCACTTTGTTACTATAAATAGCTCACTAGCAGTATCTATATCACACATAGTCGATGACAACATCCAGCACTCATCTTGAATCAAAGGCCAGTCCATGTGCAAAAAATAAAGTTTATTGTCAATGACAACATCGAGCACTCGATCTCGCGCCAAATCCAAACCGATGAGCACAAAATTAGGTCAAAAACAGTGCAAATCCAAAATTCAGGTAATTAGTCATGTTAAGTGAATTCGTCAATGACAACATCGAGCACGCGATGTCAAACCAAAGCCAAGCCGATGAGCAAAAAGGAGGTTAAAACTGTGCAAATTCAATATTCAGTTAATTAGTCATACTAAGTGAATTTGTTTATGACAACATCGAGCACTCGATCTTGAGCCAAAGGCAAACCGATGAGCACAAAATTAGGTCAAAAGCGGTGATAATTACAAGGTGAGTCTTTGGACTGATTTTCTGCATTTTGGAATTTGCACCGTTTTTGACCTAATTTTGTGCTCATCGGTTTGGCTTTGGTTGGACATCGCGTGCTCGATGTTGTCATTGACGAATTCACTTAACATGACTAATTAACTGAATTTTGGATTTACACCGTTTTTGACCTAATTTTGTGCTCATCGGTTTGGCTTTGTCTCGAGATCGAGTGCTCGATGTTGTCATTGACAATAAACTTTATTTTTTGCACATAGGCTGGCCTTTGATTCAAGATCGAGTGCTGGATGTTGTCATCGACTATATGTGATATAGATACTGCTAGTGTGCTATTTATAGTAACAAAGTGGCTATTTATAGTAACAAAGATTTGTTTGTTTTTTTGTTTTTTGATTTTTTGTTTTTTTGTTTTTTTTGTTTTTTGTTTTTTTGTTTTTTTTTGTTTTTTTTTTTTTTTTTTTTTTTTTGTTTTTTTGTTTTTTTGTTTTTTTGTTTTTTTGTTTTTTTGTTTTTTTTTTTTTGTTTTTTGTTTTTTTTTTTTTTTTTTTTTGTTTTTTTGTTTTTTTGTTTTTTTGTTTTTTTGTTTCAAAAAAAAATTTATGGCAGTTGCGAGCCACCGTATCAATGACAACATCGAGCACTCGATCTCGAGCCAAAGCCAAACCGATGAGCACAAAATTAGGTCAAAAACGGTGCAAATTCCAAAATGCAGAAAATCAGTCCAAAGACTCACCTTGTAATTATCACCGCTTTTGACCTAATTTTGTGCTCATCGGTTTGGCTTTGGCTCAAGATCGAGTGCTCGATGTTGTCATAAACAAATTCACTTAGTATGACTAATTAACTGAATATTGAATTTGCACAGTTTTAACCTTCTTTTTGCTCATCGGCTTGGCTTTGGTTTGACATCGCGTGCTCGATGTTGTCATTGACGAATTCACTTAACATGACTAATTACTGAATTTTGATTTGCACCGTTTTTGACCTAATTTTGTGCTCATCGGTTTGGCTTTGGCTCGAGATCGAGTGCTCGATGTTGTCATTGACAATAAACTTTATTTTTTGCACATAGGCTGGCCTTTGATTCAAGATCGAGTGCTGGATGTTGTCATCGACTATGTGTGATATAGATACTGCTAGTGTGCTATTTATAGTAACAAAGTGGCTATTTATAGTAACAAAGATTTGTTTGTTTTTTTGATTTTTTGTTTTTTGTTTTTTTGTTTTTTTGTTTTTTTGTTTTTTTGTTTTTTTGTTTTTTTGTTTTTTTGATTTTTTGTTTCAAAAAAAAAAAAAATTTATGGCAGTTGCGAGCCACCGTAGTGTTTACTTAACCGGACTTAATTTAATTCTCTGGAAATTTCTACTTGGCGGATGTTTTGATTTACAATTTTATAAACCGTAATCTCAGCGAAATTTTGAATGACTGACATTTAGTTATAATCTTTCAAAATTAAAATTAGCCTCTCATGAGGGTTAAAAGAAAAACTGAATTTTAAATTAAATTACGTAATTAACGCATCCGATTAGTTAATTGACTAAATTGGATCAAATTTGTATCAATTGGAATGATTAACAAGTGGTAAACACGATGCGCGATTGACGAATGTTATATCACCATGGTTTACGCATGGGTAGCCCACACGACTTGGAAAACCTGCATAGCCTCTGTAATTATATCCATTAACTTGTCGTAATGTAATTAGTCAATTGATTCTAGTTTTTGATGTGTTTGAGAAAGAATCAGTGAAGTTTCATAGTGATGTTAATGGCTCTGTTATATCAAGTTAGCTACTGCTGCCGAGATACAGCGTTATACTGTATGAGTAGTATAGCTGAGTCAGTCGATCTGGGTTACATGTAATTACGAAACTGTTTTGAGGGTTATTCCCTTGAAGGTTATTCCCAGGATTTTCCCTTCAAGTTTGACACAACTACAACTAGTTAATAATTAAATCTAAATACTTCAATTGATGAAAATAGTTTCTCTCTCTCTTTCAATGCACTGCCGACTGGCAGGTCCATAGTACATAACGCCTCCACTCTTCTCTGTCTTCCGCCTTCCTCTTCATTTCCACATATGAGTGGGTTTTTAAATCACCTAACATACCTAATCTCGGCCTCCCCCTGCCTCATTTTCCTTTCATTCTACCTTCTATGAGTTACAAAATAGTTTAAAATTAATATATTTTATGTCATATTTTTCATCTGTTAAATTATTTTAAATTAAGTCTTAAATTAAGGGTAAGTGCTAGGGCAGGTTTAAGCCCAAAACTGTGGCATCATGTTATAGTGTAGTGTGAAAATATAAAATGTGTCGAAGTATAGCAGTTAGTCTTTAAATCTGTTACATAGAAGAGAGCATGGAAGGAAAGATAAGCAGAGGCAGACCGAGATTAGGAATAATAATAATAATAATAATAATATTAATAATAATAACAATAATAATAATAATAATCTCCGACAATTTCTATAGCGGTGTCATGGCCGGTGTCTGGTCTTCGAGACCGCTTTATAGGCGTCTGGCAGTTTATTAAATTATAAATCCTTTCCATGGTTAATCATATCTTTGTCATTAATGTCAGATGATTTAAAGATCCACTCATATGTTGACAAGAAGAGTTAAACGCAAGGCAGAGAAGAGTTGAGGCGTTATATGCCAATGACCTGCCAGTAGGCAATGCTCTAAGAGAGAGAGAGAGAGAGAGAGAGAGCGAGAGACAGAGAGGAGAGAGAGAGAGAGAGAGACAGAGAGAGAGAGAGAGAGAGAGAGAGAGAAATATATAGTAAAACTGGCTCTTTAATGTAGATAAGAGGTTTTGTGGTGGCTGGTTTGATGCATCAGCTAGACAGGTCAGGAGCAGTTATGAGTTGTAATACTCTGTATAAGCTTAATTACGAAGTATTATAGGATGTTGGTGCCTGGCTGTTGATTGGCTGCGCGCCCTCAGCTCTGTTACTAAATATAGACAAAACATTCAGTTAGTGCAAGATAGAGTAACATTTGCATTCAGTAATTCGACAAACATTTGCATCAGTTGCTAAATTTGGATCGAGATGATTGTTGGTTGATGAGAGCTCAAAAAGAGTCGCTAATAATTATAATATTACTTGCCAGTGTTCTGTTTCTCGATATATGGTCAACCGTCAAACTATATCCAGAGATAATATTGACTTTATTTCAGCATTCAGGTAGCAAGACAAAAACAAACTGCAAACACAATCATAAACTACTCTTCTTATTACTAGGGCGATTGTTTAACATCAAAACGTTAGAATTTGACAGCATTTTACACAATTTCTTTATTTTATTTTATCAATAAACAAATTAGAGACATTGTTTATAAAGTTTTAACCTACGCAATTATTATTAGGACTATTAATGAAAATAACTATTAAGAAGTTAAGACGCAGGAGCAGTTCCTGACAACGATATTATCACTGATTATTGCACGATTTATAACGCATCTATTTGTGGATGTGAAAAGAAAAGCAAAGGATAAAAGTATGTGTGGAGGAGTTACATTCGACGAACCTGCCAATAAACAATAAGCCAAAAGAGACAGAGACGGTAAGATGCATCACTGACTGAGATGATTTATCTCATCGTGAATCAGTTTAATACAAAGTTAGTAGGCTACAGTGAGCTATTTTTTACATAAATTTTTTCAGTAAAGTCTAATGGTATCAAAGCCGTCGAAGACTCACTGTAGCACTTTATTCGATGAAGCAACCAAGCGCAACGAGCTTATCCTGACGCGTGATCAAGTAGTGTACAATACATCTTTTGTGCGAGAATTGCATTCATGTATTTAACAATAGCGGAATAGAAGACGAAAAATATGCCTTTCGAAAAAGTACAAAAATGAATGTAGTCGACATAAAGTCTAAAATTTCTGTAAATTTAAGCAGCTAGATGACCTCGAGTAGCCGGGCGGCGATTCAGCACGTATTGCTCGCATCGTTTTTATCAAACTACGGGTTCTTTCCACCCGGGATAAAAAGATAAAATAAAATAATTGTAATTATAAAAATAGTCATAAAGATTAAACTCCTTTTCTTCTTACAAGGACGATGTCAAGGACGTCCCCATCAAATGTCACTATAAATGTATCCATCCAAATGAAAAGAATTTTCTTAAGGAAAATCAGTAGGCTTACCATAGATTAACTAATTAGATGAAGCATGCAATGTTAATGTGGTTAATTAGTCTCTACTATTAGACAGTAGTAACGATTGGAATTATGGTTATAGTAGCTAATGCTGCAATTATCTGTGGGTTTATAATTGTCGATTCCGTCATTGTTTCTGTGAAACATTTTTATTTTGTATACTTAGTTGCGTAGATTGATTAGGCCTAGCTAGGGCTGTTAATGTTATAATCAGCAGAAATTTATAGCCAGCAGAAAACTAAATGTTAACAGAAATTAGATTACCTAATAAATAGCAAAAAATAAATACATACAAACTATGGGAAACTGCATTAGCCAAAGTGCACGGAAACAGACAGCTTTGAAACTCTTATTATTATTATTATTATTATTATTATTATTATTATTATTACTCATGATATTCTCATCACTTTTCTGGTAAAATTAAAAATGTCAATAAGTTGCCTGACGCTCTACAAACTGAACTATTTTGCCTGCTCTTATTTATTCTATTAGTATTTAGTAAATTTTAATCCATTTTAATATAGACTAGTTTTGAGGTTTTTTTTTCAAACTATAAATGGAACGCACTTCATATCATCATCGTCTTCCCTTAAATCCCTACTTAACTAGGGTCGAGATACAAATAGACGTTCTTTTGAACTTTTTCCATTGCTTAATGTTTTAACAATTTCTGGAGCCTAGGTGCTCACCAACCGAATGCCCTTTCTGCCGTTGGAACGCACTACATATAAATTATAAATTGTAACATTGGACGGAATTGATTAAAATTTCAGCCTTTAATCTTGAAAAAAGCTAACGTCTACGGTAGTTTCTCTTTGCCTTCCTCTGAGAACGCCCGAGAAGCTTCGTTGAAAACAGTAACAGTTGAGTCATACAGTTTTCTTGAGAAAATGATGCGTCGGAGCTAGTCTAATAACCAAACTAAATACTAAATAAAGTAACCACTTTCTGAATTCTCTTTTAAACCGGATATTAATACAGGCGATAATTTGTCATATAGACCACTTAAACCACTTGATGACCCATATGCACCAGGCGGCCTATATGATGCAATCAATAATAAACATATAACATTTAATTCAGCTTCATCCGCACTTGAATGAACTAATAAGAACACGTCATATCTAAATGCAAAAATTACTTCAGCTTTGAATGACCAATAAGATCCTTGTAATTTCTCACATTACAGAGGCACATGTTTACAACTTCAATTTCAGAGGTCTTATTGACTTTGTACTTCCATGACATCGCTTTAGATGGAGTAATGGTGACGATAAATTCTAAAAGACTAGTATTTTACGATCATACCCTCTCTTTTTATTGTTTCTGCTAAGTGACAGGTCCAAGATACATATTCATAATCTGAGTCTGCTTTTGCGCTTTATAGAGATAGTATTACTGATATATGGAGCACTCCTTAGATCAACAAATTAATCACTTAATAAAAGACTACGCCTTATCGGCATGTACATACCTTATGTAGCTGCGAAAATATATAGCTCCTTAAGTAGTTTCTCGTACCCTTTAATATCGTATCATTCTACTTCTCTATGTGCCGTGCCTGTTCCAAGCCTGGGCGGTCATGGTCATATTCCTCCATATGTCTCTGTTCATTGTTGCTCTGATCATCCCTGTTTCAGTTAACTGCATCCATTTGCTAAGACTCTTAATAAACGTCATCCGCTGTCAACCCTTGCATCTTTTTCCTTCTATTATTCCTGTCCCTACGGTATTTTCAACTATTTTGTTCCGCATAATGTGTCCGAAAACTTTCATCTGTTGACGTTGTATTCCGTTCAAAAGGTCACGACAAGTTGACATTCTTTGTAGAACATCTTCATTTTTAACGTGGTCTTTATAAGATATACGTAGCATTCTTCTATAGAACCACATCTCTGTTGCCTCAAGTTTCGATTCCATTACAGAAGAGATTGTCCAAACTTCACTTCCATATAACAATATTGGTTGCATATAGCATTGAAGAAGTCTTTTTTTGGTATCAATTGATAATTCATGGCTTCTGAAAATCTTTGACATTCTGTTATATGCCTCCTTAGCCATGGCTATTCTTCTGTTTATTTCCTTGTACATTTCCCATTTTGATGAATAAGTGACCCTAAATATATGACTGATTCGACTTGTTTGACATATTGACCTCTTACGTTTATTAAGCGTGGCTGTGGTATTTTTAGTTTGCTAACTGTCATGCATTCTGTTTTCTTCATATTTATAGATAATCCACTGGCCTCACTATGATATATTACAATATCCAACATTTCTTGAAGTTTGTCTCGCGAGTCGGCAATAAGAACTATGTCATCAGCATAACGTATATTATTAAGATTGTATCCTCCAAATACTAAGCCTTTTATTTCATTGATATTCCTCATTATATTTTCGCTATATAAGTTAAAAATCATAATCTGGTAGATATGTAGATCTGGTGACATTACACAGCCTTGCCTTACTTTTACTTTTCACTTACTTTTTACTTTTCTTTTACTAGCCTCTTAATTTTTGCAAAAGTGACTATACTCATTCTCATATCTCATTGCAGCTTTTTGATTCCAGTATAAATTCCTAACAATTCTTATGTCTTTGCCATCTACATGTATATTCAATTCATGAAGAAGATCTATCAATTTGCTGTGTCTAACTTTGTCAAAAGCTTTGGTATAATCAATGAAACAAAGGTATAGATCCTTATTCAATTCTATACCTCTTTCACACAGAATTCTTAGAACGAAAAAAGCATTCCTTGTACCAGAATCATCCAT
This sequence comes from Enchytraeus crypticus, assembly GCA_905160935.1. Classification (NCBI taxonomy): domain Eukaryota; kingdom Metazoa; phylum Annelida; class Clitellata; order Enchytraeida; family Enchytraeidae; genus Enchytraeus; species Enchytraeus crypticus. Next base: position 2,118,752 of record CAJHZI010000528.1, read on the forward strand.
AAAACCATATTGCACAGGATTTATTTCAGGTCTAATTTTATTTCTCATTCTCATTAGCAGAATTCTTAAATAGATTTTAGTGACTACACTCATTAGACTTATAGTTCTGTGTAGTTCACATTCTACCGCACCAGGTTTCTTCGGTAATGCAATAAATATCGATCTCAATAGATCTTTAGGAATTTCGCCAGTGTCATAAGTGTCATTTGCTATTGACGTGATCTCCTTTACGCTAAATTCTTCCGAGAAAAAGTATCATTTCTGCTGTTATGTTATCTGGTCAGCTTGCTTAATTTCCTTTTAAATTCCTAATGGCATATCTAACTTCGTCTTCTAAGAATTTAGGACCTGCTATTTCTTTAGTTATTTTTAGTAGTTCCATTCGATTATCTTTATCGTATCGTTAAAATCTTGAAACTACCTGCCGCTTAGCATTTGCTGAGGCTTCCTAATTGAATAATATTAAGAAAGGGTTACGCAAATGCGATCTATGCAAATTTCTGATATTTTGATGTATACCAAATATTTGTCCAATGCTAGAATAGCTTTTCAACTATTTTATTTTGTAATCATTACATTTTTAAAATCTATTTAGCACTATTGAGATTAATCCAGGCCGGTGAGCAAATAGAAAGACGAAAGCAAATAGAAAGTTCAAAACGCTCCAAAATAAGATCGAATACACGAATATTGACACGATTTCAGTAGGTGAATGTGCCATACCTACGACTAGAATTTACGTATTTGACAGGCTCTATTCGTAGTACTCATTCTATTCTTTCTATTCTTTCAATTCACTGACAATTCACCTGCAAGAGTGGTCCGAAAATGGAACAAAAATGACGAAATCGTCCCACATGCACAATTGCTGCGATATGCGATAAGGTAATGCGATAATATAATATAGTAATAATATTGAAATTTGAAAGTATTTGCAAATTGTCGTAATCGCAAGATATCTGCATTTTCATTGCATACAATTACATTTGAGATTATCAATTTTGCAAAGGCAGAAACAGCAAAATGGAAGTTTGAACTAAAGAGTAATTTAATGGAAGAAATACTTTCATTTTCATGGACCTAATTTGCTCAATAAATTACGGGATAGCCTAGGCCTACATCTCTCTATATATATCTCTCTCTTTCTCTCTCTCTCTCTTTCTCAGTGCACTACCTACTGGGAGGTCCGTGGAATATAACGCCTCCACCCATCTATATCTACCGTTTTCCTCTTCATATCGACGTACGAGTAGATCTTTAAATCATCTATAACATTCCTTCTGATATACCATTATTCTTATTCTTGGAGGTTCTGCTTATGGCGAGGCGGGCCCTCTATGCCTTACTCAGCTTCGACTAACATTTACTGGGCAGGGGCGTCTTTCCCTGAGAAAACTATCCTGTCTACCCGAAGGCTTACATATAGATGTGCTAAATAAAATTAATCCTGATTATTCTTGAAAAAGTTTGATTAATAGTCTTGCTATCATTAATTAAGAATCTCTTACGAATTATAAACATAGGACCTGCCGTTTGAGAGAACAGACACTTGATGGCAATTTTAATTAAACGTGCGTGCTTGTATTTTAATTAACTAAGCGAACCATTCAAAAGTGATGTTATCATAATGAATATAATAATAATAATAATAATAACAGTAATAATAATAATAATAATATAATAATAATAATAATGGTTCATAATGAATAGTCAAAAGGAATGTTACAGATGATTTAAAGATCCACTCGTATGTGGACATGGAGAGGAAAACGGAAGCTAGAGATGAGTGGAGGCGTTTTATACCATGGACCTGCCAGTAGGCAGTGCACTAAGAGAGAGAGAGAGAGCGAGAGAGAGAATGAATAGTCTCATTTTACCGGAGGACACGAACTTCTAGACAAAATTCTCTGATTGAATTCTGATTTGTTGTGATGATTAATACTAATAACAATAATAATAATTATTGTAAAAGTCTACATCTACGATACTTTACTAGTCGAAGCAAATTCACATTCCAATCCGTGGGAAATACCCAAACTGGGAAGTCAATCACAACGTTTATTTTTGCCTCATAATGATGGTATTGAGATGCAGGCCAATAAGCCGCAGTTAATGAAAGGTGATTGTACCCTGTATAGTACAAGTTATCTACTTGCATAATAATGACGAATCGTGTTTTTCATGGGGAATACTATAAGAATTTTTGTACCGTCTAAATTCCTATCCGCCTTCTAAGCCAGGATTCAAAATTAATATAAAAGCTCGATAAAGAGATCGTTATGACCACAGTTAACCAATTCCAGCCAAGAGAGACTATTTATAAATTTGAATTAAGAACTTTTCACTCTGATGAAGATTTTATAATACTTATATTTATTGCGTTTAAGTAATACTTTTTCAGAAGAATTAGGAATATACATCTCGAGACTGTAAGAAAGATTAAGTTTAATCACTATTTTAATTTGTTTATATAAATATCAGTTCTTCACTGCTAAGCGCTCTGGTGATACTAATATTTAGAAATGGAGGGTCTACAAATGTTAAGGAAACTAAATATAGGCAATATATTAACAGGAGCTCTGAATTTGTTCTTGATCTTACTCGTAATGATCACTCCGACCTATCAGTCAGTTTCGTTATCCTCTCCAACTCATCAGGCTGGAGCATGGAATACTGCGACCACGGTTGGGAATATCTTTCCTGTGTCTACTGAAGGCAGCTTAGTTGATTCGAGCAAGTCTGGCTCGGAAGAAGATGCTCAAGGAAGAAGAAGAATGGATTTAAAAGTGTCCCAAATGCTTGTGGAAAGATTGCTCAGGGCAAGGAGGAATGCTGAAAGCACAACAGAGTCTACTGGTATGTGGTTATGTTCTAATCTTTAGCCTTTAACCTTTTTGTAATCTTTTCTTTTTCTTTAATCTTTTTATAGCCTTTTCTTTATTTCTTTAACCTTTTTGTTGTGTTGATTCTATCCAAATACATTCATCCAACAGAAGATTCAATGTGATTTGAAATACTATGGAATGAAAACAATCTAAAGTACATGTATAATTGAATGAAAGAATGGTAAATATCATCATCATCTTCCCGTAAATCCCTAGTTTAACCAGGGTCGGGATACGAATAGACCTTTCAAGTTTATCCATTCGTTTAAGTTTTTGTTGCAATTTCTGGTTACAACTTAGCTGTGTAGCTGTACGACCTTAAAAATTAAAACACAAAATTTATTAATCAGACATAATTTGACTATTGTCAGACATAAATTTTCATTTCAAATTAATATACATATATCATTACTATATTAAAATTAGTTATTATCAATTTTCCATCGCTTCATTTATACAACAGTATCATTTTTATTAAATTATTTCTTAATTTTAACTGCATATCATTTTATTTTCTACAGGTCACCAGAATGCAATTTCCGACTCCAATTCTTACTCCTTGCACTTATCCTCATCGCAAAAGGGCTTCCTTCAAGTCGACGACCATAACAGAACCAATCAAACTATCAAAGTGAATTTTTCACATTCGCCTCAGCAGGATTCTCAAGCAAAAGACAATGTCTGTACATGGAGCAGGCAGACAGTTAGACTTACCGATCAACAGGATAGTGATATCTCTATTGTGCAGTGCACACGTGACTCGATCACCACACAAGACGGTCACAGGATTCAATGCGCACCGGTCTACTATACTGTACGGATTCGGGAATTGATAAAAAATCACCGAGGAGAAGTCGTTGGACATCGTAGAAACTGCAAAAAGATTCCCGTAGCTTGTCTGCCGGTGTCAGAGGAGATGAACCAACATCACAGTGGACTGAAAGACGACGATGACGATTGCTCGAAGATGCACGATGGAGTTACATCGCAGAATCATCACGATGAGCGACCGGTGTCAGAGGAGATGAACCAACATCACAGTGGACTGAAAGACGACGATGACGATTGCTCGAAGATGCACGATGGAGTTACATCGCAGAATCATCACGTTGAGCAAGTGGAGTGGGAAGATGGTTTCAATCCGTATGAGAGTAAGTGAAGAGAAATAGAGAAATTATCAGGTGAAAGTTATTGCTATAGCCTAATTATAGCCAATATTACGAAGGAAAGATATCTGTCATTCCGTAATAGTCAACGGAATTGTATGTTTTATTAAATGCTATCCGTTTTGACTGAAATCAGTTTTAAAAGTAAATAAAACTGTGAGATAACTGTGCATGTTTGAAGATAATGGTAAATACTTCATATGAGAATTAAGAAGTATTTTCTTTTAAAATATGTAAACTAATTTATTATATTATTTGAATTTTTATAAAAGATTAAGAAAAGATGATTAAGGTACTAGTGAAAAATAGGGCCTACTGCTGAATCCATGTAATGTTATGTAGGCCTATTATACTAAATTTTACGAGGAACAGTCAGAGAATTTTAAGTGCTCTTGCTCAAACTGGGTTCCGACCTTTTAAAATGTAAAATTTAATATAAATTTAATGGAAATTTTATTTTTAAGTTCTTACAATTGAAAATGTAACTTCTATGTTTTTGACAAGTGTAATTTATTTGAAATTAAAGATGACATAAAAATAAAACAGATGTTAACAGAGGTTAAAAGTGGTTAAGCATATAGCATAGGTTAATTATAAAATAGATGTTAACAGAAGCTAAAAGAGGTTACTCATAAATTAGATGTTAACAGATGCTAAACGGGGTTAAACAAAAAACAGAAGTTAATAGTAAAGAAGATTTTGAAAAGGTTAACCGTGGATTTATTTACAAATTGAATGTAATAGTCGCTGTAAATGAAATGTAAAATCGAGTCTTTCTTGTAGTCAAATCAAAAGTTGTAAATATATTTTTATCTGTTTTTGTTCGCTGAGAGTTGTTGTTGTTATTGTACTTGTTAAGCTGGTGTTGCTGTATTTTAAGAAATTTTATTATATTTTAATTATTTCATTTATTTATTCGCCAAACTATCAGCTGTATCATATTTGAAGAATATTTATTTTTTGTTAAACGATGTACTGGGATTAATATGTTAATTTCGCTGCAACTATTGCTGAATATAATAATAAGTAAAATGTTAATGGGACTAAACAAACTTTAGCGTTATTCAAATAGAACAAGTAACCAACACATCTGCTTCAATAGTAAAGTCGATTCGATTATAGTTACTCTTTTTAAGAGTAACCTACATGTATAATCAATCTGGGTTAAAATGAAACTAGATCAGCATTAAAAATGCACAAATGTTCTGACTACAATTTCAAACCGTTGTTTTAGTGCAGTAATATGAGATTATTATTCAAATTTGTAAGTTGATCAAATCGAATTTGCTTTCGCCACATATTAGTGGCAAATATTTTTGTTGAAAATTTATTGCAGTTTATATTAATAAGTACGCAAGCAGATAATTTATTACAGTTAATTTTTGTAAATAAAATTGCAGATAATTATTTATTGCAGTACATTTTTGTAAGCAATAAAACTGATAATTATTTATTACAGTGCATTGTTGTAAGTAGATGTACAAAATTGTACATGTTTTTATTTATTTTTATATAGCCTATCTTGTTTCAGTTACAAATAAAAGGTCATGATTCTCTCTATTTTAAATATATTGTATTGTTGCATGCAACTTCGCAGACAGTTATTTGTTGCAGTGTAATATAAAAACTACTCGGATACTATTCAATGCAGTGTATTTTTTCTAAATATTGACACAGGTATTTATTTATTTCAGTGTATTTTTGTAGAAATAATACTATATGCCTACGTATTTTGATAGATTTTTTCGAACGTCTCTCATATCCTTGTGTGCTATTTGAAAAATATTCTCGGTGTGTCTGTACGTTCTATCAGGCAAATCAGCCACATAGAATGTAATGCTAGTTTAACGTCAGTCTCGTACCACAAAGAATACCCTCAGGTACTGGCTGTGGTGAGCTTTGAACAAGGTACCGATATTAGGAAAGCATGCTTCCAACCCTTCCGTTCATTAGGTTCATTGTTGTAATCTTGCTCTCTCTCTCTCTCTCTCTCTCTCTCTCTCTCTCTCTCTCTCTCTCTCTCTCTCCATGCCACTAGTGTTCTGTCAAATGGCAGGTCTAGGTTTACTCTATAGATCAACTAAGTTAAAATCTCCACAGGCTCTCTTTTTATATATCCATGCAGGTTATAGCTCGGGAAAATATGTCTTTTTATGTGGTTTCCGGTTGAATGGCTTCAGCCGTTCTTGCTAAGTAATCTCTTTAAGACACGTGCAGCCAATGTTTGGTCTATTCGTCAGTGTATCGGACACAACACGGGAAATTTTGCTATGTCACTGCAATATTGCACTATAAATTAACTATAATAATGGTCCTCACAGTAAACGGAAGCGCTTAAATTTAAAAGGTATATCTGTATTTGATCCACTTACACGCTTATTATGATCTTATTTGTTGAAATTCTCAATTTAATATCAGTGATATCAATGTGATATTATGATATCTTGGTGATATAATGATCGTGATAAAATACTGTGACGTGATATTTTCTCTATGTTTTATTGTCGCGATTTGAAATTGTGGACTGACGTTTAACTTAGTATGTAACATCGCATTCGTATTTATTTTAACAGTAGTTTGCCTAATTAGATCGAATCAGAGTCTTATATTTACCAATCAGCTTAAGCAAAAGATATGCTATAGTGGTCTACTAGTAAAATGCTAGGCTAGACTGGTTATAATCTGCTGTAGGCCAATGACTTCTAGATAATTATATAGCGTCTTATAAATATATAAATTATATTATTATATAACTGTTTAATTGAGTTCTGCCGATGGCTTGTTGACAAATTGTTCGACAGCGGATCAGTAGGTGCAGGGTTGAAATCTAGTGCTCTCCCCGTCACTGACATGATATCGTGCAGGAAACTGAAGTTAAACCAGGCTTTAACCTTTATATATATATATATATATATATATATATATATATATACTGTATATATATATATGCTATTATGTAGTCCTTATATAGACCTGCATGTACAATATATCTTAGTATGTCCTTGTACAATATGACCCTGTACATTTTCATGAAAAGCTTACTTATATCCTATCCAAGAATTGCTAAATGTTTTATCGGAGTAGAATGATATGTGTAATAGAAAATAGGTAGGAATTAGAAATATCTGCGCATCAAATGAAAATAATAATTATAACACGCTTATATTGAAATAATTAGACGTGCTGGTATATATCACATTTAATGCGATTATATCAAAAGATATGTCAGTATCAATTAAATTAAATATTATAATTATTTTACTGTACAACTCATCATCAGTTCCTTGATTTCTGTACAGAACACAGGGCGGCAAACATTCCTCCCTTCGTTTCTATTAGAGATGGGAATTTTATGAATTTCCAGAGTTCGGGTTCTGTTCGGTTCGTTGAAAATGAAAGTTCGGTTCGGGTTCGGTTTTAACAAGGGTTCGGGTTCGGTTCGGGTTCGGCTTGCTTTCCAACTCGCAAGAGTTCGATTCGAGTTCGACATGGTTTGGTTTGGATAATGTTGCAATTGTTTAAATTTACTTATAATAATCATGGTTATGACAAACATTTTAAAAATGGTTTATGGTAAATTTGCTTAAAAATTCATTAAGTCATAATAGCTGCCACATTTCACCTGGGTAAAAATATGACAATGAAAAAAGGAGAGACGTGGTATTTATGCCTGTACATTTCTTAGAATATTGTAAGTTAACCGACAAATGTTCATAATATAGATATTTAGCCTTATTATTGTATCTGAAATATTCTCCTTGATTATAACGAGCAAATAGAATGCTTCATCAGTTTTTTAATTTTTTTGTCATTATAGGCCTATATATTAGATACATTTATAATTAAGTGGAAATGTCCTGTCTAAAATTTGATCCAATATTTCATAGACAAAGTGCAATTTAGTAATATAAAAATGTCAAAAAAGATGATTTGGTAAACACGTGTACTTCCATAGAAAAATGAACATAATATAAACCGTTTGCTATCAACTGACCAGTAATAAGCTTCATAATTTACCTTAGGGTTTCAAATTTGAAACTCTCAGATCAATTGTGAAGTTACGAAAATAGTTATGAAATTATTGCATTGCTATGGTGCAAACTTATTTACTCCAGATAGTCTTAACGCATATAGAATGTCATATATAATTATTTTTAAATCTGGCTGCAAAAATATTAAGGTAGCACACTAAAATTAGAAAGAATTTATAATTTGAATTTAACAAGAACAAATCCACCTAGATTGAGTCAAGCATTTTCCGAGTTTTATGGAATACTCTCATCACTTTTGTCTCTTTGATGTTAATCTTCATTCCATATTTCAATACCGTATCATTTAGACTATCCATTATCCTCTGTAGGCCCGTCTCGCTTCCCGCTACCATTCCTTTGTACCGCTACCATTTTAAAATTTGTGTCGGAACCAGCCTTACCTGAATATATGCTGTTAGATACTGTAAGACATGTAAATACAAAAACTAGTATATATATATATATATATATATATATATATATATATATATATATATATATATATATATATATATGTGTGTTGTTCTTACTATCTTTATTTAATGTCAGGCTGGTGAAGAAGAAAGGAACTACAGGAGTTTGGTTCAGTTCGGTTTGGACGAAGTTCGGATACGGTTCGGGTTCGGCCAGAGTCTGGGTTCAGGTTCGGTTCGGGTTCGGTCAGAGTCTGGGTTCGAGTTCGGTTCGGTCAAAATTCTAGATTTTAGGTTTCGGTTCGTTTCGGGTTCGGTTCGATTCCCATCTCTAGTTTCTATCATCAGCAATCTTCACAGTGTCTTGCCATGAAATCTTTAATGCTCTAAATCCTTGTTGGTCGTATTTAGCCAAGTACTTCTAGGTCTTCCTCGTTTCCTTTTCCTTGAGTTCTAGAATATTGTACTATCATTATATATTATATATTATATTATATTTAAAGATTAAAGATAGTTTTTCAAAGGACTATATCATTGTATATCATTCTATAAAAACAATTTCATCAAGCCTAACGCATGTCTAATTGCCTTTTTTAAATTTGAATTCCGCGCCTGCCCTGTCACTGCTATGAGAATAAATTGGGCTTTTTGAGAGTAGAAACTGCCGTTAAATTAGGTTATAGCCTTTACCCCTTTAACTGGCCGGTGTTTCTATAACAACATCGAACCATTGTTGTTAAGCTGTGTTATGATAGATTGTATTCTATATCTTAGTGGGCTTCCTACTGGTAGGACCATGGCATATAACTCCTCCACATATTTGTATCCTCTGCCTTTCTCTGAATTGGGCATCGAATCATCCAACATCCAAAGTCTCAATCTTTTTCGCTAACATTTTTCATTTGTAGTTGTACAATTACATCTTTAAGGGAAGATTATGATGATGATGATAAGTTAATTGTAGGCCTACAATTACAACTTCGAACATTGTATTAGATTTTCAAATGCCGCACTTTTAATGGAAGATTCAACTTGTTTGAAAATGAATTTGTAATTCGTGGATTACGTCATCCATTGCAGCATCTGGTGACAAAGCTGATGCAGATTTACCTTGAATCATAGGAAAATTTACCGGATAAATTAGTTTTAAAAAATCCAGCAGTGGACTTAAAACTAAAAATTTATCATATGAATATCAGTCAGCCTGTTTTCCGCACTAAATTAACTACTGCTTTGTCTTACTGTTTTAAATTAATCGCCTGTAATGCTTAATATACATGCATAGTAGTATTAAATATGTATTATGATTTTAGTATTATTGCTACTGTGATAGACTTTCTGTTTAGTTAAAGGGCTTCACTACTTCACAACAACATTCGGTGCTTATTTCGCTTGATATTTTCACAACTAGCAAAGATATATCTAAGTGTTTAGAATTGTTCTTGTTTAATATTCTCTTCGCCTATATTATTGGTGATTAAACAGATCTAATCGAAATGTGGGCATAATCTCATTCAGAAATTTCGATACTGATTTCTTAGTTAAACTCTGAGATTTAATGAGACCTAGTACAAGAATGTTGATGTCACCTAAGTGCATAGTGTCTACAAATGGAAGATCATATTTTATTCAGTCGTAGAATTACGAATAATCTTACCGCATCTCAAGTTTTATCCCTACAAACCTGTCAGCACTCAGTCTTCCAAGTTGGTTGCCCATCCAAGAAACTAACCGAGCTCGCTGTTGCTTTCGTTTATTGGCGAGCACGCTAATCAAGTACCCAGCTAAATCCAGCCCATCAAAATTTAACTTTGAAGTTTGGGTTTGTCTCAGATGCAGTAGGCTATTTTCTTGCTACATTTCTGCATATGTCCCTGACATCATCCTTGGATGAGGAAACGGACGTTAAACCTTTATAATTATTACTATTAGTCGTCTTATATGACTGGTCCATGTTTGCTCAAGCATTGCCACTCTGATGTACTGGGTCAGGAAGCACAGATGCTTGTTTAAGACCCATTTCCTCCTTTCTCTCAAGGCTTATTAGTAATCTTTGCCTTTTGATGGCGCATCAATTGCAGCCGGCGCAGATTTAAGAATTACCTTCCATCACCCTGGGAGTTTTTCCTTCGAAGCTGTCAACATTGTGCTGACAGCATGTACATTGTCTCCTACATAACAAATACGATGTCAGTTTTTTGTTTAACAGAAAATTCATGTATAAACTTACCGGTTTTAGTGTTAAAAGGCTGGTTTTGCAGCGGTTATGAACAACAGTACTTGCCAAAGGCGCGAGCGCTTGCCCGTGTTTGAAATAAATACTTTTGTGATTCAATTGATTCAATAGTTTTCAATAGTTTCAAAAACTTTTTTATTCAATAGTTCGTAATCTATTAGAGATTTAGGAATCTGGTTTAACGATCCTGTGAGGATTTAAATTTTAAGTCGAAACAATCATGTGATAATGCAGAGCGATAAGAGGCCCATAGTAATTAAAGAATTTAAAGTGTTAAACTTCTTGCAATTAAGCATTAAATTGTTCAAGACACTTCAGTGCGAAATAACGTTAACCACAAAATATAATGAAATGGTCGCCCATGAGAATGCCTAATTACAATACACTAAATTATCTAAATAGCATCATTACCATAGCCTATAACACGACCAAAGTCTGTAATAAAATATTCATTAATACGGAATTTGTTTCTAACGTAATCACTTATGCCCCAATTGATGCCCGGCTAGCTGCTTTAGAATGAAAAATTCCCGACGGAAGGTTAATCTTAAGTCCTTGCCGGCTGCCATCAGTGTTATAAATTGCAACGATTGCTAATAACCGTGGAGACAAAAGAGGAAATAATTTGTTAATAGATGCTGCTTTTGTTGAAAACAACAAAAGCAGCATCTTAGCAGGGAAGCTTTTTAACACATGCAGTTTTCATTAGTGTAACGATACGACCAAAAGCAAACAAGCACTATATCTTATACACTTTATATGAATCTAAGCTCTAAACGTTTAGCTTAAACGACTTTTTTCTGATCTGCTATTGCGTAATAGTATGGATCTAAATATAATCTTCCAGTTTCCAGTAGGACAGTGCTTGTGGAAAATCCTTTCAAACGAAATAAGCTGACAACAAGATGGCAGTGGCGGATGATTTTAGATATGGTTTACTCTTTGTTAAACGAAACCACTTAATTGATTAGATGGGTTAGATAATTATTTAGTTATTAATTTCTTAGTCCATTGATTGCATCAGTTCAGGACTGCGTTATGCAATATTCTGCGAAATTATAATCAATTCAAAGTTAAAATTACTGCGAAATTATAATCAGACGTCAAAGCTAAAACCACCCCTAAGATAAATTCTCTGCCTCAAAGACACATGAGTGATGGTAGGACCATTTTTAAGCCCTGGACCTACTGGTCTGCAGTTGGATGACTAGACGATGATGCTACTAGATCAGGCCAAATTTTGATTGTTACATTTTTAGATGTTGATGTTTTAGAAGAGAGGTTGAGCCCGTTCTTGATCTACTTACCTTTTGACATAGCAGGAGATATTTGGTTCGAATTCCAGCAGCGCCTGTCTCTGGCGGTATCAGTTGTGATACAGTTACAGACGTTAAAGTATTTATAGCATAGTTACCATTCTGTTTAGGTTAATTTTATTTCGCTTTAATTATGCGGCAGCATATTGTACCACATTCCTAATAATAATAATAATAATTAATTCGCTAGAGGCGCTCGAGGTGGTTAGTTTGTTTACGCACACCTGTGTTTTTCTTTAGCACTTTTTATCGTTTTTTTTCACTTCTGCTAATTTTTTCACTTTGTCTTTTGGCATACTGCTTTTATATATATTCCTGTACGCCCAGGCCCTTTTATTTCTATTCTTTTGTGCGCATTCGGCTTATTTTACCTTTTATTAAATCTGCATTATGCTTTAGTTTTCACCTGCATTGGACTATTGGACTGCAGCTATTTGCAGTAGCGATCCAGTTGTAATTCTTTTTTCTCTCGCTTGCTATGCCGTGTTTGCCACATGCCTGCCAGACAGACTTGGCCACTGTCTCATACTGCCAACAAGAAAACTGGCATCTGTTCGGTGTGCCTAGCTCAACGTCAGCTTCATTCGGGAGACGGAAAGGTCCATCTTCATGGCCCATTGGATAATCGTTGCCCACGTTCTAACCAACTTCCCTTGCAGAACTCCGCACAGGTGGCAGCTTCGCAACCAGGGCCTGCAGTTTCTGATATTAGGAATAGGATCAGGAATCGGAGCTGCGATTCTGGTTCGGCTAGACAGAGTTCTCCTCCCACTGCTGCTCCCAATTCTGCTAACTTATCATTAAATTAATTTTCTTCTCAGCCGCTCAGTCTTGAGCATCCCTGCTTGACGCGACCTACAATAAAACACATTCCCAAATCAGCCAGCCCTGCGTGCTCAGCAACCTTGATTGATGCCTTCCGTAAGATCGAAAGCGATCCCTCAGTTTTATCATACTGGTCAGATTTGTTGCTTTTCGCATCTTCGGTTTTGCAAGTCCCTGCTCGCACAGGTAAAAGGCATAATCTAAGCTCATTAATTAAGAAAAGGTTGGAGGGCCTAGGTACTGTTGCTCTCACTGAGCCGGTCGTTGAGAGAATTAAAAGAGCTCATCGTTCTCATGACTCCCGTGCCTCAGCAGTCAGGTCCAAAATGGAAAATGGAAATGTTTCGGCAGCTGTACGCATCCTCTGTTCAGACGAAAGCCCAGCGCAATGCAGTTTAAACACTTTCAATATCCTGAAGGCCAAGCATCCACCCGCAGCTAGTAGCAGTAATAATGGCACCCCTTCCGGACTCAATGGAGACTCCGCCCATTCAAGTCTCAGAGCAGGATGTTGTCCAAGCTGTACGTAGCTTTCCAGCAGGCTCAGCCGGTGGTCCTGATGGCCTTCGCCCTCAGCATCTTCTGGAGCTTGTGACTTGTAGAGAGCCCAATTCAACTTGGAGCTGGTATTCCAGGTGGCTGTGAGGCAGCTGTTCACGCTACTCGCCGTTTCGCTGAGTCAGTGCCAGCTGATCACTTCGTGGTAAAGCTAGACTTCTGTAATGCTTTTAATTGCTTGAGTAGATCACGAATGCTCAGCGAAATACATCACACGATACCTGAGCTGTATAGTTTCTGCCATCTAGCTTACTCAAGCCCTTCGTGGTTGAAGTTCGGAGACTGGTGCATTGAATCACAGGAAGGAGTCCAACAAGGGGATCCCTTAGGGCCCATGCTGTTTTGCTTGACTATTCACCCTCTCCTTACTTCTCTCTCTAGCGCTCTCACGGTGGGATACCTAGATGACATTACTCTTGGTGGTTGCGAGTCGTCGATTGCAAATGATGTACAGACTATCATCGACAGAGGCCAAGAATTTGGGCTTCAGTTGAATCGTACCAAGTGCGAAGTCATATCATCAGTTTGCAAATCTCCGGGCAACTCAGTTTTGTCATCCTTTGTGCCAATGGGCCTATCCCATAGTACTCTACTCGGCGCGCCACTCTCTGGAGAAGAAGCTACTTTCCACCGCTTTATCTAGTCGCTTGGAGGTTCTCAAACGTTCAGCATCGCGCTTGAAGTCGCTAGCCGCTCATGATGCTTTGACAATCCTTCGCTTTTCATTAAGTGCACCTAAACTTATGCACATTCTGCGCTCTAGTCCGAGCTTCTCTAATCCGCGGCTTTTAGACTACGACGAGGCTCTTAGGCAATCCTTGTGCGCCGTTATCAACGCAGATTTGTCTGATTTGCAGTGGCAGCAAGCCAGTTTACCGGTGAGCAAAGGTGGTCTTGGAATTCGTCTTGTTTCCCATATCGCGCTTTCAGCCTTCTTGGCATCAGCGATGGGAACGAGGCAGTTGCAAGACGCCATCCTTCATAAGTGCTCCCTTTCTGCCGATAGATCCATTGACGTTGCGTTGTCAGTTTGGTCCAAAAGCCTCACCTCCAGTGCTCACCTTCTACCTCAGTCAGTAACCAGAAATCATGGGACCGTCCTATAGTGGATCGGATTTATACCAGTCTGCTAGAATCCCAGTCCAATGCAGTAGACAGAGCACGACTCCTAGCTGTATCAACCAAAAGAAGCAGCGACTGGCTTCACGCTCTCCCTGTTGCTTCTTGTGGGCTTTTTTTAGACAATGAGGCGATTCGAGTAGCCGTTAGTTTCCGTTTAGGGGCGAAAACTTGCGAGCCTCACATGTGCCCCTGCGGTTATGAAGTCGACGCTTTAGGTCTCCACGGCCTCTCCTGCAAACGAAGCTCAGGTAGAATGTCTCGCCATCACAATTTAAATGACTTAATATGGCGAGCACTTTCAAGAGCAGGCATCCCTTCCTCTAAGGAACCAAGTGGGTTGTCCAGATCAGACGGCAAGCGTCCGGACGGCTTGACTTTGGTGCTCTGGTGCAACGGTAAATGTGCCGTATGGGACGTCACGGTCATTGACACTATGGCAAACTCCTACCTGAATACGACTTCAGTCACCGCCGGTGGAGCTGCTGTTCATGCCGCCTCTAGGAAGTTGGATAAATACTGTGATCTGTCCTTAGGTTATGAAGTTGTTCCGGTGGCCATTGAAACCATGGTCCCGATGAATCCCGAGGGAGCTGACTTTATTAATGGCATAGGCAGACTTATTTCAGAGCAAACCGGCGATAAGCGAGAGACTTCTTTTCTTTGGCAAAGGCTTTCCATGACTTTGCAAAGATTTAATGCAGTCTGCTTCAATAATTCTTTTAAGCCGTTTGATGACCTCGAGTAGCCGGGCGGCGATTCAGCACGTATTGCTTGAATCGTTTTTATCAAACCCCAGGTTCTTTACACCGGGGTAAAAAAAATAAAAATAAAAATAAAATTAATTAAAAATAATAATAATAATAATAATAATAATTTTAAAATAATCATAATAAACTATATCACGTGCTCTATTGTATTGTATATTTAATTGTATCGTATTTTATTGCGTATTGTATTTGAATCTTGAGTTCTATTTGCAATGCAATACAATGCACATGCAAATAAAGTAGTCAATTATATTTTTATAAATAAGTCAATTATTTATTTAATAAAGTAGGCAATTATTTGTTTAATAAAGTAGGCAATTATTTGTTTAATAAAATAGTCAAATATTTGTTTAATAAAGTAGTCAATTAATTGTTTAATGGAGTAGTCAATTATTTGTTTAATGAAATAGTCAATTATTTGATTCATTGTTTTTATAAGACCGGCTCAGCAGAGATTAGAACCGACGACTCGTAGTTAAGGGAACAGTGGTTTTCTCCGCTGACAAGGAATGGCTGATGCGGAAGAGGGTCAAGCCTTAGCCTGTAAGGATAACAACTTTCAAGAGATGTGTGCATGAGTCGCGTTAATTTAATTAAACAATTCTTCGACCCTTTAATTTATAACAAAAAATCGCTTAATAAGCGCTGTGAGAAAAGCATCGTCTGCAGTTTAAAGAGTAAATTTTTAGTATATATCGAAAAATTCTTAAGTAAATGACAGAGATTAGCCTGACACGAAGGTTGGAATTTTAAGAAATAATTTAATTTTTAAAAATAGCTGATGTTAACGTCAATTTCCTCACTCGAAAGCGATTTTAGTGAGGGCGAGCCCAGGATTTGAACCCCGCACATACTGATCCGCGGTAAAATCTTACCAACATCGCCACTGGCTCCAGCTAGTTGTACAATTGGTTTCAATTAAAAGGAAAGTTACTAAATCAACGCTCAATTGCAACAAGAATTCAAGAATACTTTTTAAAAGCACTGATAAGATTAAATAAGCGAATTACTATGCTCTTTGCTACGCTCATCAGGTTTAACGTCTGTTTCGCCAAGGTTGCTATCAGAGACGATGTAATAAGCGGTTTTCAAATATTTTATCTCCTGCTTAACAATTAATCAATCAATCACTAAGAATCTAACGTCAGGTTCCTCGCCATAAGGCAATGTCAGAGACATTTCTTGCAGGCTCTACACAAACAGGCGCCAAAGCACCACACGATGACGACTGAGTACACAGAGACCACAAGAGAAAGCGAGATCAAAACAGCTCTAGTAATTAATCTACTGGTGTGTTATCAATTCAGTCTTGTAACCGGATACTGTGATAAGTCATGGCTTTCCTTGCGGTCAACTCACTACTACTCAATTATCCAACAATAAGATACGTGTAATAAAAGAAAAATAGCAGGCATATCCCGTTGATTTTGTGGCCGCGGTTACCATCTTTATTTTTGATTTTCTGGTCACATGGTCACTCTAGTGTACACATCCCCGTGTTGTGTCCGGGTCACTGAAGAATAGACTAAACGTACTGCACGTGTCGTAGGAGGCGAGTGACCAAGAACTGAGGAAGGCAAAATAATAACCACCTCAAATTCCATAGTTTTCCAATCTCAAGGCCATATTATGATGTGCAAGGCCTACCCTTTTGTGGAATGATTAACTCGATAATTGATGGAGTGCTCTTTATGGAGCGTGAAAGCAGAATGTGAACAGGAATGTGCCGTGAGCCTGTCAATTGGCAGACCCGCGGAAAACCAGAGAAAAAGAGAGAGACAGCGACAGAGAGAAAGAGAGAGTGTGTGTGTACATATATATACTGTAGTTTCTACAATGAAACCTCTTCGATACTTAATTTAAGATTAGATTGATTGAAATTATTTCCCTATTTCTTTCTCCCTCTCTCTCTCTCTTTTTCTCCCCCCCTCCCCCCTCTCTCTCTCTCTCTCTCTATCTCTCTCTCTCTCTCTCTCTCTCTCTCTCTATATATATATATATATATATATATATATATATATATATATATACATGTATATATATGGATCTACTTAAATATATATATATATATATATATAATATATATATATATATATATATATATATATATATATATATACATGTATATACATGTATATACTTATATATGGTGGGAGATTTAGTTCCATCACTCAGTTACGCTGCGGATCAATTGAACGAAGTAAAGCCACGCTGCACGCGGTTAGTAAATTGTGGGCGACCACTTTGGAAGACCGCGTGTAGACAGCTTTGAAAGTAAAGAACCTCCAGGGTGTTGGAGGTTATTCTTAAATCCGCGCCGGCTGCTATTGGAGCGCCAACAAAAGGCAACGATTACTAATAACCATGGAAAGGAATGGAGGAAATATTGAAAACTACAAAAACAGAAACTTAAGAAAGGAAACATTGTAAACACATGCGGTATGTCATGTGTGTAACTATACGGAATTTTAAAAAATATTAAAAAAATTATATATATATATATAAGAAGATCCATTACAAGCCTTCTCTAATTATCTCTATTCTTTTATTTTTCTATTTAGTTTTTAAAACAATTGAGTTTCACATTATATTGCACATAGACGCAGTGTCTCGATCTTCCTCTAATTTATTGCTCTTCTATTCTCAAATCAATATCATCATAGAAATTGTAGTCATATTTTACGTTGATAGATTTTGATAACAGATTGATGTAGTGTGATTGATATGGCAGATTGATATAGAGTGATGTAGCACTTAGGCCTTCAACATTCCTACAAAGTTTTATTAGATAATTTTCCAAACATCATCACCAACTTAATCATCATCCTTTAAATCTCTGTTTAACTTTTGTCGGGATTAGAAAAATTGTAGCAATTTCGGCAGCCTATAGCAGCTCACAAGTCGAATGCCCTTTCTGACGTTGCATATTTACCAAAAAACACTGATTAATCGTAGTTCTTTGCAAACTACCCTCAATATTCAGATTCAATAATGCTTCCCCTGCGTAGCATGCAGACGTCATCTTACGTCGATTTATTAAATGAAGCAGTAATTTTAAAACTGAATTGTCTGTAATTTAAATGAGAAAATTTAATTAAAAGCTTCCAAATCGTCATTCTGACAGTTTTCTCCAGAATTAGATGGGCGGGAAATGGGTATATGTTATTATACCCATAACATAAGATATATGGGTACGGGGTGGATAAATTCCATCATGGAAAACATAGTATAGATCGAGCAGGGAACTACCTTGGTTTTTGTAATCTTTTGTGTAATTATTTAATTGCTATTACACTAATGCACTTAATACTAATTAAGAATGCCACATGTGTATATAGCGTACAAGTTTTTGTGTATCATTATAACTGTAACTCATGTTATACTACGCCTACATTCTAAAGCCGGCAACGGATGTAAAAATGTAAAAATATTTAGAATGTAAAGTTTTAACATTGGAGATAGTGGTAAAGAGCTCGCCTCTTGAACGAGAGGTCGCGGGTTCGAAACTGCGTTGCGACTTCGGTATTTCTCTTCCGAGTGGCGAATAAAAACCTGGTCGTGTACACTTGGTGGTGTCAGGCCGATGGATAGCCGACCTTAGTGTTCCATTTCCTATCTAGACCCCTCCGTGTTGACACAGAATATGGATTAACGGTACGCTAAAATAAAGTTTTATTTATAAAATAAATCAAAACTCCCTCTCTTAGTGCACTGCCTACTGGCAGGTCCATGGTATATAATGCATCCACGCATCTCTATCTTCCGTTTACCTCTTCATGTCTACATACGAGTGGATCTTTGAATCATCTATAAAATTCCTTTTGATATAAAACTGTTCTTGTGGATTCTGCTTATGACGAGGTCGGCCCCCTATGCTTTCGATCCTCAGATTCGACTAACATTTATTTGTTATTAAATATATTTATTTATTATTAAAAATCAGATAGCAAGGCCCACACAAAGCATACAAAACACACAACACACTCGCAAAATCAGATATCAACACACATAGAAAAATCAAAAGGTTATTAGAATTCTATAGTGAATAATCATAACTTTAAACAATTAACTAGTGCACTTCCGAGCTAACTAACACACTGTTTATACACACATTTATAGATATATATTATCGTATCAAAACTAGGCAGAGGCGTCATTTTCTGAGAATACAACTCAGTTTATCCGAAAATATAAATAAATAAACATAAATCAAATCAATATCATTCAAGACTCTACAAGTCTACATGTATATCGTTAGAGACCTTGAACTATGACGTTGTGAATTTACCACTGGGGAAAAACCAATCACATGTAGTAGAATGGGCTAACAGTTGACGACATATGTAGTAGAATGGGCTAACAGCTGACGAAATGTGCGGTTTAGCGGATATGCATGAGAGAGATTAAGAGATCTGTATGAGAAGGACTCGGGGCTTAATTACTACAGGAAACCTAAAGTTGAATGACATAGTGAAATATTTGCCAACGAAAATTGCCCTAAAATTGGAACTGACTCACCGAGCAGTTAGTCAAGTTGTGCGCCTCGAAGAATAAAATCCTGACAGTTTTGGTGAGAGGGCGTCAGTATTCAACTTCAGCTCAGAAAGTATATGTCTCAAGTTAAACTGTAGCAGTCAAGGCGCAATTGTTATTTAAATTAGAAATTGTTTGAACGTTGGAAGATTTTCATTGAGCATTTTCTGTCTAAGTAAAATAGGTCTATTTAAAAGTATCTTTATTAAACGTCGGAAATAAAGTAGGCTAAGTCATTGTGATATTTGAGGCAAGAATAACACTCAACTTAAGGATAGATTCTACTAAAGCCTATCAACAGATCATCAATAGCTAGAGGCAAATAAGAGACTTCAATCGATTATCAAAACAACTTAAGAAACTGACCTGAAGTTAATCATGTCTCAGCCCTTCGAAAAAGTCATCTCTTCATCGCTAAAACCGATAATAAAAATGGGCCAGGATTACAGCCTCAATCAGATCAGGGTCAGCGAGGTAATATCGATCAGTGTGAGAACTCTCTTGTTCGTTTTACTTACATCAACCTTATGCCAGTCGCTTTCTGTCGTCAAGACTCCTGGATTCTCCATCGAACTGGCTGCCGCAGCGTCTGGGAGTCACTCTTCTTCATTTTCAGGAAGTGACTCCATCATTCAGAGCGCCGATGTGAAGGGTAATCTTGACCGAATAGGCTCCAGATCTCGTTCAGCAAGATTGGATTCATCAAGATCTCTACATAAATCATCTATTCTATCAAGTCTAAGAAATTATATAAGTAAACTAAAAGTTGGCGAATCTTTGAAACAGAATGAGAAAACGGGAAAGTCTTTTCAGAAGCGGTCAGTTGATGCACGTTACAAATTATCACGATTGAGACGAAATAGGAACCCCCCAACAACTCCCGTTCAGGTAAACTTCTACTTGTATCGCAGGAGACGTGTAACTACCCCTTCAACAATCCCCGTCGCCTTCAACTTAGATTCAATGAGACGCATAGATCAAGGCACCGCAATTGATGTAAGGGACGACTTCCCCTCCAGGAGACGAAAAACTATTCCACTGCCCTCTGGGGACTTCCAATAAGTCGAGACTTTTGTCTGAGCTTGGTCTCTCAGAACTCATATCAATAGGGGGCCTTTGAGATGTAGAGCTAGTAGCTACTAGGCCCCTATTGATATGAGTATCAATAAAAGCCCATATTGACACATATGATGACTTTGATATCTTGAAATAGGTAAACGATACAATTTATTGCTATTTCTTTAAATTACTCAAATCTGAAATTTTAAAACAGAAAACGATTGAGAGTTTATTTTTATTTTTAAAGTACAATAAATGCATTTTATCAAAATAGTGTTGTCGTGAGAGCCTGCAAATTGAATTGTTTAAAATTTCGCATAATAAATCTATCCAGAGAACTATCTGTGAATCAAATATATTATCGCCTTTCTTGCCAATTACTTCTTGTAGCTTCGTAGTACTCTAATGCATGGTTGATACAATATAATTTTTATTATGCCGCTTATGTATTAATCAATTATTTATTAGTTTTGTTTTATAGTTATTTATTCATTAAAGTATTAAATCAGGTTATTTATATGATTATTGATTGTTGTTGAGCTACTCTTGTGTACATGTACTGTAACGTAAGTTACCTTTTTAGAATCAGTGATTAAAGTTAAAAGAAGTGTCGTTTAGTTAAAAGAATGAGCGCTCCTATCCGCTTTATGTATGTTCCTAAAATACGAGAGTTGGAAGCTATTAACGAATTTTGGTAGTCCTTCAATTAATTGTCCCAAAACTTAGTGTTATTACTGCTCTAAAATTATTTTAAAATACTTAATCATAATTTTCGGAAAATTGGCAAAGTGAATTTTCAACGCAATTCGAAGTTTGTAAAACCTGGATATGTGAACATTCCTGTCATTCGTTTCGATGACATTTTAGTGACTTTTATTTACATCTGATTGCAGAGCTCTAATAAGGTAATTTTAATGAAATTGAGGTAGCACTCCAGCGAAACTATTTTTAATCACTTATTGTTAGATTTTGTTGCAACTAAATTATGGTGTGCTGTGTTTTTGTTACTATTTTATATAATTTTATATAATTTATTTCCTGTTTAATATATTTAATTTATATTTAATTATAATATTTAAGTACGTTGTTTAATGTTTATCGTGTCAATTACTTTTCGGTTTTCAGTGTAACAATCACATACTCGCTGTGCGTGTTGAATTTAGCTATCTGGAAATTATGTAATTTGTGTAAATTATGTAACTTTTGTTAAAATTATGTAACTAATAATTTATTCTCAATAATTTTTACCCCGTAATCAATGCTCAGTTTTGTAACATCTCATTCTGAAAGTATTAGAAGTGATGTGAGCGGTTAGATTTCGACTTTCGGTCAGTGGGTGCCTGGTTCAGTTCTTAGACCAACTCTAAAATTGTTTACTTTAGTGTTGTTCAACTGGTGATGAAGTACCCGTTTCACAAGTAGAAATTGTGACTAATTTATAAATGATTAATTTATAAAAACTTTTTTAGTCAGAGGGTTATTAATAGCTGGAATGGGCTTCTGGAGGAAGTTGCAGAAGCAAAATCCATAATATTAATTTAAAACGTTGTATGATAAATATGAGGTTGGTGTAATATTGCACTATGAGTGTAATTGCTTGTTGGATATTAATTAGATATATTAGGTCTATTAGGATATTTGTCATTAGGCTAGATCTAAAATAGAAATATAAAGCTAGAATTTTCATTAAAATAGCTGTTTACTTTGCTTTTTTATAAATATAACTGTGTAATGTCATTACCTAGCTTAAATATATTACAGATTGAATGTCTCAATAGCGTAGGGGTAACGTCATGTAGATTAAGTGACAGATCCTGAGGTGAATTGAATCCTCGTGGGGTCGAATTCCAGCCGCGCTGATCTAAGAGTAAAATTTCGAACATTCACTGGACTGATTACACGGAAAATTAATGGACTAACGGTTTAAACATGTGATATTAAAAGTGATAGATATCATCATAGTTCTGTTTTTTTAAATATGTGTATTGTGTTAGTTAAGTATACACTATATGCATGTATGCACTCTTGTTTGTTAATTATGTAGGCCTATTTGTATTATTGTTTTAAATGAGTCTTAAACAAGCTGTAATTTGCTTTCTGACTCAGAACTGTTAAGAGATTATTTCAATTGCTTGATTCAAGTCTTTGTGATCTCGACCTATTAGTACTGTGCAAACGATTTGCAGTTATGAATATTTACTTTCTGATGTCGCTAGCAATTTTCTTATTTAATATTTATTCGATTTTGTATATTTTGTGAGCAATTTAAATTTTTATTATGTCTTAATATGGAGTTGACTATCTAATTTAAAATTGTAAGATGAATTCGTTTCTAATTTGTACCGGTTGGGTGGCCAAATGGAGAGCATGCTTGCCGAGGAGCAAAAGATTTAGCTGTTCGAATCTCATTTAGACCGTCTCTAACAGTATCACTTTTATGTGGAAAAGACGTTAAACTGAACGTTACAGCTTTTGTTAAGTAATAATCTCATGCTATTCTGTTCAATACTGTCTGGCATTGCCTATTTTCATACAGTATATTCAAAATAATTCAACAGTAAATCTGATTAATCGGTCAACAAGTTACTTGATATCTTTTAATAAATATAGGTTTATCGTATATCTAGGGCATTGTATGTCTAGGTCATTGTATGTCTAGGTCATTGTATGTCTTGGGCATTGAATGTCTAGGGCACTGTATGACTAGGGCATTGTATGTCTAGGGCATTGTATGTCTAGGTCATTGTATGGCTAGATCATTGTATGTTAAGAAAACTAACTCAACCTTTTACCCATTAAATGCAAGTATTAAAAGATAAAGTAAAGCAGGGTCAAACATATTTTACTTGAAGCAACTATCTGGATTATCGCGTACGCTAAATAAATAAATACATATAATATTTTATTATTTAATTTTTCTTGAAATCAGTTTTTCCATGATCGTGATGCGTGCAATTGTTTGCATTAAACTGTATTACCTGCAGTATACCTATCTCAGTATTAGCTGTTGTACACCTATCTCAGTATTAGCTGTTGTACACCTATCGCAGTATTAGCTGTTGTACACCTATCTCAGTATTAGCTGTTGTACACCTATCTCAGTATTAGCTGTTGTACACCTATCGCAGTATTAGCTGTTGTACACCTATCTCAGTATTAGATGTTGTACACCTATCTCAGTATTGCGCTATAATATGTATTGCATAATATGTCGTACCTGTGATTTTGCTCATTTTTGCAATATACAGTGTGCATTATTATATTAACTATTTTTATTGTATTTTGAGAGTTGCATATTTCGATTTTGCTTATTTATTTAAGTTTTGCATATATTTATGTTATATATACATGTATATAATATATATACATACATTATACATGTATATATGCATGTTCTACATGTACATGTGTTTAAAATTACCGGTTTTGTATTCTATTTGAGCTTAACTCTACTATTGTTGTAGTCTAACTTCTAACTAATGCTCATGGTTATGTTTTATACTGTAAAGCTTCATAGGACTTTAGTGCAGCTTTTGTAAATTTATTTTATTACAATCTCAACGTAACTCATATGCAATTAATCGCTGATACCTATTGTTAGAAATTTACTACTTGATGCTGTGCTAACAATTTATATTTGCTTTTATTAAATAAATTATATAAGTTAAATTTTTCAGTTTTCATTCAGAAGGTTAAATAGGTTCAACTTTCGATTGATTCCTTTTTCAAAGAACAATGTCTGTACTTTTTGAAATCAACAATCTGTTAGCCTGCTGTCGATCAGGAAATAGACTAATTAGGATAAAGCTGGTAGACTAATTAGGATAAAGCTGGTAAAGCTAATGTTAACGTCAGTTTCCTCACTCGAAAGCGATGTCAGTGACGGGCGAGCCCAGGATTTGAACCCCGCACATACTGATCCGCGATCGAATATCTTCATCTACTAGTTAATAGAATAACTAAGAAACAGTAATCAATTAATATGCACGAAACACGAAGGGTCTACTAGGCCTATTTAATCAGACACCGTAAAAATAACTTAATTAAGCAATCAATTTGAACAATTTAATTTGTTAGAATTTAATGTAATTTATAAAATCCACCAATTGAAATATATGATGACATCTAAAAAAGTGTTTAAAACGGAGCAAAATCCAGAAATCAATTAAAGATTGGTTAAGATTCTTAATTAATAATCGCAATCTCCAACACATGGAAACCAATGCCATACAAATCATTTTTGAGTAAAAACAAAAATTAAATTACTACACTGAAATGAAATGAATTCAATTTAGAGGAGAGCTTGGCTGTGAACTCTAAAGAGCATTACCTAAATTTTGAATTTGAAACTCTTTTGTGTTAATTTAATTCCATACAAATTAGGCTCAGAAA
This sequence comes from Enchytraeus crypticus, assembly GCA_905160935.1. NCBI lineage: Eukaryota > Metazoa > Annelida > Clitellata > Enchytraeida > Enchytraeidae > Enchytraeus > Enchytraeus crypticus. The sequence goes on from CAJHZI010000528.1 coordinate 2,144,055, forward strand.
TATAGTTGCACAGAGCTTGGACATTGCAAGAGGTAGATGGGCCATCAGTGGATGATCCAGTGGGGCCAAGGGGGCCATGCCCCCACAAAAATCTTAGTGCAATTTTTAAACTTAAACATTTTGCTATATAATAACGAAAGGTATTTTAAACCTTTACCAGTGGTCAGTTAGGATCTAACAAAGGGTGTCGATCATTTTCAATCATTTCAATCACACAAGTTTAACAAAACGGCTGCATGATTTAAAAAGGGTCGTGAAAATATTTTCTGGCCCCCTGAACAAATTTCAGGACCGCCCCCTGTTGGCAATGGAAAAATGAACGTAAGGGAAGCATATTGTACTAAAGTCACTGTTAACGCGAATAATTAGAATGGTTAGAAGAGTCATAATGACCTTAGATTAACAATCAACAAGTACTGCTGACATATATTAACCACAAAATATTCTGGAAATTTGGCTAAAATATAAATTGTTAGTTGTAGGATTCAGTTAATATTAGGCAGTAAATAATTTACCTACAAAATAAGAAAATATCCTCTCATCATTCACCAAAACCATTTATTAAAATATTGTCATTTATGAATGTTTTTATTTTGTGTATATATATATATATATATATATATATATATATATATATCTTCAGTGCACTGCCAAGTGGCAGGTTCAAGGTATATATTCACACTCAAAGTCTGTTTTTTCGCTCCATAGGAGCACTCCTTAGATCAACAAGTTATTCCCTTCATATAGTCTACACTGATGATGATGATGATGATGATGATATATATACATGTATAATTGTATATTTATATACAATATATATAATATATATATATTTGTTAGTACATTGCCTACTGAAATGTCCATGGTATATAAGCCTCCACTCTGACTCATCTATATCTTCCATTTTCCTCTTCAAGTCCACATACAAATGGATCTTTTTCATCTATAACATTCTTTTTATGAACCATTATTCTTGGGGGGATTCTGCTTATGACGATGTGGGTCCCCTATGTCTTCCTCAGCTTCGACTAACATTTACTGGGCAGGAGTGTCATTCCCCTGCCTAGGAAAACAATCCCGTTTACCCCTACGATGATATCTATCACTTTAAATACCACATGCTTAAACCGATAAGCTGTTTATACTCAATACTCCATGTTACCGGCCACGTGAATGTCCGAGATTTTATTCTCTGACCAGCTCTACCGGGAATTGATCCCAGGACCTCAGGAACAAATATTCATTTAAAATTTCATAAAGTTAACTGAAGCTCTTACACACTGAGCTATGTAGAAATTTTTATTCTAATCCTATTCTTATCCTATCCTCAAATAACTGACCAAGAAAAAATTAAATTCTGTATGAACATTTTTGGAATACGGAGAATAAATGAACAATATGAGCAACGTAGATCTAATTCGCTTGCTGAGGTCTGTACTTGTGAAAATACACTCTCAAGAAATTTAAGAAGTTTATTTCGTTTTTAAAGCACTTTTGATTGTTACGATGCTCCTATTGTTATTGTTTCTGAATGTTCCTTTCACTTCTGGTGAAAGTAAATTATATTGCCGTTCTGATGAAATAAAAGTTCATACATTTTTATTCCCTTCCTCTTTTGCCTACTCTTACGGATGAATTGGCGCTTAGTAAAAGTTCATACATTTTTATTCCCTTCTTCTTTTGCTTACTCTTACGGATGAATTGGCGCTTAGTACACTGAGTAACTCAGTCCATCGACCAATGGTTATAATGAATGTAACAATTAGCAATGGGTTATTAAGATGATTCTGATGTCACAGGAGATTCCGTGTGTCAACAGTATGATGCCACGCTTGTAGAATCCAATTATTTCCAATTTCATCGGTTACGTTAGAACTGCGGATCATCATCATCATCTTCTTCTTCTTCTTCGACTTCTTCTTCCCTTTAATCCCAGTTTAACTAGGTTCGGGATACGAATGGACCTTCTCCACTCCTCTTTGCCCTATACCAAATCAAAATCTCTTCCATCCATTTTAGAAAATATTGTGGCAATTTCTGGAACCTAGGCTCTCACCAACCGAATGCCCTTTCTGACGTTGGTTTGGATCTAAGTACCATAGTCGCCTTTTACGACACGTGCAGTCACCGGTTGGTATATACTTCAAACAACCTGGACACAATACGGGGAAAATATTACAACTGCAGATGATTTTTTAAGTCTTCGATACCGTCCACTCATTACGCAATACACATAAACAATGCATCGCTTATACGTTGAATGCCGCGGAAAATAAATTGATCGAGAAAAACTCGATTACAAGCTAATTAAGCTAATTAAGCTAATCGTGTATCAGTACTCGTAATTAAATTATCTACGTAATAACTAGACAGCACTGCAATTAGTACTAAGCGAAACCACTTCCTATATTGATGAAGACAAATTTAGGTTAAGTGTGTAACAACTTAACAAGCGATAGTAACACCTTAAATATACATCTCGCTCTCTAGTGTTCATTTAAATAGCACATTCAAAGCATACTTTTCCTATCCCTGTCTTTTAAATCAATCAATAAGAATTTAACGTCCGGTTCCTCACCATAAGGCACTGTCAGGGACGTCATTATGGCCCTCTAAAAGCATTTCATGGACTATTAAATTGCTCCGATCACTAAAGATCTTCTTAGCCAGCCTAAACGTGGCTTAGCCTGACCCACAATATGGTCTATCATTGCCCGGTTCAGCTTTAGTACTTAGTTTACTATTATAAATTATTATAAAGAAGAAATATAAAAATTAAATTTTTTGTTTTTTATAAAAAAACAAAAATGATTCTCTATCAAGAGTGCTTCTTGTTCCTTAATTGTTTTCATTAAATTAAAGTATATGCAGTATAATAAACATTAAAATAGGGCCCATATTATGCTTGAAAGAAGTATCATACTATGACGTAAAGTATCTCTTTGTTCTTATTATTTAACTCTAATTTTACTGAGAGATGATGTCAGGGACGTTCCTGTCGTGCACGTGGAAATATATAAGCACCCTACAGTGACGGATTCAGTGAAATAGTCGTGCTTGTTGATCCGGTGAGCTTTATATGATACTATAGTATCATTTCACATCAGGCCTCTTTGTCTGTAGTTTGCAATAAACCTTACACGTAAATTAAACAGGATTATCTCTCTCTCTCTCTCCCTCTCATTATCTTTCTCTCTTTCTCTTTCTCTTTCTCTTTCTCTTTCTCTTTCTCTCTCTCTCTCTCTCTCTCTCTCTCTCTATCTATCTATCTATCTATCTATCTATCTATCTATCTATCTATCTATCTATCTATCTATCTATCTATCTATCTATCTATCTATCTATCTATCTATCTATCTATCTATCTATCTATCTATCTATCTATCTATCTATCTATCTAGTGGACTGCTTACTTGCCAGTCCATGGCATATAACGTGAAAATAGCGATGGAAAAGGTAGGTCCCCAACTGCCTATGGAAGTGCTCATAGGAAAGCAAAGACCTTGCTGCGTAGGGGTAATATGCATGGCTGAGACCCAAACATTTCTCTGATTTTAAAGACTGAACGCCGTTTGACTGAAGTAATGCAAAAATATCTGCATTGAAGTAGGCAGAATTATATCTAAAGAAAGTCACTAATTATAGAAAGCTAAAGTACAGAAATAAAAACAGACTCAATTTTTTTATTTAAACTTTTATAGCGACACAAACAAATATCGCACTTTAATAACTACCTTCATTGCATAGTAGGCCTATAGGCCTATAGATGAGAGATTAAATTTCATATGAATTGTCCATCAATCAACCAGTTAATAAATATATCAGTTAATTACTCAATCAATCAATCAGCCAACCAATCAATCAAACAATTACTCAATCAATCAATTAATCAAGTGATCGATCAATCAATAATCAATAACTCAGTCATTTACTTAATTACTCAATCTAACATTAAATATATAAATAAATCGATAAAGAATCGTTCCTAAACGCTAATTTAACAACCTCAGAAGACATTTTGCATTAAATCTTAACGGGAATGTGCAATTACATATACAATAATGAAAAAGAATTCGTTTAAAATGAGCATTGACTTCCGGCATCTCAGAGTCTCCATCAGTATCTAAGCTAAACGGCTCTTTAGCAACAGGTGCGGTTCTCGATTGGTAAAAACTCAAGCATCATGATTCGTTCAGCTAGATTTAAGTTGGACAATTAAACTTTACTATACCGATAAAACCAGATCATTATCTAAAGTCGCGAAAACACAGCTGAGATTAGATTCATGCCGATCCTATCATAACGTGGCTAGTAAGAAGCAATTATTAACTGTAATTATGCCATCATTGTATAAAACATTATAGTTACTTCAGTACCTTTCTTACGTCAACCCGGATTTATACTAAAATATGAGTAAACGACATCGGTAGACGTAAATAACAAAGACATAATAACATAATAAAATAGACATTATAACAAAGTCTACGTAAATTCAACGTCAGTTCTACAGAATCAAATCCGTCTAATTTCGTTAACAGTTAAACATATCATAAAGTGAAATGATCATCAGTGATGATATCTATCACTTTTAACATCACATATTTACCCATTAGGCAGCTTTGTCAAATAGCCATTTTACCAGTCCTGTGAATGTCCGAGATTTTACTCTCTGATCAGCTCTAGCAGAAATTGATTCCATGATCTCAGGAACAACAAATTTAAATTTAATGACGCTACCTAACGCACATACACACTGAGCGCTTGGGGCCTACAACTTACAATTACATGCAATAAGTAATTAATTAATTACAATTACAAATACAATATAAAAACAACTGGCTTACAATTGTAATACAGTTAGTTATGCATCTAGTGGTGTTCATCGATAATTACATTATGTTGATGAGACAGAGGAAACTTAGAGCAATTTGTTTAGAAATTTTCTTTAGTCAACACTTTGTTTGATTGACCGTCAAATTTCTAAAAATTTATTTCATGTGCCATCCAATAATAATACCTTACACGGAAATTGAAATTTGAATTTTAAACTAGATATTTTAAATAGCTATAAATAAAATCTAAACCCTACAAATCAAGATATTTAATTCGAAGACATTTTTTGGAGCTAGACTATCGTTCTAACTATTTCAGGAGCTAATAAACAATTGGAGTGATTTAAATTTAAGAGTGAATGAAAAGCACGAGTTGAATTTCGGATGTACAACTGGAAATGCTAAATAGCATTGAGCAATCGGTTGGCGACCATAAAATTTACACAATTTGAATTTTCCGTTCATGACTATTGAATGTTTTTGCTGGAATACTAATCGAGAATGAAAAACGAGGAAACGCAAAAATCCATAACATCGCAATCACATAGTAAAAAGAGACGCTAAACTAACTCTTAAGTATATTCTGCTACACATATAATTAACATACAGCGTGTAATAAGAGCAATAATAAGAATTTATAAAAATAAGATTTAACGTTCGATTCCTCTTAAAAGGATGATAGCAGGGACCTCAAGGAATGCATTGTGTCTGCTCGACCGGAAATGAAACCCAAGAGATTTCAACTTCACATTCATCGGCGACACAAAACCCTGTTACACTCTTCACGGCCAGTCAACTGTTAGAATATACATCTACAAGTAATTAGATTTTGGCTAATTAATTAGACTTTGGTTAATTAACATACATCCATAAGTAATTAGTTTCACTTTGGACAATTAATTAAACATTGGTTAAATAATATACATCTATAATTAATTACTTAGACTTTGGTCAATTAATATCCATCTATAAGTTATTAGACTTTAGTTAATTAATATATATCTATAAGTTATTAGACTTTAGTTAATTAATATCCATCTATAAGTTATTAGACTTTAGTTAATTAATATCCATCTATAAGTTATTAGACTTTAGTTAATTAATATCCATCTATAAGTTATTAGACTTTAGTTAATTAATATCCATCTACATTATGAGTTATTAGACTTTAGTTAATTAATATCCATCTATAAGTTATTAGACTTTAGTTAATTAATATCCATCTATAAGTTATTAGACTTCAGTTAATTAATATCCATCTATAAGTTATTAGACTTTAGTTAATTAATATCCATCTATAAGTTACAAGACTTCGGTTAATTAATTTACGTTGTACAAATTATCACACATCCATAAATAATTAGTTAGACTTTAGGCCATTAATTAGTCTTTGGTTAACTATATATCTATAAGTTACAATACTTTAATTATCATAACCTCCAAGTTAGACTAGCTCACTGAGAGCATATTTATCAAATCAGCACTGCTGCAGGGGAGAAGGGGCAGGAACTGGGAGAAGTTTCTGCCCCACAACTTTCGCAGTACGAATGAAACCATCATTTACACCCAGAACTTCGTTTTAATTTAATTAATGGTAGGTGATCATGTTAGATACAGAAGAGTTCCGCTGGGTATTCTTGATTCGCCGCTTTGTGACTGTAGTCAATCTCAAGCCATGAAGCATATGGAGACATGAAGCATATGGAGCTAAGAAGCATATGGCTAGAGCAGGTGGCGATGTCGGTAAGATATTCAACCGCGGATCAGTATGTGCGGGGTTCAAATCCTGGGTACGCCCGTCACTGACATAGCTCTCGAGTGAGAAAACTGACGCTAACACTAGCTTTACCCGCTTTTTATCTTTTTATATCGTTGAGGAGTGACCTCTAACGTGTCTACCGGGTGGACTGTCTACGTTAAGCTGTCATACAAGTGAAGCAGCTATCTGGTTTACGCTAAATGTATATTTGATTAATTTTCCTTTTGTTGCTTTAATGCAAATCAATCCATCACAGGCTATAATCCAATTCACAAGTGCTCCTACATGTATAATCTACATGACTACATTGTCACAGCGCAATATAACAATATAACACAACGCCAACCATTACTCAAATCCTAACTTTAATTTCAAAGTATATAGAAGATATGACAGAAGGAAACTCGTTGATAGAGCAGGTTGCATGTTGGTAAGTTGTCTGAAAAGTATCAATAAGTGCATAGTTCAAATCATTACTCGCTCCGTCACTGACATGCCTTTGAGGCAAGAAAATGACGTTACACTTTTACTTTAGCCTTTAATTAAGTCACTGAACATGCAAAATGATGCAGTAAAGCGCTTCAATATAAAATTTCGTCAATTTAGCACCAACCGATTGCCTACTGATAAAGTTGTTTAACATCTCCCCTTGTACGTCCATCGCAAATATCACCTTCGAGAGATGAAACTGTCGTTAACATCGGCTTTACAGCTTTTTATCTGCCCGTATAGAACAGACGGGAGTAGACGGCACCACGGCTAAAGTCTAGAATCAGCAACAACAACATGTCGCTATCCTATTTCACAATGGCCACAATGAGTAAATTTAATTCGAACAGAATAGAAAGCAAAGCAGGCAATACAAGGCTATGTTGTTTTAACCCGTTTATAAAATAAATGTTACAAAGTATTTCTAAAAGGACAGCGGAATGTATCATAGTGCGTTACATCTATGTTGTTACCCTATAAAGGCATTGCACAAAATAATATGAATAAAAATCGTAGGGAAATCCTACAAGTACAAATGTTAGAATCAATACAGTTCATATCAGTTCATATATGTCTACATTCTTTAAATTACAGTTCTGCAGAATTCAAGTTAAACTGAATATCAAAATACCTGCATAGTCCAAGAGATCCAAGACATAAATTTTCATAAAAAGAGTGACATTTATGCATGAACACAAAATCAATAAATCCAATCCATTAATTATAACGACGTTAAAACTTAAATGTTTTTACTACATTAATATTTCATAGACAACGACGGCTGTTATGAAGACAACTAGAATACAGTTCTAATTTTAATGATTTTTACCGATTGATCTAGTAATAATAATTGTTATTATAATTATTATGTATTATTATTATAATTAATTATTAATGTTGCAGGCAATTAACAGTTGAATTGGAGCCAAAGCCTGTTTCGAGGCCTAAAAGCTATTTCAGAGTTTTCAGTGTACACCAGTCTAGACAGCCAACTGTTGTTCCACAGGCTCTTCACTGTTACATTTTTTCAATAACCAAGCAGATTTCACTATGCCCACACATACTTCATATGTCATCCAATGAGATCATCGGAAGAAATTACAAAATGAACATGGATTTAAAATTGAGCTGACCGATAAGAAACAATTCTTAGATATTCAACGTTTACCTGGTAACTGATCAAACTTTTATTGTCATTAGAACATAGACGAAACCAATAAAACGTTTTAGTTTCAGTCATCTGAAGTTTGAAAAGTCTTATAAAAACCATAAGATTCGAAATGTAAGCTCAAGCCATTGCCATGTTTAGACCACGATCAAGGTTGAGTGGACAATTATTGCACACCTTAATTACCATCCCAACTATCATTTCTATATCAAACGATGATGAAGTCGAACGATACAAAAGATTCAGGTTTTAATAAAGAATTACTAAAACTCTCACCAATCAATGGCGTTGGCTGTAGAAATGTAAAATAATTGTGTGACTCTTAACTGTACTCTATACTCGTTATATTATAACGCAAAGTTAATATCAATCTACACGATTAAAAGTTAATTATTCGCAGATGAATGCCGTCATACACTAAATAACGTGAAGCACTTACTGACCTTTTAAATACTACAATTATGCACAATAAAATTGTACAATGAAAACATAATAAATAGAACAAGACACTGACATAATTCAATATCAAGTAGACCATAGTTAATATCAAGTCAAAATTAGCTTAAAGATTAATTTTAAACTTCCTGGGCTGGTTTTGATTACTAACTGGGACATTTTTGAAATAATAATAATAATAATAATAATAATAATAATAATAATAATAATAACAACAACAATTAGAGTGCTACAGTCATCAATGACAACATCAAGCACTATTGAGATAAAATCAAGCCGGCGAGCAAAAAAAGAAGGTCCAAAAACGGTGCAAATTCCAAAATCCAGAAATTCAGTCCAAAGTACTATTGAAATACTACTACAGAGAAACATTAATACTTCAAGCATTCTGCAAAATACAATCTAATCTCACTTAGTCGCACAAAATTCAGCTAAAAATTACAATGTCATACAAAATTGCTAAAATCTCAAACTATAAACATATAACATGTAATGCTGCTTAGATACGATAGTCATTTAGTTATATTAACAATATTCATATAAAATACAAAACAGTCGTAATTAGCAATGAAATAATGATATGTAGTAGTCGATATGTAGTAGTTAAATTTTCTATCAATTAATTAATTAAACAATAGCATGAGTGCAGTAAAGCAATATTAATACTAATAGCTTAATATTAGCATCAAGTGAACCGAGAAGAAGTATATTCTTTCGTAGAAAGATAATTAACACCTATCGAGAATAGAAGAGAAAAAATTTTACTAGAAAAATCACTTGTGAAGAGATACAAAATCTCATGAGAAGAGATACAAAATCACATGTGAAGAGATACAAAATCTCATGAGAAGAGATACAAAATCACATGTGAAGAGATACAAAATCACATGTGAAGAGATACAAAATCTCATGAGAAGAGATACAAAATCTCATGAGAAGAGACACAAAATCTCACGAGAAGAGATACAATATCTAAAGAGAATATATATACTATTTCCGACCCTGGTTAAACTGGGATTTAAGGGAAGATGATGGTGATGATGAATAGATATACTATCTCAAGAGAAGAGATATATGATCTCATAACAATAGTTATACTATCTCAAGAGAAGAGATATAATATCTCATGAGAATAGATATCTTATCTCAAGAGAAGAGATATATGATCTCATGACAATAGATATACTATCTCAAGAGAAGAGATATAATATTTCATGAGAATAGATACAATATCTTAAGAGATATGCTATCTCATGAGAAGAGATATGCACGCTCTTGACAGCTCAGTATTAGACTCTTCTTTACTGAACAACAATCAGAAGATCAGTAACTCGTTAAGGTCAGGCCTACTGAATTCAACCTATCCACGCGACACCTACACCTCCTTCAACTCACAAAACCGACTCAAAACAGCACATCACCATTAGCAAACCTCAGAGGTAACAGTGTGGTTATAAACGTTCCTGCAAACACTATATCTAGCCCAAACATGAAGGAGGTATGTATCAGAGGTAGGCAAGCTACAACAACATCAGCTGTCATACTTCAACAGCTGAACAAATACAATTATGATACTTTTGATAAAAACTTAAAAAGTTTAAGATAAAACTTTTAAAGTTTAAGGTAAAACTTAATAAGTTTAACATCAAAATCAATCAATCAATAAGAATTTAACGTCCGGTTCCTCGCCATAAGGCAATGCCAGGGACGTCTCTTGCAGACTAACAAATAAATCTAAGATCAATACTTAACAAATTAGTTTAAAATTAAAACTTAAAAAAGTCAAATAGTTAAGACCTAAGCCTAACCAGCAGGTTAATTCACTAAGACACACTTGAGATGTACCGCCTACATTCACATAAGTCTACGATTAATTAAAAAGTTGATAGAGGAACAGGGCCATGACCGTCCAGACTTGAAACAGGCACGGCACTTAAGATGAAGTTGATAGCTCGATAAACCGCACAACGAAAGTATCGTAGCTTGAGAACAGTCAGTTGCATTCAGAAGAAAGTCAGTTGAAAAAAAGTTGAAGTCAGAAGAAAGTCAAGAAAGTCGGTTGAAGAAAGCTTCCCCATCAGACAATGAAATGTTCCCTGCCGTTTACTGTCCCAAATGTTGTACTAGAACAGGGGGTGGAGGGAGGGGGAGAGCTAGGAACCTGTTTATAGGCAGATCTTTTGCCCCGGCACGTCATGATGCAGGCGTAGATGGAGAAGGCTGTGGCTAGCAGGAGGAATGAGGAGAATATGACGAGTAGGGCTATGAAGAGAGGCAGGCTGACCGGGGAGTTGAACTCCGGCTCGGCGGGGATGAGATTTGTGACGTTAACCATCATGCCAACGATCCAGCCCAAGTCTGAGCTTTGAAACTGTCAACAATACATCAATCAGCGTAATGCTTATAAATCAATCAATCAACCACTTGTCATATAAATCCATCAGTACAATCGTCATCATCATCTTCTTCCCTTGAATCCCAGTTTAACTACGGTCGGGATACGAATAGACTGTCTTAAATCTTCTCTGTCGTACATCATATCATCCATCAGTCAATCCCCTATTTGAGACTTTTCCATTGGTTTAAATTTTTGTAGCAATTTCTGGAGCCTAGGTGCTCAGTATGCGAATGCCCTTTCGGACGTTGGTGTGAATCTTAATGCTTTAGTCGCCTTCTACGGTGCAGTAACCGGTTGGTCAATTCTTCAAACAACCCGGACACAACACGGTGAATATCAATCAATCAATATAGCGTCGATATATAAATCAATCAAAACATTAGATATCAATACATATTCAATCAATAAGCAGTCAATACATCAAACAATACATCAGTCAATACACCAACCAATCAATATACCAATAAATATACCAATAAATATACCAATAAAAATACCAATAAATATACCAATAAATATATCAATAAATATACCAATAAATATATCAATAAATATACCAATAAATATACCAATAAATATACCAATAAATATACCAATAAATATACCAATAAATATACTAATAAATATACCAATAAATATACCAATAAATATACCAATAAATATACCAATAAATATACCAATAAATATACCAATAAATATACCAATAAATATACTAATAAATATACCAATCAATAAAAAAATTCAATGAACGATACAGAACTCAGCCAAGCAAACTATCCATTCAGTCATCAAAACAGTACAAAAACTTACAAAACTTCAGTGAAATAATTAAAACATTAATAATTAAATTTTTAAAGCATCTATTGACCTGTAAGCACGAAACAACAGCAAAATGTATTGAATGCGCACGAATTTCAAACTTTAAATTTTATATTCAAACCTTTTTCTGAAATTCAATATTCTGCCAAGTGGATGCATTGAACCGATATGCATCAACGAGCAGAGTGTAGACGTAGTTAGACTGAAAACAGGCGGTGACAAGATTCGATTTCACATCCCCTGGATGTAGTGGAATGTCTGCTACCTAAAACCACACGGAAAATACACTACTTAAGTACATAAATGGCATTACTTAATTGCAGAAATTACAAATAATGAATTACCTACATTTTATTATTTAACTATGTAAATTACATGACTACTTAATTACAGAAATTACAATACTGAGCAAATTAAATTATAGCAGTACAACGTTTAAAAGACAAATGTATGCACTGAAATTGCTAGTTAATGTTTTAAATATATTCCTACAGGACAGGATTATATATTAATCTAAACATGTTTTATAAATCGTTTGGATGAATCGATTGGTATTGACATATGATCATCTTTGCATGTGAAAATTGACGTTAAATTTTTATAGTTATTTTTATTTTTATTCTTAAGTTAAAGAGAAATACATTAAAGGTATATGATTCTTCACGGTATCGGATACTATCAATACTACCAGTTTCTAGAGTAAGTTCAACGATTAGTTTGTGCTACAATATAAACATTTTCCATTAAAATTAAATTAGATTTAAAATTAATTACATTTGACTAAAAAACTAAAAAATTAATAGTACTGTAGTATTCCAAAATATGACAACAGCCACCTATCGGCAAGATATTTCTGACAAAAATATTTTCAACGAGAAAAAGAACTTTGTTTAATATTGTAATACATTAATTAATTTCAGAGGAAATATATGACGATAAATTATAGTTTGATCTCGCTTTCTTTTGTAGTCTTTGTATACCTAATCGCCATTGTGTGGTGCTTATACAGAGTCTGTAAGAGACGTCTCTGGCATTGCCTTATTGCGAGGAACAAAGCGGCGAGGACGTTAAATTCTTATCTATTGATTGACGGAGTGATTAACTGATTGATTGATCAATTGACAGTACCTGTGCCCATGTCTTGCTGCAGTACGAATCTTTGAGCGTTACAAATCGCTCAAGACTTTTCGACGACGTGCTGCCATTTGTTAGATTTAGAAATCTCATCGTGTAAAAAAATCCTGAGAAAGCCTGGGAAAAAATAATGTATGTTAACACATTAGCCAAAATCAGTATTAAATTCATAATCCAAGCTTCACCATAGCGTGGAAAATTTTCAGCACCGAATGAAAAATATAATTTAGAGAATGAAATAATATTCAGATACTACTTTTAACATTAGACTAGAATGAATAATCCTGACTTGATCATTTGTAATCAGAGCAATCTATCAACACTAACAAAATCCAGACAAACTACGACACAACATTTCAAAATCTTATCTGCTAAAAAAACTCTTCAGAAGTATGTGACGGAAAAGATACTCGAATGAAAACTTAACTAATAAGTGTGTAATAATTCAAATTGCTGATTTGAAACTTCTCGACTATCGAGCACTCGAGGAACTCGACTGCGGATGTGCGGGGTTCAAATCCTGGGTTTTCCCGACATTGACATCGCTTTCGAGTGAGGAAACTGACGTTAACATTCTTTTTCCTCTTCACTAAATGCCGTGCTTGTTCCAAGCCTGGGCGGTCATGGTCATATTCCTCCATATGTCTCTGTTCATTGTGGCTCTGATCATCTCTGTTTCAGTTAGTTGCATCCAATGCTAAGACTCTTAATAAACGTCATCCGCTACATTAAGTCATACGTTAACATTAGCCTTACCGAACATGAGTTCGAGAAACACTACGGCAGAGACTTACGAGGAAGGCACCCCTGATGGGTGGCTGGTGGACTCCATCGAAGGAGCATGGAGACCTGGAACAGGTGGAGTTAAAGTTAAACAGGCTGAGAGTCCGAGTACGACACTCAACAGGATTTGAGCTTCCTTCAAACCTGTACATCTCTGTCTATTACATCAATCAATCAATCAGTTAATTAGTGTTTAAATCACTGAATCAATTGATCGATCCAAAAATCATTTAATTAATCAATCCATCAATCAATCATTTATTAGTAGTAACAATATCAGTCAATCCGTTATTCACTCGCTCAATCAATCAATCATTCGATCAATCAATCAATAAGCGAATAAGGAAGCACTGATCAATACAAAAGAGTACAAAGCACTAACTCCCTACACCGCACACACCAGTAAGCTTCAATATCAACATAACGGCGTGATTATAGTAGGTTTCAAATAGCATGTATTAGACAAGAGCAGAGAAGTGCAATAAAGGACAAAGGTCAGTATTACTAAAAGTTTAGACCTCAAACTCAAGCCGCTTTATAATTATATTATCAATTCAAAAATTTCATAGTTCTCTCTCACACATCCACCGCGGATCAGTATGTGCTGGGTTCAAATCCTGGGCTCGCCCGTCACCGGCATCGCTTTCGAGTGTGGAAACTGACGCTAACACTAACTTTACCAGTTTTATAACTAAGCAAATGTTATCATCTGGATAGTTGGCACATCTCCCTACCTGAACGTCAGCAGAATTTGGAACAAGATGAGAAGTGCAGGGTGCCTGGAACACGAGATCACGTGACTGATACGTCACATTACCTTCCGGTGCACAGGGGTCAACTATGCGCTCTCTGTAGTTCTGACTCTATGCAAGAGTAACAACAGCAACAACTGTATAGGCACTCTGCCTCCTGTACAACAGATGTCGCTTATTTCTCTCTCTCTCTTTTAGTGCAGTGCCCACAGGCAGGTTCATGGTACACAACGCCTTCACCCTTCTCTGTCTTCCGTTTTCTCTTCATGTCCACACACGATTGGACCTTTAAATCATCTTAAATAATATACCATTATATACCATTTTATTGCTTCTTTATTGTATTTGCAAGCAATGAATTGTCAATGTCTCCACAGATAATCATCATCATCTTTTTCATTGCTATATAAAGGGGTGTATTGCTATATAAAGCGTCATATTGCTATATAAAGGGGTGTATTGCTATATAAAGCGTCACATTGCTATATAAAGCGTCACATTGCTATACAAAGCCTCGCATTGCTACATATCGTAACTATACCTTAATGAGAAGAGCGCGATAGAGCCTCGTGGCCTCGTTCATACCATAGCACAGATAGCTATGAGTGTAGACGCTGTAGCTCGTACCATACAGGTCGAGGGTTCTAAAATCACTCAAGTTTTCGATTACATCCAGAGGTGAGGGTTCAAATGAGATCTGTGTGGAAGCTCCTCCTAGATCAAGAGCTGCCAGAGTTGGGTTAGCATGAGATACTGATCTTCTTCTTCTTCTCGCCGGTATATCTTCTCCGGTGTTAAAGCCGAATGTTTTAGAGATGAACTTTATCATCGGTTTGAGACCGGAGGTCACTTTAAACTGTACACGCAAAATAAGAAGATATGGATAGTGCTGGTGCACTATACTGAATAAGATAGTAGATAATCATAAGCAAATCATTTGGTTATATATCAGGACAATGGAGTTTTTCTCACTTCATCCCACTTAATAGCATAGATTTCTTTACTACGCTATGATAGATTTTGAATTTGAAGTGTGCAGACAAGTTAGGCTACAGGAGGTTGATAGGATACATTAAGGTATCGTTAAAAGGTATAGCCCATTGTGAAATAATTAACTTATTACTCAATATTGTGCTCGTTATGGAGCGTGAAATCAGAATACGAATAAGAACATGAACCTTGGACTTGCCAAATGGCAGAACTATCAAGACAGAGAGAATGAAGGCAGAGTTAGGAGGACTGTCTTACCCCGTTTGGCAGAATCATAGAAAGAGCGAGCGAGAGAGAGAGGCAGAAGACAGAACTTGGAGGGCTGTCTTACCCCGAACGTTCCATTGAGGAAGTTGGTGGAGATCCAAGCAAATGCCCCCTCCTCCGTCCCCTCTATTATCCTCACCTGTCTCTCCAGGTCCGAGACGTTGAACGGATAAGATCTGATCGTTTCTCTCACTGACGACATCACAGCATCGGCCGCACCGGGGTCCCTCAGACTTTAGAAATAGTTAAATAAAAAATCTCTTATTAATAATATAATAGATTATAATAATAGGCCATTAATATATCGTTATCGGTTGAATAGGAATCACTCAGACTTTTAGAAATAGTTAAATCAAAAATCTTTTATTATAAACATAATTATTTTCCTTGTACTACTGCCACATGTTTGGTGAATAAAAATTATATATAATAGATTATCGTCCATCAATATATCATTATCGGTTGCATTGGGTTCCCTCAGACTTTTAGAAATAGTCAAATAAAAATTTTTTTATTAAAAATATTCATTATATTAATAATACAATAATAATCCTATAATATAATAATAATCCTATAATATAATAATAATCCTATAATATAATAATAATCCTATAATATAATAATAATCCTATAATATAATAATAATCCTATAATATAATAATAATCCTATAATATAATAATAATCCTATAATATAATTATGACCGATAATGATGCTTATTGGTCATTAATATATCATCATTGGCAGCACCGGAGTCCCTCAGACTATTACAAATATTTTTATCCAAAATCTCTTATTATAAACATAATAGAATAACGGAATCGTCTCTGATAATATATTTCTTGAGATACGCAAACTGACAGTTAACTACGAAATAAAATTTTTTAAAAGTTGATTGAAGCACGCTAGGACACTAACATTGCGACTAAAATTAATCAAACCTGAGTAGCCTCATGCCCGCTGTGGCACCGAGTAAAATAGGCGTCTCAGATTGGTTGACGCCCTGAGTTCGGTTCAAATGTTCCACTGCTTTGTTTAGACAAGGCCTCAGTGAGGCTCCAGCAAGCTGAGGGTTGCTCGCAAAACTACTGATAGCGGCCATCTTGCTTTCTGCAAAGAATACGCAACAGCAAAATTGATCGCTAAATAATAATATAATAATAATAGTAATAGTAATAAAGGTTTAACGTCCGTTTCCTCATCCGGGGATGATGTCAGGGACGTCCCCAACAGCACACATCACTACAGAACAATTCACCCAGACCAATCTGCAAAAGAAATGTGCTCAGGAGACGGAAATAGGCGACAATAAGAAGCCTAAGATAGAGTTCTTTTAAATACTATAAATTACCATGAAAGTTGAGAACAGTATGACTGAGAAACAAAAATATTCCCTTCAATTTTTAACATAAAGATTTAAGATAAACAGTGTATGAATGATTTTGATAAACGTCCTCCGACAACAGAGTACCAAACCAGTACGCAAAAGTACTACGTAAAGAGTATAAACCGTTTGCCAGAGGACAGTTCATGACCTCGGTGACAATCCCTGTCCCATTGTTCTTGTGAGCCAGCCAGCGGTAAATGTAGAGTTGAGTGTGGCTGGATCCAGCGTCCAAACCAACGGCATACTGAAAACAATTGATTGATGCAATAAGCAGACGTACAGTAATGATAAATTATAATGTTTAGCAAACCACGGTTCATATTTCAGTCTTCAGCTAATACGGGCTTTAGGCTATGAAGCTAACAACAACAAAATTTCAATTCTAAAGCGGTAACAGTTCAATCGTAACTTTTATATTACTGATCATAACGTCTCTTAATAATTGATTTGATATTCGATTTAAGAATTGACTTAATAATTGATTTCATAATTGACTTAATAATTAATTTAATAATTGACTTAATAATTTATATAATAATTGATTTAATGATGGGTTTAATAGTTGATTTAATAATTGACTTCAAATTGATTTAATAATATAAATTATTTAATAAATTTTGATTTAAAAATTGACATAATTTATTAAATAATTTATTTAATAACTGACTTAATAATTTATTTAACACATTTGAATTTATAATTTATTTAATAATTGATTCAATAATTTACTTATAGTTAATTAAATAGTTCACTTAAAAATTTATTTAAAAAAGGAAAGATCAAATTGGTTGACTGTATATTTATGAATGTACCATATATGATGGTACCTAAGATAACTATTTGACTTAAAAATTTATTTAATAAAGGAAAGATCAAATTTTTGATTATTTTTCATAATTGGTTGTATATTAATGAATGTACCCTATACGATGGTTCAGTGTTTCTGTTCCACCCGTCCAGTAAGGTCAAGGTCAACACAACTCCCACAGCAACCATGAAGCAGACCCCTCCAAACACCCACCACTTGTTGCACCCGGGTAGTCGCCTATCTGAGCATAGCACAACAAATACAGTCGTAGAGTGATCTTAATATAAACACTGAGAGATTAATCGAGTGTGAGGATTAACAAAAATTTGAATTAACATTCTCTACATAAAATACAAAAGAAGAAAAGCAATACCTATATACATATATATATAATATATATATATTTATATATACATATATAGACAGTGCATAACTGATATGTATATTTTATATATATATATATATATATATATAATTATATATATATATATATATATATATATATATATATATATATATATATATATATATATATATATATACAGGGTGCGCATTAAAAAATATCCTCCTAGCACAATTGCGATAGCTTAGTCAATTCTTAATATTTCGCCTTGAAATTTTAAGGTTCTCTTGTGCAGGAATTTATCCACAAGCTGACCAAATTTTGTAAAAATATTTTTAATGGAACCAGAGTTATCCAAGTTTTGCGAAAAAATTGATTTTTTTCATTTAACACGCAACATAAAACGCCAATTAGAATCAATTCCTCTTTGAAAATATGCTGACCCTGAAAAAGGCCGTTAGATGATGACGCCTCTAATATTGTGCTACAATGTATTACACTAACATTATTCTGACGAAACTGATTGAAGACCTCAACAAGTTAAAGTCAAATGATTTCATTTTTCAACAGGACGGCGCACCGGCTCACACTTCACGTCTTGCGCAATACTTTCTTGTACAATACAGGACAGATTTCATAAAAATGGATGATTGGCCTCCTAATTCTCCAGATTTTAATCCACTTGATTCTTTGTCTGGAGACCCATGTTGGAAAAGTATCGTGCTTTCAAGCCCAAACCCAGAAACACAATGGCATTTAAGGCTGTTCTTCAAGATATCTGGAAAGACCTACCACAGCAGTCCATTGACAGTGCAATTTTATCTGTAAGAAAGACTTCTGGCCGGCATTAAAGCCCAGGGAGTTCATTTCGAGCATACACTGTAGCACAATATCAGAGTCGTCATCATCTAACGGCCTTTTTCAGGGTCAGCATATTTTCAAAAAGGAATTGATTCTAATTGACGTTTTACGTTGCGTGTTAAATGAAAAAATCAATTTTTTCGCAAAACTTGGATAACTCCAGTTCCCTTAAAAATATTTTTACAAAATTTGGTCAGCTTGTGGCTAAATTCGTCCACAAAAGAACCTTAAAATTTCAAGGCGAAATATTAAGAATTGACTAAGCTATCGCAATTGTGCTAGGAGGATATTTTTTAATGCGCACCCTGTATATATATATATATATATATATATATATATATATAATTATATATATATATATATATATATATATATATATATATATATATATATATAGGCCCTACAAATATATAATTCAGTAATGTGTGTATGCATGTGTCTGCATACGTGTGTGTAGAAAGTAAAAAATATATTTATATAATCAGTGCAATTTGTTTACATTTTGTGCTAGTTGTTTTAAAAATGCTTTAAATAGTCGTTTCTCTGATATAGAATTTAAAATTGTTTACAACTATTCACCTGTAACTGTCTGTATAATGGGTAACTAATATTACTAAATAATAACTAAATAACTTAATACTACTAAATATTATATTTTTAATGCCCAAGACGTATTTAATATATCTCTCTCTCTCTTAGTGCACTGCCTACTGGCAGGTCCATGGTACATAACGCCTCCACTCTTCTCTGTCTTCCGCCTTCCTCTTCATTTCCACATAAGAGTGGGTCTTTAAATCATCCAACATACCTAATCTCGGCCTGCCCCTGCCTCTTTTTCCTTCCATTCTACCTTCTGTGACCTCTTTCAATAGACCTTCTCTCCTTAGAATGTGTCCTATCCATCTCTTCTTCCTATTTCTGAATACATTTATCAAATCAACTGTCTATCTGTGCCAACTCTCTCCAGAACTTCCTCATTTGTAACCTTTTGAGTCCAGCTAATCCTCTCCATTTTTCTCCAAATCCACATTTCCAATGCCTCCAGTTTCCTAATATCTTCCTTCCTTAATATATATGAATATTTAGTAAATACATAATATATATTTATATATGAATATTTAATATATAAGAATCTTTATTACACCATTAAAACGTGGTAGCAAGTTACTTACTTTTCATATTATTTCAACATATATTTCTTAAAATAAAATTTTGACTTTTACAAGTCTTCATGACCAAATTACATTTATGTTTTACGTATCTCTCTTTGATACTCTGCACTACAAACGTATTCATACATAATGTAATACTTTCTTTTTCCCTTATCTTAAATATAATACATTAAATATTAATACATTAAATTAAATTTTAGCACATTTAAATATACTAAATTACGCATAAATTACATGAGATAACAGCGCTGACATTAAATTACATATTAGCACATTTAAATATACTAAATTACGCGTAAATTACATGAGTTATCAGCGCTGACATACTACGATTTCTAAGTAGAAGCTCAGCTCCTTCCAGCACTCCACAGCGGCACAGGCTCTCACTGTTACACAAAACCTCACCGTTACGATTCCACAAAGATAAATCCGTTCTCTTCGCCCAGCCATTGACGATACAACACTCCAGTATTACCGACAAAACAGTCTGGTCAGGGTGCGCTGTGACCGTCGTTCTACACTCCAAGTTTTTTATCGCGCTTATAATAGTGACTTCAATCGTACTCATCTCAGTTCTGTGAAAGGCAACGTCTTTACTCGGGCTTACAAACTTAACTACTTGCACCGCTTTCCTCTACAGGCTTTCCTCTAAAAGCTTTCCTCTAAAATTCTATGATGATACTAGATCAATTCGATGAATCTAGATCAATTAAATGCACCTGATAATACGAACTGATTTAAGCTAAGCTTATTACTACTGAGTCATTTTATGAAATTAAACTACCAGTGTTAGAAATTAGCTAATTTCAAACTGATCCATTACTTCATTGTCATAAAAATTATCCATTTTCTCTCAAAAAATTAAGAACGAAGAATGATCCAAAAATGGTCAAATTAAAACCCGCAATTATTTAAAACTTTCAGCCACACTGTAAAAGATTTGCTTGGCAGGCAACAGATAGCTGCAAATGTCCCGGTAATAGCATAAAAAAAGACCTAAATGATTTATACTCATCAAAACAATAGTTTTTACAGATAAATTCTGATATCACTGATCATCTCACAGAAATCTTGAGGATAAACCTTAACTAGCTGATGCAGATCTTATCAAATTAGTACTCGCCATAAACTGTCCCCTTTCTTCAAATTAATTCATTACCTCATTGATGATCTATAGATGATTTCGATAAGGGGTGAATCAAAAACTCTGAAAGATCTTCTTTGAAGAAGCGTTTGTCGAAATGACTAACTCACTGACAAACTGTTTGACGAAATTGTTAACCTTGAATCTGTAAAATTAATCACATGCCAATTAGAGTTTTACATTAATCAAAAACATATCAGTTAAAGCCTGTTTCTTAAACGATGTTGCCAGACACTGAACCACCAGGGACAAGATCCTGCAATCTTCTGGTTCTCTGAATAGTGTAGAACTCAGTACTATGCCAAGGATAATCAACAGACATATCACTCTCTCTCTATATATTGTTGTGCCAAGTGGCAGGTCCAATGTAAACATTCCTATTCACATGCTGTTTTAAGACTTCTTAAAAAGCACTCCATTGATTAACAAGTTACTCTCTTCTTAAAGGGTTATGCTGTATCCACATCATAATGTAGCCTCTAGCTTTTGGCTTCTGAGGTGGCTTCCTGTTGCCTTCCCCAGTTCTTACTAAATCGATTCTTAACTACACGTGCAGTTTAAGATTAGTTTATTCTTCGTATCCTGGTCACCACACCAGAACAACAACAAACAGGCATTAGCTCGTCCAATTAAGCCAAATCAACAAATAACAGTCAAATCTGAGACTTGACTTGTTTATATTGCAGGACTAGTTATACTAATAAAGACCAGTACAAATCTACTGCACCGTCCAAATTTGAACATTCAAGTTCAACATAGTTAACACAAAAAATTCATCAAAGTAGGTGCTTACAGTATAATCTAGCCTTTGTTGTAATAAATTGCAATGCTTCCTACCTAAGAAGATCACCAACGTTTATTAAACATGTTTAGTAAACATATGCATTTAACTTAAAAACTTTGCCCAGAAGCTGGTTTTAATATGAAAATTTAAATAGAGTATCAGAAACTCATAAATTATATTTAATTCAAGTAAGCCACGATCATGAAGAATTTAATTATATATACTGACAATAACTGTTACCATAAATATATTAAATTAGTAAAGCTTCAGTAAATAAATCTAGTTGACAATAACAATTGATTGCAAAATATTTTTTTAATGACCAGAACGCTGAACTGATTTCTAAATTTCATGGATAATAATTACAATATTAGATTTTACTGTTTTGATATTGTCGCATTTTATACACCTGTAGGCACTTAACTTTGAAGTTTACAAAGTGTTACACAAAGACAATCAAAACGATTACTTTTAAATACTGATGCAAAATAGTAACTAGCAATTAATCAAGTCAATGAAGCAGGAACTAATTCATAGTTAATCGCTTATTTTAGATAATTATATACAATAATTAATTGTTATTATTAACTGCCTAGCCGATAAGATAATTAATGTAATCAGGACTTCATTATTATATCAAGTGTTCCTAGTAAACTTGTTATTGTTTACAAATAAAGTTTTTCACGGATACCATAAACATTTTAAAATAACTTTTTCTAAATTTTAGGGATGAAGGCAAAATGATGATGATAATGAGAAGTTGTAAATGATTCATCTACATTTCCGCAAATACAACTACTTTTCTTAGAAATATTTTGATAAAATTTGTAGTAAAAACTTTTCAATACTAGAGTATAAATAAATATAAATATTTTTAATTAATTTAATATAACTTTTAATTATACCTCTTCGCAATTTTCTGAAAATGCCTGAGTACGTAAACGTACAGAACCCACAGACGGTAGAATATAATCTTATAGCCCGTATGCAAAACGTGCAGTATAAACTTTACAGCTCCAGTTTGTCCATGCAAAAACAGACTAACTCTATGTAGATACGCCTTATTTATTGATGGAGGCTGAGAGAATGAAATACAGACCTGTAGGCCTTTTGCTAAGCTATAGGCTAAGCCATTGTATGGTTAATGCTTGCTGATGGAAAATGATCGATGCAACACTTTGAAAGTGACGCCAACATTAGCGCCTCCTCTGCAGCTGTTTCTGGACCAGAGTTCAAACATTAACACTTTGCCAGTGGTCGACAATGAGTGTGGACACTTTGCTGCATTTCTTTGCTCGCTTGATTTTTAAAGCAGAGATTGGAGATTTAAATCAGCAGAATAATTCGCTGAATTATTTGATGAAACTTCGATTCAGGTCGTCATAACGTATACCGTATAGCCATTGCTATGTCAAATTCAAATTATATTTCTTAAGGTTTCTTGCTTTAAATTCAATTTCAACAATTTCTTGTTCCTTACTAAATCATCCAGAAGTTTTGAAATTATATTACCGAATTGGTCCTCTCCTAAAATTATAAATAATTCTTTACTAAAGGCTTTATGATTAACTCTCTACTGAAATTTTTATCTCATGATAACCAAAAAGTTTAGGTGACTACTATATATATTTCTAGTAGTATATATTGTGTTCTCTTAGATCAAAGGTTAAATTAGTATCAACAGATTTTTTAGTACGTAATGCATATAAAGATGTGGCCTTAATAAGGATAAATTGATAATTATGTAAAATGAGTTTAAGGAGGTGAAACATACATGTGCATGATATTTTTATGATGGGTCGAGTGCCATGATGAATCAGCATTGTGAGTCATGATGCATCAACATGGCGGATCATGATACATCTGCATGTGTGAGTCATGATACATCTGCATGTGTGAGTCATGATGCATCAACATGGCGAGTCATGATGCATCAACATGGCGATTATAATTAAATTATAATTCAAAAAGAATTTTGATGTCCGACGGACATTAAATTCTCTTTGATTTAGTGATTGAAGGATTCATATCGATTTAAAAAGCAAATATAGGTAGACCATTTTCCTATATTATTTTTTGACAAATATTACCTAAATGATTTGGATTGTATGTTAAATTATGAATAGTGAACAGTACACCTACAGGGTGTACCAGTCAAATGTGTCGCTGACTTTTGTCCAATCTCTACACTCATGCACAGGCGTCAAGAATCTTCTCTATCACTTACCTAGCATAAACAATCAAGCTTCAGTGGAGGGGTGGAGAAAGGAACAAATGGTGCAGTACGTCCGGGTCGTTAAGGATGAAAAATAATTAGGGGAAGAGTTGAGAGAATTTAATTGTTACATGACAAATCCTGAAATATTGTGAACAATGCATGCATGATCCTGGATTTTTAAATTGGCAAAGCCATTGAAGGCACAAATTAAAACATCTAATACCAAATTTAATAGACACTTCGATATCAAGTTTACCTTCTATGGTTATGATCAAATTTTAGGATTTCTGGAGCCGTCAAATGATACGACGCTGACTTAACGCACTAAGGAATTGAGCTATTCACTTGCTACAAAGCAGAAGATTGGCATTAAGCTTGGCATTGATTTTTTAAATGTAAAAACAAATTAACAGTAATTTTTAACTGGGAAATGAAATATCGGGAAAGAAATGAAATTTTATTGAAGGAAGCAAT
Source organism: Enchytraeus crypticus (assembly GCA_905160935.1). Lineage (NCBI taxonomy): Eukaryota > Metazoa > Annelida > Clitellata > Enchytraeida > Enchytraeidae > Enchytraeus > Enchytraeus crypticus. The sequence continues at coordinate 2,169,092 of CAJHZI010000528.1, forward strand.
AAAAAGACTTTTCTCTGAAACTTTATCGATCTATTTCTCTTAAGAATTATCCAATCGGCTGACATTTGCTATAATGCCCAGAAGAAATTTTAAATAACTTAAAATAAGTTAAAATTGATCCAACTTCGCATACTGTCTAAAGGCGGCAGTAGGCTATATTCAAGTGTGGATTCGAAGCATGACGGCAGAATAGAAATAGGAATATATACCTCGACTCGAATCTGCCACTTGGCAGAATATCAAAGAGAGAGAGAGAGAGAGAAAGAGAGAGAAAGAGAGAGAATAAGAGATGGGGGCTCATCGTCTATAAATACTATGCAAAGAAACAAAAGTGTATCTATAACATCGGCATATGTCCCTTCTTGAATAGAAGCCCTCAGGGCTTCTGACCTTGACGTTAAACCAAAATCATCAGTAAATATAATAGACGCAACTTCACGAAGAGCAAATTGGACTAGTTTTCTGAATTTTAGATTTAGAACCGTTTTTGACACCTTTAGTTAAGCTTGGATTTAGTTCAGTAGTGCCCGATGTTGTCTTTACGCTTCAACGACAATGACACTCTAATAATAGAATAAAGAATTATTCTATAGCTTTGACTCTATATTATAATTGCTGTTGTTAAAGCAGTTATCATGGTCGTAAATATAAATATGATATTTAAGTGTTCAGGGGACATTTTTTCTAGATAATAATAATAATAATAATGGTTTGACGTCTGTTTCCTCATCCAGGAATGATGTCAGGGACGTCCCCACATTACACATCACTACAGATCAATTCACTTAGACCAATCTGCAAAGATCGCTTTGTGAACAAAATCGCTTTACTATAACAAGATCTGCGTAATTTGCATTTCGTTGACAACCCACAAACGGAAATCAAATTTTAAACTCAGCTTTTTTGTAAACATGATGACTCAACAGAAAATTTTATTTGTCACGTAATTTTATATGGTTAAAGTTATATAAGAAGGTCCTCTCTCTCCCTCTCTCCCTCTCTCTCTCTCCTTTCTCTGTCATAGCTTCTCTTTTCCTCTATCTCCAGGGCTCTCTCTCTCTCTCTCTTTCTCTCTCTCTCTCTCTCAACTGTCAGATCCAATTAAAAGATTCGAGGCACACATTTTTACAAAATGTCTGCCAATAACACGCTCACACAAGAGCACTCGACAATATCTTATCAAATCAACTCACATGAAAGCCCACGTACACTGATAAGCTGCTAATGGGCAACAATTTATATTTACAGAGCTCTTAGGCTTTCTTAAGTCGTAGGCCTGCTTTGGGCCCACTTCAAACCTAAATAACCTAATATTAGAGTCGAGATCGATGAGTTGGTTAAATTGCCTGGTGCCTACAGGCTACTACTTAACTATGTGCCTACCAGCACACATTCATCAGCTCAAGTATCGTAGGCTTCATGTATGATAGACGAAGGCTACTGAAGGCATCGAGGTGCTTAGCTGAGCTTATAGAGTAGAGACGAATGAAATTTTGCAAGTTTTAGTTTCCTTCTATTATTTCCTTATTATTTATTATATGTTAGATGATTTAAAGAGATTAGATATGTTAGATGATTTAAAGAACCACGAATATGTGGAAATGAAGAGGAAAGCGGAAGACATAGAAGAGTGGAGGTGTTATATACAATGGACCTTGTAGTAGGCAGTGCTCTAAGATTAAGTTTGAAATATTATTTCATTATTTGAATACTTGTTACGGGATAGCTCAATTTCATTTAAGTGCCACAACGATACAGTGGCATTAGCATAGGGCGGCTCTTTGTAGATTTATTTATTTATTTATTATTCTTATTATTATTATCTTTTTTAAACCCCGGTTGTAAAGAACCCGAGGTTTGATTAAAAAAAACGATTCGAGCAATACGTGCTGAAACACCGATCGGCTACTCGAGGCCATCTAGCTGCTTAAAACAATTGTTGAAGCAGACAAGACACCGCCTCAGCCCAATATGGAGTTTTCAAGCATAAATATGTTACCATTCGCATCTCTACTAAGAATTTGGACAAATTTTAAACGGAATTATCTGGTTCAATTCTAGAAAGTTTTTAGTTTCTGCTTACTTAAGTTATAATGGTAGCCTACAACGAACTTCTAAATATCGTATATTATCTCTTTCGATAAACATTCTACCTGCTTGTTACTATTTATTATTATTTTTTCATTAATAAGAATGTATTTATTGATTCATTTATAATAACTATTTTATTAACAAATAGTGCAATAAATTATTATAGATTTTGAAAAGGTTTACGATTTTCAATATTATCAAAATCTAAACATCTAATTGGCCTATTGGAAAATCGAGGAAATGAGACTCCGTAAACTGTAAGTATAGCCTAAGCTCATATAATGTTGTCCCCGTTGTTTACATGTATAATATTAATGATGTTTATGTTTTGCATGCATGGTAACTTGGTTAGCCCAAATAGTCCTAAAAAAACCAAATAATCCTAAAAAGCAATGTAAATATCAAAACAGGTGTGCAGATGTTTTTCATGAAACATCGAAATCCGTCGATAATCTAACCCACAAGAGTTCATTTCACTTTATTACCGCTCATTTAAATTATACGAGTTCATCTGCCGCAGCATAAAGCGGCGTCAATTAGACGATATAGGCGTTCAGATTCAATAGGCCGACCATAACAATGAGACTATGTACAGACAGACAGTTGATAAATGCATTAAGAAATAGGAAGAAGAGCTGGATAGGACACTTTTTAAGGGGGAAGGTCTACTAAAAGAGGTCATTGAAGCAAAATGAAAGGAAAAAGAGGCAGGTCAGGCCGAGATTAAGTATGTTAGATGATTTAAAGACCCACTCATATGTGGACATGAACAGGAAAGCGGAAGACAGAGAAGAGTGGAGGCGTCATATACCATGGACCTGCCAGTAGGCAGTGCACTAAGAGAGAGAGAGAGAAAGAGAGAGAGAGATGGCTGTAGGTACCCTTAGATAAGGTGACTAAACAGAAATTTGACTCAGAGCTTCTGACTTCTTCGTGTTGCTGGATAGGTATCAGTGATTATTGGCCTTGTTCTGAAGCGGAAATAGAAATGCAGCGCTGAAGAGTCTTGTACTGGAGCGCGTAGTGCTGCATGGATACGGCCTAAGCTGCCAGTGCGCTAGAAGTTATCTAGGATGTTATATTGAGCTTTATTCAAAGATTTAGTTCTATGGCTTTACTGCCGAAGTCATTGGATGTTTTATGTTGTTTTAGCTACACTCATGATATACCGCATGTGTTATAGTTTTCTTGAATAGTGGCTTTTTTGTGCAGTTTTGGTTACTTCCTTTCTTCTTTATTGTTTGGAACAGTTGATTTGGCTTTGCCATCGATCGCAGTAAGTGCCCATATAGGAATAATCTTTCAATACCCTAGAGGCTTTTCAAAGCTTTCCACACATTTACGTAGATGTATATTATATTCAATGTAATTTATAAGTAGGTGTAGAAATGCTATATACAGTTCTAATATATATATATATATATATATATATATATATATATATATATATATACAGTATATAGTCCAAATATACAGTAAATCGTCCAAATCGTCCAATATATAAAATAGTATATATATATATATATATATATATATATATATATATATATATATATATATATATATATATATATATATACTATTCTTATATATATACTGTATATACATATGTATATGTATATATATAATATATATATATATCTATATATATATATATACTATTGTATATATTATACTGTATACATTATGTATATATATTACTATATATATATATAATATATATATACAGTATATAGTATATAGTAATCGTCCAAATCGTCCAATATATAAAAAGTATATATATAATATATATATATTAAATATATATAGATATATATATATAATATATTGTATATATATATATATATATATATCTTAAAAGTTAAAAGAATATTTCCATAAACTGTTTGTTTCGCCATATAACATTTCCCCACTAACTGCATTATTACATCCTAAGTATGTCCTAAACTACTAAATTATGCCGTAGCTGGGGAGTTTATGGATCTGAGGTGGCTTCCCATTTCTTCTCTAATCCTTTTCTTAGTCGCCTCTTACGATAGGTCTATTTCTGCACATCAATGAACTGCTAGCCTGAGGTAAATTGCGCATCGCTGATTGGAAGATTTCGTGTTCGCAATATTCAATCATTTTATGCATAGTGTCCTTAAAATGGCAGTATAACGGATATCCAACTTATCATGCATCCTTGACGCCTGTGCCTAACTTCTTTAAGCCGAAGGCATCAGTTTCTGCATCATTGGATAATTATAATATACAAAGAGATCATTCATTCTTCTGTGTTAATGTGTTAATATACTTTAAACCTTAAGTTGTTATAATAAAAAAGACCAACAATGTCGGATCTGGTAAGTGGACCTATTGACTTTTCTATTATACTGCTTGCCAGCTTAAAAGTTACTCAATATTGCAAATAAATAGTGTATTGTATACATACAGTATATATGCATTAATTTTTATAACAAGAATCCAGCATGAATGCATCAAATGGTTGCAATGGAATAGATGTATTATACAACGATAATTTTTCGATAGCCTTATTTTATTCTGTAGGCCTAAAGGTTTTATCCAGAAATTTTATTTATTGTATGCATTTTATTATTTTATTTTCTACTTTTAAATTATTATATTTATTTTATTCATTTTGTTCAAATATGCTAAAATATGTCATCATCTGATGTAATAACAAAAACTGAGCAAATAATCGTCACACTGTTAATATAAATTACGGAATTTTGATTCTAGGAAATCGTCCAATCGGTCAAGCACAAATAAAAGGCTACCGAAAAGTTTAGACTAACACTTTCACTTTTACTAGTAAAGAATCATTTTAAACCTATTTAATCTGTTTTGGTACTTTAAATATTAAAAATGCCATTTGTTGTAGCCTACATAATTTGCAAACTTCCAAAGAAAATACGCTCAGTGTTTTAATATTTCTAAAACATAAAAAGTTTGACTAATTTATTAAAGTCGAAAGTACTTGGAGTAAAGACTTAGGCCTATGTAATTATGAATGACTAAGTAGCTACTCAGAAAGACTGACAGTCGGTGACTAGATAATTGAGCGGGTAATTATTTATGACATCTAAATTTACACTTTAGCCACAGAAAAGCAATAATTTCATTTCCGTTTTCCTGCATGAATTAGAGTTATAGCACTATATCGTTGTTAAATTAGTTAAAGTTGTAAAGTTTTAATTATCATCATCATCATCATCTTCTTCATTATCATCATCATCATCTTCTTCTTCTTCTTTTACCCATGAATCCCAGTTGTACTAGGATCAGAATATATATATATATATATATATATATATATATATATATATATATATATATATCTCTTAGTACACCGCCTACTGCCAGGTCCATGGCATATAACGCCTCCACTCTTCTCTGTCTTCCGCTTTTCTCTCATGTCCACATATGAGTAGATCTTTAAATCGTCTAACATACCTAATCTCGGTCTGCCTCTGCCTCTGTTAGGATCAGGATAATATTTTAAATGTAGAAATATTCTAAACGCTTGATCGAAATATCGACACTTCGCAATAGAAATATTTTAATTAAATAAATTTTAATACTCCGTGTTGTCGGTAATTTGTAGAGAAATCTCTTAAAACAATTTTGTGAATTTTTGTAGATTGTGAGAAGTTGCTGAATATTGTCCTTTCTCTTTCTTTATTTCCCCTAGTTCTCTCTCTCTCTCTCTCTCTCTCTCTCTCTCTCTCTCTCTCTCGTTTTTTGCCTATTTCATTCATAATATTCTACACAGCTGCTATACATGTTTATATATAGAGGATTTGTCACAAAATGCATTTGACGTGACTTATAATTATTATTTCAAGTAAATAATTATAAAATAGTAATTATTATTCCAAGTAAATGATTTAAAGTATTATCTCGCACTATTAGGGCAGGAAGCTTGTTAGCCTGGTTCCGGCTTGCTAGTTCTGGTTTATAAAACGCTTCAGTAAAAAGCAGTAGCCTGTAGCAGTCGCCCAGTGCTCTAGTGTCAACTGCGGTAGTGTGGGCCTATGGGTATGTTATAGTATTTAACAGGCTGACTTGCCTGTCAACACGTTATAGCTGATTCAAAACATTGTACGACTGTGTATGGTACGAAATACGCGAAACTTATGTAACTTATGTTAAACTTATGTTAAATAGCAAATTAACGAGAGTATATTATAACAATATTTCACTGATGCTCCCCGATAGGCTACTTATTATACTGTATGCGAAACTTCTGTAACGTATGTTTTAATAGTTGATTAATGCGGCGTAGGTCTATATTATAATCAATATTCATTGGTATGCCCAGGTAGGATACATATTATAAATTGTACATGACATGTGTTTGTTACTATATTACTGCTATGTGATCATCGCTTAGCATAGGATTTGCGTGATAATAGACTCTGCTGCAAAAGAAATAACATTTGCTTTTATTTACTTGTCTGATGCTGCCTAAATGAAAAAGCTTCTTATCACCATAGCTTACATTTAGTCGTCAGAATATTCAGAATCTCATATAAAATCATGTTCGACTTTCTAAATAAATTGCAAATCAGTTAATTTTATTATTATTGTTGTTGCTATAAATGTTTAACGTCCGTTTCCACATCCAGTGGCGATGTCAGGGACGTCTTACAGGTGATTCGGTTAGTTATGCTGATTCCTATAGGCAAGTCCCTGACATAATCGTTGTATGAAGAAACGAGCGCTAAACCTTTATGATAATATTTAACAATAACTATTATGTTTATAATTTATTTCATTTTGGATAGAATTACCTTTTAAATTCATTTCACTTCATCTGAACAACATACATGTAAATGTTAAATACTAGCAAACGAATTCATACAAAAATTCAAATGAAAGCAAACATCCGAGCAAACATGAATAAGCATGCATAACAATAGAAAAAGTTAAGGTACATATTACGAGTGCGAGTAGCCATCAGTGAAGATACACAGTATCTTATCTAGCTGAACACCACGACGTACTCATAAGATTTTGTAGAAATGCAACATGTGTAAATGAAAGTGATAATAGTTAACCAGTGATCACCAACAATTCACTAAGTAATCTTTGTATAATTTATTAAAATAATTCATTGCGGAAGCATTGCGAATCTTTAATGGAATTTTATTCCAGATACAACAGCAAGTGTACTGGCGAGTCAATAAAAATGATTCACCTTTAAAATCTCCTTTTCTTTAGTTTCCTATAACTGTGGATTGGTTTTCTGGATTTTGGGTTTTGCACCGTTTTCAGCCTTTTTGCTCGTAGGCTAGAAACTCAAAAACCTCGATGTTGTTATTGACGACTGTATATCTTCAGTTGTTGTTGTTGTTCAATTAATATAACTGGAAGTACATAGTAGCTGCTTAACCACCCGAGATTATTTAGTTTAAAAGAGCCTCGAAAATCCTTTAATTAAATCTAAAACATAAAACACCTTATAGAGAAATTTAAGTTTGTTTCTTTAACGTTGATGTAATAATTATATAAATCTAGACTCTAGAGGCGCTTCGCCTGATACTCCAATCCTTGGTCTTCCCCATTACATGCAATATAACTTCAACTAGGCAATTCTACCTGTACATAGGCATAGGTAGAAAAATAGTAGTAGGCTATATGTATGTAACCTGTTGTAAGTAACCTACAGCGTGCTTGGGGTAATTTCGTTTTATTTTGAAAAGTATATAGTCTTTATTATTATTATTAATAACGAAAATTACTTTAAGAATTAAACGAATAACATTTATACTGTATTAAAAGATTAAGTAACAGTAATTACCGAGTATTAGTAGTTACCAGTGGCGATGTCGGCAAGATATTCCACCGTGGATCAGTATGAGCGAGGTTCAAATCCTGGGCTCCCCCGTCACTGACATCGCTTTCGGATGAGGAAAACTGACGTTAACCTTAGCTTTACTAGCTTTAGCTTTTTGTATTCCCATTCCGATGTTTCATTCCTGTGTTAGTTTAACACTTGAGCTAAATCACCTGCATCAAAGATGATAGCAGTTATCTGATAAGCGAGAGTTCTGCGATAAGCAACTGATAATATAAATGATATGTCGCTGCTGTAACCACGCAGCTGATAGGTGCATGTAGCTGCTGTAACCACGCAACTGATAGGTATATGTAGCAGCTGTAACCACGCAGCTGATAGGTGGATGTAGCAGCTGTAACCACGCAGCTGATAGGTGCATGTAGCAGCTGTAACCACGCAGCTGATAGCTGTATGCAGCAGCTGTAACCACGCAGCTGATGTGTTATCGCTATTTCCTGTGTGTAGCTATTGAGGCTGCCAGTGTTTACTGATACTCTTCACGCTGTGAGATGACTTCCGTTGTAGGCCTATAACACCAAAGAGGCCTATAATCACTAATCAGGCCTATAAAACCGTTCCAGCCTATAATCAATAAACAGGCCTATAATCATTACATTGGCCTATAATCACTAAACAGGCCAATAACCACTAATCAGGCCTGTAATCACTAAACAGGCCTGTAATCACTAAACAGGCCTGTAATCACTAAACAGGCCTATAATCAATAGGCAGGCCTATAATTACTAAACAGGCCTGTAATCACTAAAAAGGCCTATAATCACTAAACAGGCCTGTAATCACTAAAAAGGCCTATAATCACTAAACGGGCGTAGAATCACTAAATATGTCTATGATCACTAAACAGGCCTATAATCACTAAACAGGCCTATAATCACTAAACAGGCCTATAATAATATCGTATCAGGTTGCAGGGTTCAAATCCTGTGATCTTCGTCAATGTATGCTATCGAGCAGGAAACTGGTGTTAAACTTCGCTTTACGCTTTAAAAAACATAATTAGGCCTAAAAAAGTAAATCATTGTCATTATCTTAACTGGAACACCAGTTTCACTAGGGTTGGGATTAAAATATGTAGTAATTTCTGGACCCTAGACGCTCACCAACCGAATACCCGTTCTGGCATTGCTTTGGATCTTATTGCTCTGTTGTCGTTTGGGACACCTGCTGTCCACGTTTGGTCTATTCTTAAGTAACCTGGACATAAAACGGGTTGCTGAAGATTTTGAGATTTGAAATTACGACTGGACTGGTGATACAAGTGTGCTTGACTTTCTGAATCTGTATAATTAAGTTAATCTAAACACGAGTAACATTATTAACAAAGATAATTAATTGTGCAATTATCTGAGAGTTTTGCTATATGATCCTTGCAGTTAGACTTGGGTGGAACGCTCAAGAGTATTGGTAAGGGGATCTTTAACGACCTTCAGGGCAAGAAGAAGGAGGATAAGAAGAAGGGTGGTCTCAGTGGAATTATTAGTGCCGGCAAGCAAGAAGGTGTAGCGGGGCTGCTAAAAAACGACGCCATCAGAAAAATCCTCGGCAAATACGGCCCGAGTGTTAAAATTGGTGGTTATCAATTCGATCTATCTCACTTGGGAGCGCTTGGTTCTATCAACGGTTTGAAGTCCTTGTCATCACTAATGCCTTCGAGGGCCTACAAGAAGGGTCACATCCCAAAAGTGTTTAGAAGTGGTGAAGAAGAATGCCGACCCATGACCATCAGGGATACCGGTATGCTTGTTTTAACTTGAGCAATAATAATAATAATAATAATAATAATAATAAGGCAAAGGCTTTCCATGACTTTGCAAAGATTTAATGCAGTCTGCTTCAGCAATTCTTTTAAGCCGATTGATGACCTCGAGTAGCCGGGCGGCGATTCAGCAAGTATTGCTTGAATCGTTTTTATCAAACCCCAGGTTCTTTAAAAAAAAAAAAAAAAAAAAAAAAAAAAAAAAAAAAAAAAAAAAAAATAATAATAATAATAATAATAATAATAATAAAGGTTTAACGTCCGTTTCCTCATCCAGGGTTGATGTCAGGGATTTCAATAATCAATGATTTATTAAATCATCCATATAAGTAATTAATCTATCATGTTAATGCAGCAGTAATCTATCAATCTTGAAAACAGTCAATCAATCAATCAATTTGTTAATCAGCTCGCCAGTCAGTCAGTTAATCAGTCAGTCAGTAAGTTATTCCGTCTATATATATATCGAGTCAGTCCATCAATCAATCGGTCAGACTGCTGAGTATGGCAGTTAGTAAACAAGTCAAACAGTCAATTATGAAGTCAAGAATCAATTTTGTAATGATCAACCTCAGTTCAGATAGGTGACTTATTGTAAGGCAATACAGAAGCGGAAATAAGAAATTCTGATATTTGACAATTAGATATGACAATTAGAGATTAAAATTAGAGATGATGATATCTTTTCACAAATTGATAAGCAATCATTGAATCGATGAATCATCACGAAGCAAAGGTAATTCAAGTATTGATTAATCAACAAACAAATAAACAAGTAATCAAACGTTCCACTTATGCATTCAACTTTCGAGTGCAACCAACTATTTTTAAATCGTATATCCTTTTTAAGTTTAATTTAAATTTAAATATAAATTGCATCAAGAGGTACGGAAAACATATTCTTGTATATAATTATTAAGGCTTTAATTGATTTTGTTGATTAATTCTTTTGTTATTAACACTTTTGTACGTTATACAAGAAAGGGCATTCGGTTGGTGAGCGCGAAGTCTCCAGAAATAGCCACAAAGTTTTCTAAAACGAATGGAAAGGTTTGTCACCCCACAGGAGTGGAGTCTATTCGTATTCTTAACAAAACTGGGATTCAAAGGAAGCTAGTGACAAAAAAGCTAAAGCTAGTTTAACGTCAGTTTCCTCACTCGATCACTATGTCAGTGACGGGCGTGCCCAGGATTTGAACTCCGCACATACTGATCCGCAGTCGAGTATCTTACCGACTTCGCCACTGGCTCCAGCCAGTGACAGCCAGCCTTCTGAACGTGGTCATGTTTCAGGCATGGGTATGGCACAGACATGTAACTACGTGCCGAGCTCTATACCCTCCCAGCCTGACGGCAAGTGGCAGACATTCGAAGACATCAAGTCGACCTGTCAGAGAAGTGGTAGACTCTGGGAGGACCCAGACTTCAGATGTGAGGCGAGCTCCCTGTTCTACAGAAAACCTCCTTCAGCCTGGCCCAATATACAGTGGAAAAGACCCAGGGTGAGCTTAGTATACTCTTTGACATCCCTGACATTGCCTTATGGCGAGGAACCGGAAGTTTAAATTTTAATTAATTGATTGATTTGATCTAGTAATTGATGTTGCAAATTTATAAAAATATTTCTCGATAAATACCAATTTGCCGGTGAAATTTGCTTCGGAAAGGGTCTCCTAATTACGGACATCGATTCCTATCTTAGATTGATTTCTATGTGGTTATTTATTAGGTTAATTCATGAACAATAGCCCAAACTCTTTCTTAGAATGTCTCACTAGCATAGGGGTAACGTCACGAAATTTAAAATGACAGATCCTGATCCTGAATTGAATTCTCGCGGGTTCGAATCCCGGCCGTGCTGATCTGAGAGTAAAATCTCGGACATTCACTGGACTGGTTACACGGAAAATGGACTAAATTGCCTAACGGTTTAAACATGTAGTATTAATAGTGATAGATATCAACATGGTTGATCATTTCACTATAATGCTTGTTTACTTTCATCTAGTAATTGATGTGGCAAAGAAAAAAATATTTCTCGATAAAGACTAAGTTTCCAGTGAATTTTGCTTGGGAAAGGGTCTCATAATTACGGACATCGATTCCTATCTTAGATTCGTTTCTATTTGATTATTTATTTGGCTAATTCATAAGCAATAGTCCAAACATCACTTAAGATAGTGGCAGCCGGTAATAACTGCTACTAAAGAAGAAAAAGATTCAATAGTGTTTCCACAAACGAGGCGGGAAGCTGACTTCTCTTTCAAACTAACCATTACCGTAGTATTTGGGGTTACTTAGATCTATATCTGAATCTGAGTCTAGAAAAAGACCTAGATCTGATCTCTACTGCGGAGTCGTTACATGATCCACTCGTATTCGGTAAGACACTTGACCGCAGATCAGTATGTGCGGGGTTCAAATCCTGGGTTCGCCCGTCATTGACATCGCTTTCGAGTGAGGAAACTGACGTTAACTTTAGCTTTACTAGCTTTTATATGATGTCACTTTCCTTAAGCCGATATTTTGCGTGGGCTTAATTGTATACATCATATATTTGAAGTTTATATAATACTGTATTACCATCGACAGCGTTCAGTCCCACTTGAGAATTCAGTAATGTCTCATTTACTATTCTCTCTCTTAATCTTTGCATGTCACTACTTGGGTAATTTTAATCGATTCTTGCTTATCTGATCTATGGCTATTGATCAGTTTGCACAGTTTTAAGTGTAGGCTTACTATTATTATTAGACTGATAAAGTCTTGCTTGGTTATAAATTTATGTTGTAAAGAGTGCTAACCCAGTTTCAAGCTGTTTTACTTATTGAAGATCGCTGCTAATTTATGGCTCAGAGTGAACATTCAATGTATAGTATAGGCTTTAAACAATATGCCAATTTCTATTCAAAAGGTGTAGCCACATTTTGCTTAATCCAGCCATTAATATTTTATCCGTGTTGTGTCCGGGTTGCTGAAGAATTGACCAACTGTAGACTGCACGTGTCGTAAAATGCGACAATGCACTAAGACCCAAACCAGCGTAAGAAAGGGCATCCAGTTGGTAAGCGCCTAGGCTCCAGAAATTCTGTAAAATGTTCTAAAAAGTATGAAAATATTTAAAAATCTCGACCGAAGTTAAACTGAGATTCAAGAGATGATGATGATGATAATGAATCTATCTATTAATGCCGGAGTGTATCATTATATATTTCTATAATATTTGTTGGCGAGTTATGTTTGGATGGGAGTCTTGAAAGAGGAAAATACTCCGAACCTAGCCTAATTAATTTATAAAAATCTAGAAATTAATTCATGTAGCCTAATTAATTAACATTCTTCTGCAAACTAATCTGTAGTAGTTGTTGTTGTTATACATCAGGAAATCTGTTCCGACCCTCAGATGTTTGTGGATGGAGCTACACGAATGGATGTTAATCAAGGAATTCTTGGTAAACTTTCTTCTTCTTTGTACGAGTATATTTCATATTTAGTAAGCTGCTATGGTTTCCGCAGGTACAGAAATATTCTACAATTTTCAAGAGGCGACTTATTCAGATACTGCAGAGGAGTGCAAATGACTTATACGCAGGCAGCCATTTTGTTATTGATGTTCCCATTTATGGAAATGTACCATATCAGTTGTAGATTTGGGCAGGCTAGACCATGTATCCCTTTACTATTCGTATTCCCTTTCAACTCTCACGTTAAAAGTGAGCTGTGCCAATTTTGATTTATTGGTTCTTTAATATTTTGTATAATATTTAAAATTCAGTGTATGATATTTAACTGGTAGAGTGTTTATATAAAATAAGAAGTTGTACTGCAGTAATTCACCATCAGTAATGATTTGCCGAATATAATGAACTAATTTAGAACATAAACTCTTGACATTTTTGCAAAAACTACAGTGAATACATTCCTTAAGCTTTCCTCTTTTGTTGCTATGATCGTTCTCTTTTGTAAAAATCCAAAGACTAATCAAACTTAAACTAACTGAAAAGGAAATGCCTTATATAAATTGCTTTTCCTTAAGTTTCTATATACATTTACGTGTATATCTATACGTATATCTCTATTAGTCAGCTCTTTCGCAACTAGTTCTTCGATTAAGCTATTAATTAGCTTAACTCCTGGGCCCCACTAGTGTTAAAGCTATAGTTGTTGTTGTTCGCTCAGGTGACTGCTGGCTGCTGGCTGCTGTAGCTAGTCTGGCCACACGAGAAGAGCTTCTCTACAGAGTCATACCCAAAGATCAGAACTTCGACAGAAACTATTCAGGTACATAGAGATAAATTACTCCATACTTCTTGATTCAGTTTGATTCTCTATGATTCTCTGTGATACACTGTGATTTACTATGATTCACTATGATTTAGTATGATTCACTATGATTCACTATGATTTACTATGATTTACTATGATTCACTATGATTTACTATGATTCACTATGATTCACTATGATTTACTATGACTCACTATGATTCACTATGATTCACTGTGATTAACTATGATTCACTATGATTCACTATGATTCACTATGATTTACTATGATTCACTATGATTCGCTATGATTCACTGTGATTTACTATGATTCACTATGATTTACTATGATTCACTATGATTCACTATGATTCACTGTGATTTACTGTGATTTACTATTATTCTTTGAGATTCATTGTGATTCACTATGATTCACTATAATTTACTATGATTTACTGTGATTCACTATGATTTACTATGATTCACTATGATTCACTATGATTCACTATGATTCACTATGATTCACTGTGATTCACTGTGATTCACTGTGATTCACTATGATTTACTGTGATTCACTATGATTTACTATGATTCACTATGATTCACTATGATTCACTATGATTCGCTATGATTCACTATGATTCACTATGATTTACTATGATTCACTATGATTCGCTATGATTCACTGTGATTTACTATGATTCACTACGATTTCCTATGATTCACTATGATTCACTATGATTAACTATGATTCACTATGATTCACTATGATTCACTATGATTCACTATGATTTACTATGATTCACTATGATTCGCTATGATTCACTGTGATTTACTATGATTCACTATGATTTCCTATGATTCACTATGATTCACTATGATTCACTGTGATTTACTGTGATTTACTATTATTCTTTGAGATTCATTGTGATTCACTATGATTCACTATAATTTACTATGATTTACTGTGATTCACTATGATTTACTATGATTCACTATGATTCACTATGATTCACTATGATTCACTATGATTCACTGTGATTCACTGTGATTCACTGTGATTCACTATGATTTACTGTGATTCACTATGATTTACTATGATTCACTATGATTCACTATGATTCACTATGATTCACTGTGATTCACTGTGATTCACTGTGATTTACTGTGATTTACTATGATTTACTGTGATTCACTATGATTTACTGTGATTCACTATGATTTACTATTATTCTTTGAGATTCACTATGATTCACTGTCTCTGTTGATATTTATATGCTATTGAATTTGTACCTTTATGTGAACTGTAAAGGACTGTTAAACTCACACTGATGTTTCAAATAAATAAATAAATAAATACCACAATATGAATAGAACATCAAAATGAAAATACCAAATTCCAGTGTTCTGTAGTTGATTGTCATTATATGTCCCGCCTGAGACGTCCCTGATATCTCTTTGAGAGAAGGATTGGTGGGTAAAACTACATTTTATTGTATTGTTTATCCTGGAATTCCTTTGCGGTAAAATATCATTTGCATTTACGATTCAGAATATACAATACTTAGTAAGTTATGAGGAGGTTGTGAATGCGGTGTCGGTGAATACTTTTAAAAACAATCTGTATGTTGTAACCAGGTATGATTGGGGATTGAAAAAAGCCCTTAGCTTACTTCCCTTGTTCTTGCTATCTACGTTTGAAGAAGGATTAGAATAACGAAAGATGGTAGCAGTTCTGGTAAATGGTGGTAAATTCTGGTAGTAACTTGTGCTAATTGTATCAAAGTATCAAAGACCGGGGAAGTATCGAACCAATCCAGCTACTCTCTAACAGCACATTAACTATTTTCAAACAAGACAGAATGTGACACTGTTGTGGTCGCCTCGCAGGTATTTTCAAGTTTAACTTCTGGCAGTACGGGAGATGGGTGGAAGTGTACGTGGACGATAGACTTCCCACCCAGAACAATAAACTCATCTACATGCACTCTACCACCCGCAACGAATTCTGGAGTGCTCTACTGGAAAAAGCCTTCGCCAAGTGCGTGCAAAGTGCTCTAAATCATACTCCATTCTAAATCATACTCTAATCAATATCATATTGTAATCTAAATCATACTCTACTCTAAATCATACTCTAATTAAATTATACTCAACTTTAGATCGTGCTCTAATCTAAAATCCTACTCTAATCCAAATCATACGCTAATTTAAATCATTCTCCACTCTAAATCATACTCTACTCTAAAGCATACTCTACTCTAAAGCATACTCGATTTTAAATCATACTGTACTCTAAATCGCACTCTACTCTAAATCATACTCTAGTCTAAATAATACTCTACTCTAAATCATATACTACTCTTTATCCGTGTTATGTCCGGATTTTGAAGAAGAGACTAAACCGTAGACTGCAAGTGTCGTAAAAGACGACTAAGATCCAAATCAACTCCAGAAAGGGTATTCGGTTGATGAGCTCCTAGGCTCCAAACAGTGCTATAAGATTTTCTGGGAGGAATGAAAAAGAAGGTCCATTCATATCCCGACTTTGATTCAGAGAAGATGATGGATTATTTACTAAGCTGATTTACATTCCTTTAAACAATAGTTATGGATTGCTTGACTGTTGTACAATTATTTTGACGGCTGATTAGGTTGAACGGAACAATAAGGATGGCTTGCTTAGACGTAGAATTGTTTTTATGGCTGATTAAGTTGAACAGAACAATAAGGATGGATTGCTTGAACGGTCGTACATTTATTTTGATGTCTGATTAGGTTGAGAGAGAGAACTATGTTTATTGAGGTACACATACAAGTATACATACATGCACAAGGTCATCAAAGAGGGTATATATACCCTATCTAGTTGACAGCCAGCAATCACGTAAGAACAGCCAAACGTACATGTACAATTGAACGGAACAATAAGGATGGCTTGCTTAGACGGTTGTACAATTATTTTGACGGCTGATTAGGTTGAACGGATCGTATGAGGCGCTGAGCGGTGGACTGACGAGTGAGGCACTGACGGACTTCACGGGAGGATTTGTGGAAAGATTTGACTTGGGTCGTAAAGCCGCTCCAGATCTTCTGTCGATGATGCTGAAAGCTCAGAAAAAATCGGCGCTGATGGGCTGCTCCATAGATGTATGGTATTATACATGTTGTATATACATAGATGTATGGTATTATGCTTCCTTGTTGTATATACGTGTACATATCGTTTACTAATAATTTTTCGTTTGGTATACTTGTATATTTATCTCTTTCTGTGTATTTAACTGAATTTATAGGCCCACATTTTGTATTTCTGTATTTATTTGTACATATAGGGTTGCATGTAAGTGTGCTTACTGTGTAATGTTTTACAATGTATAGGCCTATCATGCAGAAACATCTCTATAGTTTACAAGTTAGTGATCTTCTTCTCTTGAATCCCAGTGTAGCTAGGGTCAGGATGTGATTAAATCGTCTTCATTCGTCTCTCTGTCTCATACCAAATCATCCATCAGTTTATCCCCCATTTTTCATACCTCTATTAATCCCCGTATCTTTTAGTGCAAATAAAATCAGTATAACAAGCAATATACAATAAAATACGCATAATAACTTTCATTGCCAAAACAGTAGTTCGTTTGTCTAATCAATATATCAATAAGAATTTAACGTCCGGTCCGGTTCCTCGCCACAAGGCGATGTCAGGGTCGTCTCTAACCGGAGTTGTCTCGTGTATTTTGTTGTCGCAGGCTCCCGAAGGTCAGATGGAAGCTCACCTGGACAACGGACTCATAATAGGCCACGCCTACAGTGTCACTGACGTCAGATATGTGAGGATTCTTAGGACATTCCTTTTTATTTTTAGAAGGCTAATGATGACTTATTGTCCGTCAGTAACAAGCTAGCCTCAGAGTTGAACCCTGCATCTATTGATGCACAATAGGAAACCTAACCATTCTTTTGAAGAAGTTTGCATTGATCTCTATCGGAAATTATAGAGGAGTTTTTTGTGAAATTCGTTGATTACGCCAATCCTTATTGTGTGACAGGAATTGAACTCGATTTGTTCGTTTGAAGTGACATTAGATCTAAGGACTCTCGAGTTTTAGATTGAGACTCAGAGATCACGGACTCACAGTCGGAAACAGTAGAAAACCCTGACACCATAGCGAGCGATACTCCAGTCTCGTTTACATAAATCTTTAGAGTCAATCTCTAAAGATTTATGCAAACGAAATCTTTAATTTCTTTTCTGGAAATAACTAAGATGCTTACTGTGCTGCTATTTCATTTGTTAATAAATTTTAGTCTGGATTTTTGGCGCCTTTATTTAGACGACTGTCAAACAATCAATAAATTGGTATTTAACGTCTGGATCCGCGCCTTAAGGCAACGTCAGGGACGTCTCTTGCAGACTCTGTACAAATTGACACCACACCAAAACACCACACGATGACGACTGAGTATGCAAAGACCACAACTGATACAATCGTAAAGGTAATTAATAGATCGCGGCGCTTAATCAATATATCAATCAATAAACCTTCATAGAATAATCAATATATCAAATAATCAATACGTATTATATTAATTGATATATCAATATATAATATGTGCTATATATAAATATATAATAATCAAAATAACCAAGATACGTAATCAATATATCAATCAATAAATGCTGATGTGTTTTTGTTTTAGATAAATGTTAGCACTTCTCGAGTGTCAGGTAAGATTCCGATGGTGAGAGTCAGAAATCCCTGGGGGGACAGCCACGAGTGGCGGGGGGCCTGGAGTGACAGGTTCAATCCACCCCCATTTATGCTAAATTAAACCAAAGAATGAAAATATAAAAATAAATTAAGTAAAATAAAAAGAAGTATTATAGAGTAAAGTAAAAGTAGTATTGGTCTCTAGTAAAATTATTTAATTGATTACCGTCTTAGAAACAATGTTGATTCATTTTCGCAGATTCAGTTAAAAGCGAGAGAATTAAAATAGCTCAGTGGACAGCACACTTGCCTCTTAAACAAAATGCCGTATGGTATTTTTCCAATCAAGAGAAATCTTTGTGCTAGTAAGCAGATGCTATAGTTAAAAGTATTACTATTGCCGCTACTACTAAATTCGAAATCTTCAAAAAATTTAAACGAACAGAAGATAGACAAATTATTAGATCATTATTTGATCGAGTTGTGTTACTTTATTTTTATTATTATTTTTTTGATTGAGAGATATTTCTAGGCTGCAATATCAAATGATATCAATTGATACTGGACTAAGTAATTACATTTGATTTATTGAGTAGTTCATTGATTTTAGATTAATTAATTGGCTATTTGAAATACTTGCACATTATTTTTACACCCTACAGATCTTCAGAATGGACTTCAGTATCGGATGAAGAAAAGAGAAGTATTGGTCTCTCGTTCACACACGATGGAGAATTCTGGTGAGAAAATAATTCTGTACATAAAAATAACTTCGTCCTTACGATCGTTTAGCTTATGCCCTAGTTTATGGTTGCTCTTGGGATTTTATAACGCCTCTGTTGTTTTGAATGAGTGAATAAGAGGAACAATTTGAATTTGTCTGTTTTGGATTATTAATTGATTGATAGATTGATTGAATGTTGAATTGATTGAAAGATTCGTAGATTGAACGTATGAATGATTGACAAATTAATCGAGTGATTTATTTATTTATTAATACTAGCATGATGTGTTTAAGGATTTTTTGACTAAATTTTATGACGTTTTAGACTTGATTAACCGATTGATATTATGACTAGTATCATATTATATAATATTATTACATTATGATATAATAAATAATATAACTATATATAATAATATTATATATATATATAATATAATAATTATATATAATATAGCCTAATATTATGGTTAATATTACGATTGATTGACTGAGAGATAATTTGCTGGCTATTTATTATGCAGGATGTCGTTTCAAGATTTTGTACGTAACTTCATGAGGCTGGAGATTTGTTTCCTGGGTCCGGACGCTTGGGGGTTGGAAGGAAACAAGACGAGGTGGGAGGGGCAGTTGTTTGAGGGGGGCTGGAGGAGAAGAGTGAACGCAGGGGGGTGCAGAAACTATCCCAGTATGTTTTGCTTTCACTCAATCAATCAAGCAATCAATCAATTAATAAACTAATGAATCAATCAATCAGTCAATCAATCAATTAATCAATCAATTAATCAATAATCAATAGGATTTTAATGTCCGGTTCCTCGCTATAAGACAATGTCAAGGAAGTTACTTGCAGACTCTACACAAACAGGAGCCAAAGAACCACACGATGACGACTGAGTACACAGAGACCACAAGAGAAAGCAAGATCAAAACAGTGCAAGTCCAAGATCCCAAGCAAGCGGGTCAAAATTTAGACCTATGACTGAAGGAGATGGGTTTTTAGCTTGCCAAAGAAAGTACCAATACGATTACAAGATCCAAGATTTTGTGGTAAAGAGTTCATGTTGTCGGAGCAGAAAACATCTGCCCATGGCAGATTCAATATTTGGTACAGTGAGAAGGTTTTTACTGGAGGAACGAAGACTACGAGAGGGTTGATAGATTGCTAAAAGATCAGATAGGATGGTTTACCACAATTTAAACCTTTGAAGGTCTTTCTTTTTTCTGCTCAAATTGAAGTTCTGAGTATAAGATTCTTAATATTCACAGAATAATACGGATTTCCTTTACTTGAAAGTGAAGCTCTGTTGCTTGATTGATCCATGTCTTTAACAATTGATTAACTGAATGAACGACTGATTTATTGATTGATCGATTGATTGATTTATTGCTTCTTTCATTCAATCTCTCTGTTATTTCACTGGCTAGAGCCAGTGGCGATGTCGGTAAGACATTCAACCGCGAATCAATATGTGCGGGTTCAAATCCTGGGCTCGCCCGTCACTGACATAGCTTTCAAGTGAAGAAACCGACGTTAACATTAGCTTTAGCTTTTTACCAGAGATGAGGTAAAGCAGATTTCAGTAGGGCTGAGCCAGTGGCTTGATGGTTGCTCGACAGTGGGTCAGTAGGTGTTGAGTTCAATCCTTTGCTCTCAGGAAACCGACGTTAAACCTAGCTTTAGCCTAGGCTTATTAAAAACAGGAGGCTAATATTAAACGAGTGAGGAATCTGACGTTAACATTAGCTTTGCCTTTTTTATTCATATATTTTGTGCAGACACTTTCTACACTAATCCTCAGTATAGAGTGACGATAGTTGATCCGGATGAGGATGACGATGATGGAAATGGAACTCTGCTGATTGGTCTGCTGCAGAAAGAAAGAAGAAAGATGAGAAAAGAGGGAAAAGATAATCTCACTATCGGTTATGCTGTTTATCGGGTAATTAATCCCAATGAATCGACCTTTAAGTTAATCATCTTGTATATTCAGTCATCATAAATTAATATATAAATTAAGATTTTATATCTCAATCAATTATATTAAGTTAATATACTGTATATTCGTTATTCTCATCTTCCCGTAAATCCCAGTTTAAACAGGGTCGGGAAACTAATAGACTTTCTTTAAGTTTATCCATTCGTTTAAGTTTTAGTAGCAATTTCTGGAGCCTAGGCGCTCAGCAACTGAATGCCCTTTCTGACGTTGGTTTCGATCTAGTTTTTATGTCGCCTTCTACGACACGTACATATTTACACGGTTGGTCTATTCTTCAAGCAACCCGGACACAACGCGGAGATTTATTATGTGAATATATTATAATATATTAATTAATATATTACTAAATAACACGTATAAATCTCTCCCAGGCCCCGGACACGAGGACCCCGTTAGATCAGCGATACTTCAGAGACAACACAGCCTCAGCCAAATCAACGGCTTTCATCGACCTGAGGGAGGTCTCAGACCATCACAAGCTCCGTCCAGGTCATTACGTCATCGTCCCCTCCACCTTTGAACCCGGCGAGGAGGGCGAGTTTGTGCTGAGAATCTACAGCGAGACCAAGAAGAACAGTGCCAGGTATTGTGCCATGTTATGCCATGTTGTGCCAGGTACTGTGCCGTGTTGTGCCAGGTACTATGCCGTTTTGTGCCAGGTGTTGTGACGTTTTGTGTCAGGTACTGTGTCGTGTTGTGCCGTGTTGTGTCAGGTACTGTGCCATGTTGTGCCGTGTTGTGCCAGGTACTGTGTCATGTTGTGTCATGTTGCGCCAGGTACTGTGCCATGTTGTGTCAGGTACTGTGTCATGTTGTGCCATGTTGTGCCAGGTACTGTGCTGTGTTGTGTCAGGTACTGTGCCATGTTGTGTCAGGTACTGTGTCATGTTGTGCCATGTTGTGCCAGGTACTGTGCTGTGTTGTGTCAGGTACTATGCCATGTTGTGTCAGGTACTGTGCCATGTTGTGCCAGGCACTGTGCCGTGTTGTGCTTGGTACTGTGTCGTGTTGTGCCATGTACTGTGCCATGTTGTGTTATGTTGTGCCAGGTACTGTGCCATGTTGTGTCAGGTACTGTGTCATGTTGTGCCATGTTGTGTCAGGTACTGTGTCGTGTTGTGCCAGGTACTGTGCCATGTTGTGCCATGTTGTGTCAGGTACTGTGCCATGTTGTGCCAGGCACTGTGCCGTGTTGTGCCAGGTATTGTGCCGTGTTGTGCCGGGCATAGAATGTGCTATGCTTTGTTGTGCCAGGTATAAAATGAAGTGGGCTATGTTGTGTTAGGTTTAGATAATGTGCTATAATTTGCTACAAATATTGTGCTGTTTATATTGTGCTATTTATATTGCTAGATATATTATGCTATTTATACTGTGCTAGATTTATTGTGCTAGGTATACTATGTTATGAATAGTATGCTATTTATATTGTGCTAGGTGTATTATGCAATATATATGGTGCTAATTATTTTATATAAGGTATATGTATTAAGTAAATTGTTAAAATATCTCTACCAGGTATTTGTACTTGGTAATTGAATTAGGTATTTTTATTAGCATTTTTGCTATGTTTTCGGCGCTATCAGCTTTTAATTCTTTTAATACTTATTTTTGCATGTGGATTGACTTATTTATATGATATATTGTTTATTTGATTGATTGATTTATTAATTGTTGTCATTCTATTATAATTAATTGCAGGGAGCTGGATGAAGAAACAGGGACTACAATTGTACCACCTGCACCGGTAAGTTATATATATATATATATATATATATATATATGTATACTGTATATATATATATATATATATATATATATATATATATACAGACTGGGGCAAAAAAATAATCCCCTAGCGAAATCTCAAGACCTTTAATACAACTCAAAATATCTTTACCAAATTTAGGGAGCTTCTAGGGGAGGAATTTCTGCGTATATCCTGCAAAATTTGGTTTAAATATTTTCAGTAGTTACGAAATTACAGCATTTCTAAGAGAAAAGTGCTAAGATCAATTTTAATACGGCTTTTCGAAATGTCAGTCGTTCCTTTTAAAGAAACTAACGACACTGAAAAGCTGTTATTAATTTGAAGGCATAAATTAAAAAACTCTAATTCACGTTATTCAAAACTAGCTGAAACCGTGATTGTGTTTTGTGAAAACTTGACAAACATATTTCTTTTTGTGTAACTGATTGGTTGGTTGAATAACTGAATGATTAAGTGATGATTGATTGAGTGATTCATCAATTGCATTATTGATTAATAGATTGACTGATTGATTGATTAGGTAACTGACTGACTGATTGATCTATCGAGCGATTACTTGATGGAATATTTGAATGATTGTTGAATTGATTAATTAATTATTTGATTGATTGATTGATTTTTGTCGCACGTTCATTGATGTGACTACTCTGTGAAATTTTGTGAAAATAAAACAAATTTCTCTCTCTCTCTCTCTCTCTCTCTGATTTATTGACTGATTGATTAATTGTTTGATTTCTTGATTGATGTATTGGTTGACTGATTGATTGATTGCTTGCTTAATTGATTGATGTATAGATTACTGATTGATTGATGTATAGATTACTGATTGATTGAGCAGGTTAAGCCGATGGTAGCGGACACTAGAGACGAAGGCAAGGACGACAGGGTGTCTGATGAAGGCCGCGAAGCTTTCCTCAGAATGGCGGGAAGAGATCGGGAGATAGACGCCTTCGAGCTGCAGGACATTCTCAACACTGTCTTCACTAAACGTAGGCTAAAGTTTTTTTGTCTCAATAGTGCTCAATGTTGTCATTGATGACTGTAGCACTCTAATTGTTGGTGTTGTTGTAGGCGATACAAGTCTGATACACTGTCGTGGTCGTATTTAGAAAGAAATTAATCCGAAGTTTACAGCGTTGAAGACCTATAGTAGGAGTGTTAGATCATTTAAATATTGTAAAGCTGGTAAAGCTAGGGTTAACGTCAGTTTCCTCACTCGAAAGTGATGTCAGTGTCGGGCGAGCCCAGGATTTGAACCCTGCACATACTGATCCGCTGTCGAGTGTCTTACCAACATTGCCATTGGCTCCAGCCAGTATCCATATCTAGTTATATATGAACATGAAGAGAAAAATGGAAGAGAGAGAAGAGTGAAGGCGCTATATGCCATGGACCTGCCCGTGGTTAGTGCAGAGAGGGAGAAAGAGAGAGAGAGAGAGAGAGAGAGGGGAGGTGATGAGGGAGAGAGCGCGTTAAAAAAGGCAGAAAATTCGAAAATAAAAATTGCTCATTTTGGGCCACTTCTGATGAATTCGATTCCTTTCTGCAGGATTTCTAGTGTGATTGATTTTGCAGTAATTTATTTCGGGTGTAATTTTAATTAATTAATTACATTTTGTGTACTTTGATGTATGTTACTTATTTGTATAATTAATTATGTTGTTGATAGAATTCAAGTTTGACGGATTCTCCACAGATATGACGAGAAGTATGGTGGCAATGAGAGACGTATCCTTGCCCAGTGTGTAACGCACTTAACCATGTGCAGCACATAATCATCATGTGCAGCACATAATCATCATGTGCGCCACATTATAATGATTCTATTTATATTGTACTATCATTTTGTATATTTACGTTGACAAATAAATCTTATTTTTTGTGTCTTCTATAAATTTTACATATGTAATATCTATTTTAAAGTACACATTAATTCATCTAATTTATTGTAATTCACCATAGAAGGCATCTAGAATTGCTTTCTATTTTATACATCTTAATACCTAGAATTTTGAGAAATATTTAATCTATAGTCACTTCATGTGAAAACGAATTTTAATTCTCATTACCTTAAAATCTTTTAAATAAAATTGGGATTTATTCTAAACTTTTTTGAATTTTATTTTTTATAATATACAGAATGAATTCATATCAGAATAAATATTTCAGTCAAAATAACAACCAGCACATAATTAATAATTCCGGGAAGATAATCAAACTAATAAATATAGTAATAGTCCTAACATGATTAATAATATTATGGTCCCTTCCCAACTTCTTCACTGTATCCCTCCTCACAGTGTTGCCACTGCTCCACGTACACTGTCATCCTGGTAACACTGTAACGATTGACCATATTCTAAACTTATTTGCTTAATACGAATATTTCAGAGAAATATATTACACTAAGACAGTTTAAGTATTCAACTATTGAAGTATGCTGGTATTGGTTTTTCATATAAACACATTTTGATTCCGTAACTCCAGCACTGTTTCAATAGGCTGATATGTCAGGTAAGCTGGGATATGAAGACTTCAAAACTCTATGGTCAGATCTGACGCTGTGCAAGGTAAATCAGTAATGCAAAAATATTCTATTAATGTTTAGCAATTCAATTTGCGCAACCCACAAATGTTTACAGGCTTAATAATAAAATCTGTATTATATATAGGCCTATATCTTTCTCTTCAGCATATGTTTTTTTCGGATCGTTTCGGGTGAATCGATTTTTGGTGACATGTGATGGGGGACGTCTCTGACATTATCCTTATATGAGGAAACGGACATTAAATTATTATTATTATTATTTGTTATTTGTAATCGACGGTTTTTGTTCTTTATTTCACACCTCATAGCAAATGCACAAGAATCTTATAAGTTAAATAATATGCATAATAATTATGGAATAATACGGATGTATCATTAATGCACATTTTTAGTTGGATAATTCTAGAGACAAACAAGAACATTCAGAAGAGAATATAAAATATATAAGTAGATTTACAGGTTGTATATTACAGACCTGTGCAATACGTACAGTATTTTTGTACATAGGAGGCAGGCGAAGAGATTGACGGTTAATACTTTAAGATAAATACTTAGATTTATTTAAAGGTTGCTTGAATTATTGATTGACTGAATTCTGGATTGATTAATTGTACTTATGTACAATAAATTGTACCAATGTACAATCAATTGTACTAATGCACAATTGTACTAATTGTAATTGTACTTATGTATATTTAATATTGTACAAATGCACAATATGCTTATGCAAACAGAAAGCATTCAAGGAAATGGACTCTGATGGCAGTGGTCACTTCAGTAGCTATGAACTGCGCAGAGCTCTCTCAATCCTCGGTGCGTTGAAAAATTAAATTAAATTATTTTAAACTAAAAAAATTAATGTTAACGTCAGTTTCCTCACTCAAAAGCTATGTCAGTAACGGGCGGGCCAGGATTTGAACCCCGCACATGCTGAGCCGCGATCGAATATTTTACCGACATTGCCACTTTCTCGAGCCGTTACTGTTGATGTTGTTGTTGTTAGTATAATTATTATATAATTATTATATAATTATTATATTATTATTTATTATATAAAAAAGCTAAAGTCTTGATAAAGTCTTAATAAAGCTCTATTGTTGTTGTTGTTTGTACAGGCTACCACATTAGCAATGCCACGTTTAATGGCATAGTCATGCGCTACAGTGATAAAGAAGGTTTCATACGATTCAACGACTTTGTCGCCTGCTACATTCGTCTCAAGACTTTATTTGGTAAGAGAGATCTGACTTATTTGCAAATCACCAAACACTATGCTAATAATAATAATGATAATGATAACGATGATGATAATAATAATGATAGTAATAAGATTAGTAAGAATAATAATAGGCCCTAGTAATAATAATAATAACAATAATAATAATAATAATAATAATTAGTATTATTATTAATCGTGCGGCGATTCAGCTTATTGCTCGAATCGTTTTTATCAAACCCCAGGTTCTTTACACCGGGGTAAAAAAAATTGCAAAAAAAAAATAAAAAATAAAAAAATAATAAAAAAAATCATATTATTATTATTATTATAATTAATATAAATATTAGTAATAATAATAATAATATTATTATTATTATTAATATTAATAATATGAATTATCTTTTATTCATGATTAACTTTCCATGTGCCCAAGAGGACTAACCAGGGATTTGAAATTTGAACCCAGGCTACAAGCATCCGACGCGAACACTCTAACCGTTACGCCTTATTCCCTCCTCCTATATTAGAAACACTCATATAATTCTAACAACAGAATATCACACAGAATAGGTTGTAATGCCAGTGTAAAATAGTAACTTCATAAATTAATAAAGTTCTGGTATTACTTTTGACTGAATTCTGGTGCATTTTTTGATTTAGTTCTGGTTCTTATTTTTGATTGAGTTTTGGTGTTATTTTTGACTGAGTTCTGGTTGCTATTTTTGACTGAATTCTGGTGTTAATTTTGACTGAATTCTGGTGTTATTTTTGACTGAGTTCTGGTGCTAGTTTTGACTGAGATCTGGTGATATTCTTATTGACTTCTGGTGCTATTTCGACTGAGTTCTGGTGTTATTATTGACTGAGTTCGGTTTTTATTTTTGACTGGATTCTGTTGTTATATTTGACTGAGTTCTGGTGTTATTTTTAACTGAGTTCTAGTGTTATTTTTGACTGAGTTCTGGTGTTATTTTTTACTGAATTCTAGTGTTATTTTTGACCGAGTTCTGGTTGTTATTTTTCACTTATTCTTGGATATTTTTTACTGAGTTCTGGTGTTAGTGTTAATTGAGTTCTGATGATATTTTGATGTCACTAACAGAGACGTTCAGACGCAAGGATCCTCTGGGGTACGGTAGAGCGAGGTTTGCCATGGATGAGGTTAGTGTAGTACTGGAAACAATTCACTTAAGTCATCAAAGCTGGTAAAGCTAATGTTAACGTCAGTTTCAACACTCGAAAGTGATGTCAGTGACGGGCGAGCCCAGGATTTGAACCCCCTATACTGATCCGCGGTCGAGTAACTAGTGGCGACGTCTACTTATAGATGTTCAGTTACTAATTATTTCGTGACGTGTCGGGTCTTTTTGCCAAGGAATATCTTTTGCCAAGGAATATCTTTCGCCAAGGAATATCTTTTGTCAAGGAATATCTTTCGCCAAGGAATATATTTCGCCAAGGAATGTCTTTACGATGCGGAAGTGTTTTCGACGATGATGCCCTTTCGCGCTCTTGCCGGCATCTTAGTGCTAGCCTAATAAAGTCGAGTGCTCTTGCAAAGAGTTGTTATTGTCCAATTTAGGATACTCTTTGACAAACTTTATTTAAAATGTAGATTATTGAAGATTTTGCTCATTGAATTTGGTATTTATTCTGAATATATCTGCGTATATACAGCTTTATAATAAAAGGAAGTCAGAGGGAGAGAGAGAAAGAGAGAGAGAGAGATAGTTTCATTACGCAATGCCTAGTTTCACTGCAGTAGTGTAGATATTAACGCTTCTTATGATTTACTTTTGTAGCATGATCGTAGAATTAGTGCTTAGCTTATATGATATAATGTGTTTGATAGCGCATTAGCACTACTGGAGTGCTACCGTTGTCCATGACACCATTGAGCGAAATATACTTTTAGTATAGCATAGTTACGGTCCTCTGTATAATTCCCTGCTTAGGCCTATATATGTTTACTCATTTTTCATATATTCCTTTTCTTATTAAATGCAATTATTGTAAATCTTTGTATAACTTCAGAATGTCTTATGTCTCCATATATTCACCGGCATTATCAAGATCAATAGATCAGGTTTCAATAGATCAATAAATCAGCAATAGATCAATAAATCTTATCATTTATCATCAAAAATATGATACGGAGGTTATAAAGGGACATAAAAGAGTCGAGAAAATGAGTAATTGAAATGATTCTTTGTTTTTTGTTGTAAACCTGTTCTGGCTGTTTATCTTGCCTGTTATTTTGTAGAACTCTTATACATTAGTTACCGTGTAGTTAGTAGTTGCTGTATGATTGCCTAGTAGATTTTGCTAAATTTGTTAGACTATTTCAATATATAAATAGTCTTATAGTATATTTTTCATATATAAGGTGGGTTAGCCTCGCTTCATATCTCAAATATCGTTCTAGAGATTAGATTGCTCGCATTATGTAATTTCATTTCATTTCAGTTCACAATGGTTACCATGTATTCGTGAGCTGACAGGGATTGAGCTTCTAGAGAATATGAAAGCTGAAATCTGGCGATAGACGAAACTGGGATCTCGTATTTGACTAATTAATTGATTTAATTTTAACTTGCCATAATTAACTGCTGTTGACATTCATAATGAGCATGTATCTAAATTTCAAAATATGTTACGATTTTGTTCTATCAATATATTATTATTTTGTATGTTCTACTTTATCTGATTAGACCCTTGGATGAGAAATATAGGTAATCCAGGTTTTGCTTAATTTACATGCCTTACATTATTAGACTATTTAATTATATATTATTTTACATTATTTCATTATTAATTATTTTTCATTATTTATTATTATTATTTTACATTATTTGCCTTACATTATTATTTAATTTACTACATTACATTAGAATTTTAGGCAGCGAATAATAATATTCACTTAAATGTACAATCCTAGGCTCTATAATGCCAAGTTTCTATTAAATGTCCCTATAATTATAATTGATATGTATCATCATGGCAACTGTAATTGACAATTTAATAAATAAATATATAATTAATAACTTATTGTCATCATATTCAAATTTCAGATGGCGTAAATTGTTTATAAAGTATAAATGATAATTTAATGTCGTGACTTTATAATTATTGTCGTAACCATGTAATGTCGTAATTAATCTGTTGGATGGTCGAATAGACAGCATGCTTGCCTGTAACGTAAGAGGTCATCGATTCGATTCCTAGTCGGACCGCCTCTAACAGAAGCTCTTGCGATATGGAAACATACCTTAGCAGTATTGTTATTATTATTATTATTATTATTTAAGCAATTCCCCGGTGTAAAAAACCTGAGGTTTGATAAAAACGATTCAAGCAATACGTGCTGAATCGCCGCCCGGCTACTCGAAGTCATCAATCGGCCAAAAAAAATTGCCGAAGCATACGGCATTAAATCTTTGCAAAGTCGTGGAAAGCCTATACTTAAGCCAATACTTACTAGCCTTATTATTATTATTTATTAATATTTATTATTATTATTATTATTATTATTATTAACATAAAATTGTCGTTTAATATTATTGTTTGACTGTATTTTTAGCAACATAGACTTAATTTCAACATCTGTTAATTACTTACTTGTCCGTAAGTTGCTTAATTTACAACTGTGATTGCTTTTGCTACTATGACTGAAGTTGTTTTGCTGAAGCTTTTAGATTTTGTTTTGCATGATTTTTTAAAAGATGATGATGAACTTAGCAATATAGATATTTCTGTTGAATTGTTATATAAATATTGACCTCTCTAATGTAATAGCTAATCTACTCTTAGTTTGCTTAATTTTTCCATTGCTCGATGTCATTAAATAACTCTGTTGCCTAGTAAGTTGTCGGAATCACTGCAAAATAGAGGTAAGAGCACGTGTCGTAAGAGGTGACTAAGCAAGATCTGTGGAAAGCAAAAGGAAACCACGTCATAAGCCAGTTTTCCCGAGCATTATATTTTTGCTATGGTGTAGCTGTTGAAATGGAACTGCTTATCAGATATTGATAAATTACATTTTCTTTAAAAGCGCCAATGGAGACTAAGCGGAATATCTGTCTTGGATCTGCCATTTGGAAAACATATTAAGAAACATATTTAGAAACATATTAAATTAATTAAAATTGTTAAATTTTGTAATGATAATACTATTTCGTATTATCATTACAAAATTTAACAATTTTAATTAATTTAATATGTTTCTAAATATGCATGTAGATGTATGCTACTGATCTTAAGCTACCTTTTTAACACTACTATAAGAGAACTGCAAGAACTTACTAAGGGCTGTAACGGAAGTTTAAGGTCTGTTTCGTCACCGCAATAATGCTAACAACGACCAGGCTCGTTATTGAACCGCACACCCATTGAGCTGCAGCCGGTTCTGTTAACCAATGCCTAATCGATCAGTTACACGTATGAAAACATTTCAAGAGAACGTTAAACGAAAAAGAAAAAGGGAAAACGACCTTTTTGCCTAAACTATTTTCCTTTAACTCAAGCTTTACAATAGGCGTCGAATGGAAAAGCTTTGGCGAAACGCTAGACTTTTGAATGATAGCGAGCATTCTTATTTATGCTCACTCAAGAAATAAAGACAGCTCAATTAAGAAATAAAGAAAGTAGTTACAAATTTCTACTTTACAACAGACATCTGACCGAGCTCTGGGTGGGTGGGCATTGCTTTGCTAGTCTATTAAATACTTGTAAACTTTGTTATAACTAAGCTTCGCTAGAGTCAAACATTTAACGTCAAGGTTCAGAAGCACAATGCTTCTCTTCAAGACGATTCGACACACTCGGGCTACCGTCAGAAAGATTAATTTAAATGCTCGTTAATCAGCTTCTTAGCAAAGTTATCCACGTAATGATGTTAAAGACTATTTATACTAACCACAGTTGCGATAAGATTTACTAATAAAGGCTGGATCGCTTTGTACACGTCTGTCAATCGTGGCTCCTTGAAGATCTCTTCAGGAAAAAACTAACGTTAATCGAGCTGATCCGGTAGTCTGTTGGCAAGCTGTTACGCAGCTGGTCGGTAGTTGTAGGGTTCAAATGCAGGGCTCTCCCCGTCACTGACATGCCATCGATTAGGAAACTGACGTTAAACTTGACTTCGGCGTTTAAAAATTGAGCCAACCCTTGGAAACTAATCTATTTCATATATTAGCATATATATATCATATAACATAATTATTATATAATCATAGTGAACTCAATGCAGTAATTAAAATCGTGTGCAACGATTCATAAAACATAATAATAGTGAGCATAATTATACACATAATAAATAAGAAAGGCTTAAAGCCCGTTTCCTCATCAAAAGATTATGTTAGAGGGGTTAGCATTGTTCACCATATCAAATTGGTTTCTTTCCATTTCGACTGAACATTTAAAGTGTTTTGCGAAAGCCGCCTGACGCTGATACTGGGGAAGGCAGCGGAAAGCTACCTTAGAGATATTATTACACATAAGGAAGTGGCTGCATGTAGGTGAGAAAAAGACTAGGTAATTATGATTGAATTAATTTGTTGATCATTTTTCTTTACTGAGAGGTATTGCAGATTTGAAAAATAATATATGCCTCGACTTGCAATCTCCAAATTACTTAAAAATCATCAATTGTAATTTAATGCTCTCAACTGTTTTCTCTGTTTTCAGTTTGTAGCCGGCGCCGTTTAAACATCTACGAATACTTCAGTGAACAATGTACTTCAAAGTACTACGAATACTTCTTAAGAAGCGTTAGCTTCACTTAATGTAGAATAGGATAATGGTTATATATCAGCAAACTGGTCGAATTTATAATCATCGTGGCAGTATTAGCTTGCAGTATTATTCAGCCAAAGTTGGATGGTTTGCTATTGTTGTTTAGACAACACACCTGTCCTCTAATTAATTAGAGGCTCAAGATTCAGATCTCAGTTGTAACTTCTCTGATATCATCCAAGTGATATGAAATCAGATTTTAAACTTTGCTTTTTGATTTAAATTAAATTTTATAACTGTTTGTACAGCTAAATGTTTTTTGAAAGGACCATTTCTATAGATGTGTCAGAGACAGTGGTCGATCTTAGAGACAACTTTACAGGTTCCTGGCACTTCTTGTGAGCCTCTCCAAGATTAAGTAAAGTTTTACTGTTAATACAGTCATTTGACAGGACGCTCAGATACATGAGTAACCTTCCAAGGGCCCTACGGTACTATCCATTAGTGGATGACTTAACGGAGATGAGCTTTGAAATCAGGCCACTTGCTTCCGAAGCAAACACTCTAACCGTTACGTCATGACTAAATATCTATAATAAGGAACATCACATAATTTAAAAGAACTAGTCTTATATTTCAACCAATAGAATCAAAGTTACAGAAACTCAAACCTAATATTTAGCCATTTGGTAAAATATTTCACATGTTAACTCTTTTTTGACAGTAGTTATCAGAAATCCATATAAACACCGCATCGATAAGAACATAGGTTAGGATATTTGAAGAGTAAAGCTTTTTATTTAACGTCGGTTTTACAATACGAGCAATGGTGGCGCCGCAGCTTAACAATTAGTGAGTCAAACTTATAAACACAACTAAAATTCATTAAAAAAATTCCATTGTGGTAAGTAATAAATCGATATTCATTGAATTAAATGCATATCAAAATTTTAAAATTAAATGCGGTACGTTTATAATTGTCTACATAGAATTTATGTCTTGGAATGGGAATTAAATGAGCAAGAGAATATTTACTCCTCAGAGGTGGACAAATTACAACCTCCGATGTAACTGAATTACAAATTACTCGGGAAAAGGTAATTGAATTACAAATTACAATTTATTTACTGGTCAAAATATAAATTACAAATTATGTAATTTCAAATTGCATCAAATTACAATTTATATACACCTAAGAAAATAAATGAAAATGCTAAACAAATTTAAACGAATGGAATGGTATGGGCATATTGTCATTGATGTGGGACAGAGAGGAATGGAAAAGGTCTATTCGTATCCCGACCCTGGCTAAACTTGGATTCTACGGAAGATGATGATGATATACACCAGATTTTCCAGTACTTACAAATGATGTCAAAAGTAGCAGTAAACTGTCAGTAAGTTCTTTTGATACATTTGCATATGTACATAATTTTCACACAATTATTCCTCTAATTAACAGGCTTCAACGAAGGAGTCTGCGAATTAAAAGAATAAAGGATTTGAAAATGAAACATTTTTGTATGGCTAGTCGATGACCCCCGGCTTGTTAGTAATAAAATGCATAAAATTATATAATTGTTACTTCAAGTTTTCTAGTCATTCCGTCACTTTGACCAAATTTAGTGTCTGCTACGTTTGTATACTACAAAGTATTGAATTTAATATTTGCTAATTAAAATGTGGATTATACCAAGTATAACAAGCAATGCACACCTGTACATGCTGCTGTACATGTGCAATATTGACTTTGGATTGACATGCAGCACACCGCAGCTCAGGCTTTCGTTTATTTAGTTATTTCCTCTATTTACAGAAATTTAACCATTTGATAGAATTTTAAAAGAACTATCAGTTCCGACCAACCCAAGCAGCAGTCAGACTAGACTGAGACATACCCAGTTAAATCTCAATGAGTATTGCATGCCAAACATATGCAAATATCTAAGGTTCAGTAGATACGGCATGATAGGCCTATTGTCCAAGATTATATCTCATATCTTCATGGGTCTATTTTAGTCTTAAAATATACTCCTATGTAAGCAGGCTTTGTTTCATTAACCATAGTAACCATAGTAACCATAGTAATTAACCATAGTAATAAACCATAGTAATTTACATTAACCATAACCATTAACCATAACCATTTACATTAACCATAACCATAATTTACATTAACCATTAACCACAGTAATTTTAAGTAAAAAATTATAAATCATAGATTAGGAATTTTAAGTAACTTTAAAGTAAGCTTATTTGGACTACAGGCTACTAATAAACTTTTGTGGAAACATTCGGAACTTATTGAGTCAGTAAATTTTGGGCTAGGAAAGTAATTTGAAAAAGCAATTTCAAATTACAAAATTACAGCAAAATTAAAATTAAAATTGAATTACAAATTACAATTGTAATTTGTAATCTAAATTACGTAATTCAATTACATTAGCCAAATTACTGCCCACCTCTGCTCCTTCCCACTTTTAATGACTCCTCCCACTTTTAATGGCTCCTCCCACTTTTAATGGCTCCTCCCCACTATTAATGGCTCCTCCCACTTTTAATGGCGCGCTCCCTCATAACAAGTATACCGTCAGAGACAATAAGCCCCGCCCACATAGATATTTACAATGGTCTCTGATTGCATAGAACTTCTTCAGCATTTACATAAATTGAACACAAAACACTAATTATTTGCAGTTGCCTGTCAGTTAAGCTATTTATAAATGAAATCATTTTAAATAAAAGAAAACCATATGTTTTACAAATCCATGGAAAAGACTAGCGACCAAAGCCTGAAACAACAATATACGAGTAACATAATAAAGGTGGTAAAGCTAAGGTTAACGTCAGTTTCCTCACTGGAAAGCGATGTCAGTAACGGGTGAGCCTAGGATTTGAACCCCGAACATACTTACTGATCCGCGGTCGAATATCTTACCGACGTCGCCACTGGCTCCAGCCTAATAAGCAAGAAAAGGCAACCTGTTTGAAACGTTTATTAGCATATTGTAATGTAAAGATTGATTTGGATGGTAATCTAACAGCTCGCTAATACTTATATACAAAAACTGATATTATTTGTTTTCCAGATGCTTCTTGCACTTAAATACACTTTAGAAAAACAATTGACAAATACAAAGAAATGGCTCACAAGGAAGACTGCTGCATAACATGTAAACAACCACATCAAGTCATTTACAACGTCAAATTATTCCACTATACGATGTACATTGTTGTTATTTAAAGAGTATCGCATAAATACTATCAAATGATGCCTAGAATGTCACAGAGTGGTAAAGTTTATACAAAAATATGAAGATGTGGCTACTTCATATACGTAATAACGATATAGTTATTTAATCTATATACACCTTCATATATCTAGTGCCCCATTAGGTGGCACGCCCAAAGCACAAATTCATACATAATAGTACTCTCCGCTCAGTTATACCACCTCATTTGAGGAGCTCACCATAAAAGTAATGATGGTCGGTGACGTACTAATCGTTAAAAATTCATTGTTCTCATTCTAATGGTAGTATTCAATAGCGAGATAAACCGCAGTTCAAACCTCGAGAGTGGTGTAAACTACGGATTAGTCACAATTTGGTGATCTGTAGGCATGAATTGCGGTTTAAAGTATCAAATAATGCATCAGTCAAAGATTAAATGAACACCTGAGGTGATTTTCCTTTCCATTCTTTTGCATGACAGTAAGTCGGTCTATACACAACAAAACCAGTTTCTGGCGACTCTTAACTGAAGCAGCATGAATTCGAAAGAGTGATACAATTCAACAACCTAGCCATAATATGATAATTATTAGACAATAATTATTATAAGATGACTAATTATTAGTATTATTTCTTTGCCATTATCAAAAGCAAAGACAAGAGTTATCACTATGCCTTGTTTTCACGTCCAAAATAAGCAACAGGATCTCATTGAAAATAGTGGAGTCATTTGAGCATCACGATGATTTGTTTTACGAAGGTTCTGTGGAGGTGGAGCATGTCTGTACGAGACTAAGGAAACCACAATGAAATATGACATATCATTTTTAAGCGCCGGTTGGTTGTGGAGTTAACAATATGGACACTTCAAGTCTCCATTGTCATTTCATTGCACTACAGACATCAAAGAAGAGTTTCCATTGTCATTCCATAGCACAACTGAATATGTATTTATTTTTTTTGTTCACATATCACACAGCACGACAGTCAACATATTTCGAATAACATAAAGGTACAAAGTAAAACGCAAAGACAAGCACACTAATACATGCAAAAACCAGGCCATCAATGAGGGAGCATAACACCCTATCGAGTTGACCACCCGGATATCAATCACCCTGCTAACAAGCGTCCCACATGTCTAAATCAAACTTTTAATCAAAATAAAAGAATGAAAGTGTCAATCATAGAAGATTTTAAATTACAACAAAGCAGAAGTTGGATGAGAAAAAAACCAATTTTTCTTATTGTGAGAAATTTTCTAATAAATACTGTTTAAATTCTCTAGAAAAGGTTGGTAGCAATTTGATGTTGCGTAATATTGGTGGAATTTTATTCCAGTCCGTACACGCC
This sequence comes from Enchytraeus crypticus, assembly GCA_905160935.1. NCBI lineage: Eukaryota > Metazoa > Annelida > Clitellata > Enchytraeida > Enchytraeidae > Enchytraeus > Enchytraeus crypticus. Next base: position 2,206,361 of record CAJHZI010000528.1, read on the forward strand.
TCATTTACATAAGATATATAGAATGTCACATTGGATTTTTTAAACAGATAGTTGGAGTCAAGCAGTCTAGTTGAATAATTATGGTTAGAGTGGTTGAGATCAAATATATTAGCCAATACTGTAGACTTAGGTAGATTACTGCTAATACATTTATGAAACAACTTGGCCATACAGTATTTATGTAATAGATGAACTGGCAAAATATCATAAGAAACATAAAGATCTTTAACATTACAGTAACGATGACTTCCCTGCAAGGTTCGCAGAACTCTGTTACAAGCAATATGTAGTGGTTGTAAAACATTCCAAGTGGCATAACCATAAATTTCAATGCAATATCTTACACTAGAATATATCATAGAAAGATATAAGTTCCTGCGACAGGACATTGGTATAAATTCTCTTCGATTAAAGAGTAATCCGTTAGCACTTTTAACAGTTTTTGTAATTTTTTCGATATGATTTTTAAAACTTAAATGTTCGTCAATTTCTACACCAAGGAATTTAATACAATTAACTCTTGCAATTTGATTATGGTCCATAAATAATGTAAGATTGTTATCATGTATATACGCTTCGTCATTGGTAGACGGAAAGAAAACAATATATGCTGATTTAGCTGTATTAATAGTTAAACGATTACTTTGGAACCAGTTACGAATTTTTTTACTTGCCGAATTGGCACGTGCAAACAAATCTATCAAGTTATTTCCTTTAATAAAGGCATTTGAATCATCAGCAAAAAGTTTGACTAAAAGGTCCGGGCACGTATGATGGATAAACATTGACATATATTAGGAAAAGCAAAGGCTCTAATATAGAGCCTTGTGGAACTCAAACTGAGATTGGTTTAGTGGAAGAAACTGAGTCGCCTATAACTGAATATTGCTGTCTATTTGTAAGATACGAGGTTAGCCAACTGAGTGGTAAACCTCTTATACCATAATTTTCTAATTTATTTAGGAGGATGTCATGATTGACCGTGTCAAATGCTTTGTTGAGGTCTAGAAAGAGTCCCAGTGTATGATTTTTATTGCCTTTCTGAGAACGTATCATATTTAAACTACTGAAAATTGTGTAAACTGTAGAGTGCCCTTTTCTGAAACCAAATTGATTTTCAGAAAGTGTATTATGCCGTTCAAAAAATTCAATAATTCTGTTATATACTAGTCTTTCAAAAATTTTACTGAGGTTGTCTAGCAAAGAAATAGGTCTAAAATTTTGTACATCGTCACTTTTTCCTGATTTAAAAACTGGGATAACTTTGGCTGTCTTAAATCTAGTAGGGAACACACCAGTAATAAAAGTTCGATTAATTATGTGTGTTAATGGTTCAGCAATAAAGTCTGAGGATAGTTGTATAATTTTATTAGATAAGCCATGAGGACCTGTCGAATTAGTTTTTTTAAGCGCCAGGATGGTGTTGAAGACTTCATTGGTGGTGGCAGGTTTAAGAAATAATGAATTTTGACAAGATGGTGGCAAATATTGCTTTAAATTAATATTAGTTGAGTTATGGGAGTTAAATTTGGACGCTAATTTTGACCCAATTTCAGAAAAATATTCATTAAAAGTTTCAGCTATTTCCCTTTGATTGTATATTTTTTTAGTGTCTTTTATCACATAACCAATTTGGGAGTTACAACGCTTTTTTTAAAGCTGCAAATATTATTAAGAGTTTTCCATATATTCTTGATGGAATTTTTTCGCGAGTCAAGAAGATTTTTATAGTATTCAATTTGGGTATTTTTAATGATTCTATCAAGATCTTTTTTATAGGCTTTATAGAGTTTCATATCCTCTTCTTTACTTGATTGCTTAGCTTTAAAAAATAAAGAATTCTTATGTTTAATTTTTTTTTCTTTAGTTCATTATTTATCCAACTTTTATCTTTAAATGTCTTCCTTGAACAGCGTGTTAGAGGCATATTAGCGTTTGAAAGCTCCTCAATGGTGTTAATTAAGGAGTCTAACATCCCATCTAAATCATTCATAAGCAAAATTTGAGACCAACTAATCTTAGATGAATTATTCTGAAAAGACTCAATGTTTTTCGCGTTTAAAATCCTTCTACGTGGCCGATAGGCATAAGTGAGTAACTTTTCTTTGGAAGTAATTATAATCAGATTAGCGTAGTGGTCAGATATGTCACTGACAATAGTTAAAGATTTAATTACACTTTGACCATCACTGGTTATTCCAAAATTAGAAAAAACATGGTCAATCACTGTTGCAAAATTTTTACCACAGTGAGTAGGTAATATTGAATAACAATTGAAATTTAAGTTATCAAGCAGATTAACATAATCATTAACATGCATATTAGAGTTATAATTGTTAAGATTAACGTTTATGTCACCAAGTATTAGATTTCTTTTTAAAGGTTTGATAATATTCATAAATTTAGCCAATAAGATATTAAATTTGGAAATACACGTAGATGGATGGCGATTAAATAGGTAAATGCGAAAGATATGATTATTAACTGAAATATTAACAACCAGGTGTTCTGCAAGAGGACCAAAAAAATTGAATTCCGCAGAAGAATGAATAACATTGTAACATAAATGTTTCTTAATTAAAAAACAAACACCACCAAGTTTGCCAGATTTTGGAGTACTATGAATGAAATTATAATCCTCAAACATAGAATAAAATAATTGATATTAGTTGACCATAGTTCCGACAAAGCTATAATATCAAATTTATTATTATAGGAACATAGTAGCTCCTTAAGTTTACTATGGTTAGCGTTAAGACTTCGTATATTGACATGAAACACAGACAAAATAGATATATTAGGTGTGGATTGGAGATATTTATAAGATTCTGCATAGTTATAATAACCAATCTTAGAATTAATAATTAGATCATTATCAAGTAAAGAATTTGAGTAGGCATTATTCTAATCAGAAAGATCTGAGTTAATATTAAGATGAGCCATTTTTAATTTATTAGGACTACAGATGACACTGGAGCAGAGGTGGTAGTTGCTTGAGAGGTTGAGGTGCTAGTTTGGGTGTTAGTTATCTTCGCTTTAAAATTCCACTGCTTGACTAAATATATATTATATTAAAATTCCACAACTGACATCAAATGAGAATAATATTAAATAAGAACGTTCTCATCAAGCCTCTACGTCATCTCCACTGATAACCTATCAACTATCTAACGATAAAAAGCCGTCAATACACCGAGATAACGCAGCCATCAACAACAGGAAATATTCAAAATTCAAAATACAGTTCGATTCCTAACGTCTGATGCCAGACGAGAGAGCAAAGACTATAATGTAGAGAAACGGATATTACAGTTTAATACAATTCATTGGGACTGCAGACATTTCAGTCGCTCAATTCAGCAAATCTTCTCTTCAGCATTCCAACCTTAAGCTAAATTAACATCTTCTCTTCAGCATTCCTACCTTAAGCTAAATTAGCATCTTCTCTTCAGCATTCGTACCTTAAACTAAATTAAAATAACAATTTTGTGCTTTGCTCTTCAACTGAAATCAAAAACTAAAACTAACCGTAAATAATAGTTTGGTGAACGTTTCTTAGTCAGTAGCCAAAAACTGAAAATAAATTACAATGGGAGTTACGCGTTCTTCTTTACAGAACCCAACAAGCGAAACTGAATTAAACTCATAAAAACTTCCCAAAACTAGGAAATATTTATATATAGTTCAGACTCAGTTAAACAGTTTAATCAAATTTAAATTTATAAAACAGACACTGAAGCTTATATTTATTTTCTATATTTTTTAGATTTATTAGATTTATATTAAACCCGACATTAGATAAACTGGGTTTTAAGGAAAGATGATGATGATGATGATAATGATTGATTTATTGTCTAATTTCCATGCTATGCGCAATGATAAAATCTACATCATTGTTATCGGTCACCATAGTGCAACAATAGTAGATGAATTTTGTAGACATGGAAGCAAAATTCCACTAACGTTTTAGATCATTAACGATAAATTCAAGTGAATTAGATGATAACAGATACTAAGCAAGCAGGATGACTTAGTCATACACACAGGCTTCTCAATATGCATCCATCTTATAATATAGAAATACTAGAAACCCTTCATAACAGTTACTCATAAAATGTACAAATACTAGAAACCTATATAATAGATACTCAGTCAACACAGATATATAATACGAGAATGCATTTTACACGCACGCACACAGTTACTTCACATACTGCACCGACGTGAACCATTTAACAACAAAACATGTACAAAATCAATCCATCAATCAATAAAGACTATACATTAGCTTCTTACATGATGACGAAACAGACGCTAACTCAGTAATAGTTGAATATTAGTTTTATCATCGAACGAAGATATCGGGGACGACTCAAACAGTCTACATTAATAACTGCTGCTTCTCAATCCACAGCAACTTCAGGATCACCACAGAAAACGAAAACCTGCAGAAATGTAGAATGAACAGCAAGCAATAGTCAATATGTCGCTAAGTAACCAAAACACACACCAGCCGAACCCATTCCTATACAAACCAGCATCTATACATAACCACAGAGATGTACGGCCAATGCTTTCAGTCCACCATGTAACTACACAGCATCTCATAGTCAGTCTCGTACTTATGCTTAGCCAGAGTCTCGTTGACTTTCCCTTCGTTATCATGAGTAAACACCGCCAGCAGCTTCTCTCTCAGCCTATTGGTCATCTTGGGAGATCTAGACCGCCTCCTTTCAGCCCCGCCTTCCTTCTGAGCCCCGCCCCGTTCTACCGCACCACCGCCCTTCAGATTGTCTCCATCGGGTGAATTGCGCTGATGACTCGGGCTCTGCTGATTCAGTACCTTTTGGAATCTAGGATGATTTCTAAATGTAACGACGTCGCTCTGCATTGAACCCGCTAACTGGGATCCCGTTGGCTGGTTGAACGCTCCCCGATGCGGAGGAAACACGGACAGCTGTGGGGTAAAGTTCTGAGCTCTAAAGCGCGATGCACCGGAAAACGACTGACGGACGGGATAAAACCCGCTGCGAGGATTGCCATGCAAGGGTCGCATGTCTGGATACCTATGCAATCAGATTAAGACATACAAAACTGTTATCTCCTGTTCAGTTTATTGGCAAATAGCAGGTCCACAGCTAAATTTTCTATTTCAATTTTTTTCTTCATAACTAATAACATATTAATTAACTATTAATGACACATAATCATATAATGAGATCATAGTCATACAGTAGAACATAATAGAAAGTAATTAATTTTTTATTTATTTAAATAAATATTTGAAGCTAAAACAAACAGACGAATATACAGCCCTGAAATCATCGGAAAAATTGAAGAAAGTTAAGTTTGGCATTCATTACGCCATAGGACAGCTTTTCTGACTACAAGTAACATTTATTGTCCATTTCTTCTACGGGAATTGACTTTCTAGGTCATTTAATTGATCAAGCACTTACTGTCTGAATACAAATGGAAAACTTGCAAGACAGCACAAAATACAAACCTGTGTGGGAGAATATTAGCCCCACGAGATACGGGATTTTGAGGCAATTGATTCTTCGGCGGGGGGATATTCTTCAGGAAATCGTCAAGATTTGGACCATACCTACCCAACGGATCGCCAGGCGGCATGAACAGATCTCCGACAAAGGTAAATGGCAGAATTCTACATAAAATAAACGTGCACATATAATGCATGAAAGAACAAGCACAAACAGACAACCGATATAAAGTTAATACAGCTCTATAACATAGTAAACTGTTTTGAAAATCCATAAAATCAATTCAGTGACAATTTGATAATAAAAATTGCAACGTGAGATAACTAAATATAACCGCTTAAAATCAGTTCAATAATAAATTTATAATAACGTTGGTCAATTTTTTTATTTAAAATATTCAACTGCATATAAAGTACATTCTTGTTTATATTTACTAGTCACAAATATGTCTTTGGACTGATTATCTGGATTTTGGAATTTGCACCGTTTTTGGACCTTCTTTTTGCTCGCCGGCTTGATTTTGTCTCAATAGTGCTCGATGTTGTCATTGATGACTGTAGCACTCTAATTGTTGTTATTATTATGAATTATAAATATATTATGAATAAAAACAGCCATGTCTAATTCCAAAGAAGAGGCTGACCTGTACAACAAGACATCTCTCCAGTGTGGCTTATTCTCCGCCTGAAGATCTTTGTAATTGTCGTTCGATACAATAATGCCTCCATTAGCCGCTGCCAGGTCCAGTACAAACCTGTAACAATCAATCAATCACTAAATCAATCTGTCTTTATCAAGCAAACAATTCACCAATCCATCAATTAATCAATCAATCAAGCCCTCAATCATCCTCATCATTGTCGTCATCATCTTCCCTTGAATCCCAGTTTAGCTAGGATCAGGATATGAAAGCACTTCCATTCGTTTTAAAAAATTTGTGGTAATATCTGGAGCTTAGGCGTCCAACATCCAAATGTCCATTCTGACGACGATTTGGATCATAGTGCTTCGTCGCCTTTTTGACACATCAGCTAATGGAAAACTAAAGGCACTTATTTGGTACAATTACACAGCTCCGTTAATTGTTCTGGCAGTATTTATACAGCTTAAAGTGCAGATATTATTCCAAAGCTGGCTGGTTTCTAAATGATGCACCTCAAATAAAAATAAATGCTTCTATTAAATTAAAATTTTTCATAAACTGTACACACAAAATAAAATAGGAATTGAAGAAGTTTAGTGTTCAAATCTACAAACATGCATGAGTGCCCTACGTTAGTACTTACGTGTGTGCGTGCATGTGTGTGTGTGTGAGAAATTTAGCCAACGTGAAGGTGTTATCAATAAGATTTCGGATAAAAAAGTTGTTCGTAATATTTAGTAAAAGGTGAATAGTGAATACACTACAGATCTATGAGATAGATCTCGCAATAAAGCGATGAGAGATGCAATACAGTAAAGACATAACATCTGTTTTCTCACCCGAACGTAATATCACGGCTGATTTGACTCAATAGAATATACAATTTCTACATAACATAATGGCACACATGGTCAGGAAGCACAGATGCTTGTTTTTAAATAGTAGATATAGTAGATCTAAAGTTTAGATATTTTAATGTAGATATACCATCAAAATACTATCTCAAGATATTGATGTAAGTATATACTTTAACACTAATTTTACTTTAGAAATAAAATAACTAGCTACCTATCTACAATTCTAAGAGTGTGTGATATTTATTGCTTAACATAGAGAATCGCACCGGGGCAACTACGTACTCTACAGACAGATTACAGTAAGATAGGTAGATGTAGAGTAGATTGCTCATCGCACCTATCATCGTAACACGTGATGACACGTACTCTTCAGACAGATTACAGTAAGATAGGTAGATGATTAGAAGATGAGTACATAAATAAAAATAGTAGATAAAAATGGAGTAGATTGCTCATCGCACCTATCATCGTAACACGTGATGACACGTACTCTACAGACAGATTACAGTAAGATAGGTAGATGATTAGAAGAAGAGTACATAAATAAAACTAGTAGATAAAAATGGAGTAGATTGCTCATCGCACCGATCATCGTAACACGTGATGGTCATGTCTCCGATTCGTCTGCTCGGAGTAAAGTTAACATATCCCTCCTCTCCCAGTCGCTCCAGAATCTTGATCTCCTCCGGCCGGTTCCCTCCAGTTCTCTCCGTACTCATCTCGTTCCCAACGTTCACACGACGTCTCGACTGCGGCACAAAAGCCGTTATCTCCTTGTGGCCGCGATTGAGAAAGTACTGGACAACTATCTCAATACCTCGAGCAGAAAACCATTTACCTTTGGAGTGGCTGTTACAATGAAGCAATCAATCAAAAAAATTAATACACAGATGAGTTCAATTGTATATTCATTCATTATATAATAATTGTTTATGTATCAATCAATTTATCAATTAATCAATGTATAGAATAAACCTTAAGTTTGACTTTATTACAGACAGTATAAAACCAAGACCCATCTCAACAATTTTTAAGTACAATCAATTTGATCTTCTCTAAAATCGTTTCAATATCTAGCAGAGAAGATTTTTTATTTGCTTGTGGACATTTTCTTGAGGAGATTATTGAAAACTACAGCTGAAATGTCTCCAAATGTCTTCAAAACTCTCAAGCCCGAGATCACTGTAGCAATTGCCCTAACTCAGGCAAGTGCTGCTAGTATTAACAAAGAAACTCTAACTGCCAACAAAAATAATCACACTGAGCAAATAAATATGCAGAATCTCGAAATAAAATTTTTAAAAATCAACTAAATATCATCTATAATGCACCAAGAGAAGCTGGAAACAACATTCAATCATTACATAATATGGCATCTGTAACTAATCCAAGAAATCCAAATTCTCAATCCTAAAATTATTCAAATCAAAAGTAGAATATAAATGCCAGACTATAACTTACGTCATAGCAACATTGCTACCGTCGATAATAATTGGTCGGAGAATTGAGGTAGCTGAACCAGAAGCACCAGTAGCAGCTGACCCCACAGCAGTGGAAACTCTCGCAGAATGAGCTGCAGCTGAATTAGCTGATGCGACACCAGTCGCCGACTGAAACTCATCTAGTCTACGGACCTGACCACGTGCCGGACTGTCACAGTCGCTAGATTTAGAATCGCTATCGACAATAACGGCATCAAAGCCCCGCCATCTGCCACGGTTGGCAGCAGGCGTTGAAGAGTTTCGCGATCTTTCACGATTCCTTCCGCTTCGATGATCCTCTGTTAAATTTGAAGGCGAACGTCCTCTACTGCTTTGTCCATCAGAGTTACTTCCTTTTGACTCGTTAGACGATTCACGCAATCCTGCTGGACGGTGAGCCGGAGATTGCATTCTCTGATTTGCAGTAAACTGACTCGAGACTGTAGATTTCCGAACATCTTGTGATCTACTCCTCTGCCAATCCAACGCCTTGTAATGGTTACCAGCAAGGTCTTGAGAAGCTTTGCGCTTCTTCTTTCCCCTTTTCTTCTTATTCCCAGAAGAGTTATTGACATTATCTTTTGAAGATCCAACAGGAGCAATGCCACTTATAGCAGTGTTACCCTGTGTGGCATATCCTTCACTGCCGAACACTGTATTCTCTCCCATACTGGGTCGCGAAAAGACGGAATAATTAAACCCCGGAGAGTCTATAGGTATTGGTGAAGCGGCATTGCCAGAACTCTTGCAGTTACCTTTTCCGGGTCTCACAATGCTCGCCGTGTCATCTTCTTCATCGCTATCGTCTAACACTATCGGATCGGTGCCACGACGGAAGGGCCTCGCAGGTGTATCAAGTAAAATTACGGATGAATTTTGAGAGCTGGGGCTGTAGTTAACATTGTTAACACTATTTGATGCTGAAGTACCTGAGTTACCGCTGGTTGGTCGAGTTGTTAATGTGTTGCTTACAAACGCTTTAGACTGAGTGATTACCACAGTCCTTGTGTCTTCATTCCCTAGCTGCAACCTCGGCTCATGCAGCCAGCTTGGTCTTCGGTCAATGACAAACACTGAGTCAGTTTCAGTCAGTTCAATGTCCATTTTATCATTCGATGCCGACCCCTCTATATCCATTGCGGCCAAGCATTTAATGGCTGTAGTTTCCGGACTATGCAACCCTGATGAGGTCCTCAGGTGATGAAGTTGCCTCATAAATTCAGCAAGTTTTATTGAGCCAGATGACAGCTGACTCAATACCTTATCAATCTCCTCGTTGGTATAATTTGCTTCGAGTCCTGCACTTCTTAGAAAATCAAACTCAGAACTGCTTGTAAGAGAGTCGAACTCAGAGTCAAGTGTCGAAAATGATTCTTTCGGTGAACTGCCAAAATTCACTGCATTAGATGTGGATGAGTCTGTAATTGATGCAGATACAACATTTACTGAAGAGCCGGTCTGACTTCTAACTTCAGCTACAAAGCTGTCGAGCAACGATACAGCTACAGCAACGGCCACATGATCTCCCCGAACGAAGACGATGTTCGGATTATCGGGCTCAAACTCAAGAACTGCCTGCGACTGTCGCTCTATGTTTTGACACTCTGAGCTGGTGCGTAACTGTTCGTAGAGATCTGGGGGAACTTCAAATACGTCGGACATATCAGGATTACACAGCGCACGGATATATATCTGAACACAGAACATACAGTATTCATATAACATTCAACATATAAAAAATCATTAGGGCTGCGGAAACCAACGATTAATGAAATCTCTAATGATTGAAGAAATTTGAATGAATATAAGTCCATTTAACAATTAATCAAGAATCTTAATGTGGTTACTTGAGAGTAGTATGTACATGTATTGTACATGTATTTGTACATGTACATTTCATCCTAAATGAAATCCATGACATCATCCTTGTATGAGGAAACGGAAGTTAAACCTTTATTATTATTATCATTAGTATTATTATTAAATCTATTTAAATAAAATAAAGTTCTAATATATTAGCACTAACAGCAGTGAAAAACACAAAATATTCTTTTGAAAAACACAAAATATTCTTTTACACTTAATTCCAATAACGCAATTATGAATAACTAACCGAAGCTTGCTCACAGCTGGCTTTTTCACCAAATATTTTCACCCACTGAATTTTGGAGCTCTGCTTTACCGCTGCTTCCTCCATGGCATCACTGTCCCAACCAATACGCACACCGAAATATCCTTCGACTGTGTCTTTCCGTTGCTCAAGCATATCACATTTGTCGCTTTTTATAGCCATAGACAAATTAAATCCTTGATCGATTGACTCTGCCATCGTGAAGAGTTCGATGGATCTATAATTAGCTTATTATATAAAATGTACGGTAAAGCAGCACACAAATACCCTCAAAATATCTGAAAGATATAGATGCAATAAAATGCCACATGATACACATTTATGAATACATTTAAAATTAGCCTTTTTGCAGCAATTAAAACTTTAAATATGTAGTAGCCGAAGTAGAATCTTCAATAAAATCTAACTATGTCAAAAAAGTCAATTAAGTCAACAAATTTGTTGAAAAATAAAATTTTGTTAAATTTTAATTTTTGCCTATCACTAGATATATATATACATAATTAAGCAAATAACAATATATAGTTGATCAAGCCATTGACTAAAAAATTGCCCTGATGAACTGCTGGCTTTGTGGGTAAAATCTGGTGCTCGCCTGTAACTACTGATTACAAACAGGGCTTTAGCAGCAATGTAGCCTCTAACTATATCATGGGGCTTCTAATTGTAACTGTGTTAGCCCTGGATAGATATGGCCGTACAGGCAATTAGTAGCAGCAATACCATAACTAAAGATATTAAAGCTCAATCATTACACGATACTAATCCATAGTCAGTGACATCAGCTGAAACAAAATTGCTTAACAAATTTGATTCAGCTAATTTTATATCACTAATACATATCAAATCTTGACATAAAAACTACATACCACTAACTTAAACATACTCAAAAAAACAAAATGATCAACATTCGTATTTTATTATATTAAAATCTTAAAATGCATAAAGACATTGGATTTTAAAAAAACAGAAAAAAACAATGTTATATTAGAGTCAACACTTACCAATAATACCCTAATTATATATTCAGTAGGACTTTCTGATTGGAGCACTAATTTCTATCGCCACTTAAACTAATATAATCTATCTAATATTTTCTAGTTAGAACTCCCTAGAGTTTATATTCTAATACTACGAATTTCATCAATCTAAAATCATCAAAAAGTTTAACTATTTATAGCACTATAATTTCCATTGTCAAAGCAAAACGAAAAGTAAGTCTACACAAAGATTTTCCCATAATTATCAAGAATCCGTAACAAGATCAACGCATTAACATGCCAGTGACGACGTCGGGAAGATATTCGACCGCCGATAAGTATGCCCGGGGTTCACATCCTGGGCTCGCCCGTCACTGACATCGCTTACGAGTGAGGAAACTGAAGTTAACATTAGCTTTACCAGCTTTTCTAGTAAAGACCAGGAAAATATTTTAGACAACAATTTAGCCGTTACTTTCGCATTCACAATATCATTAAAATTTCCTGTGAAAAAGATTCTGAGTACTGTTTACATTTACATTTACTGTTTACAGTGTTGACATAAATATTTAGGATATCAATGAGCTTTGAAAGTGACAATAACAACACCAGCTCTTTGTTAGGTACAGTAACTTTTTTGAACTTAAGTGCTTAACTTAATTATACTGGCTCAGAAAGTCTCTCGACTTGTAACACCAGTCTAGTCGTAGATTTCATACCTCACCTTACAAAAAATGCAAAAGAAAAATATACAAATCTCGATAATCCAAAGACATAGAATAGATATAATAGAATAGAATACATATATAGATATAAAAGATATATTCTTTATTCTATACGATAATCTATAATAAATATATCTATAATAAATCATATATATAGTAAATATATATAATATGTATATATTATATCAGATAATCAATCTATAACAAAAGACAATTCTAGCTGTTTGGACCAAGGCTACAATCGTGATGTCCTTAATTTAATTAATCATTCAACGTTGTAACCAAAATATAAAATTTTTATTCCATAAAATTGTAAGATTAGAGCAAAACTAAATTTATAATAAAATTATTTACGTTAATTAAGTTAAAATGATAAATATTTGTTGCGTTGGCTCATGGATATTTATATATGAATCTTCATGCAACCATTGACAACAATGGGCTGACACTCTTCCAGATTCATTGCTGACACTATATTGCATTATCTAGATATATGGTATTAAAAGAAAGAATTTGACAAAACAATAACTTTCATTAGTACGGTGGCTTTCAACTGCCATCTAATTTCTAAACTTTTTTTTTATAAAAAAAACAAATTTCTTGTTACTATAAATAGCCACTTTGTTACTATAAATAGACATGTGTGCTATTTATAGTAACCAAAATTTCTTAACTTTATTTTATTAAAAAAGACAAACAAATTTCTTGTTACTATAAATAGCCACTTTGTTACTATAAATAACACACTAGCAGTATCTATAACACGCATAGTCGATGACAACATCCAGCACTCGATCTTGAATCAAAGGCTAGCCAATGTGCAATAAATAAAGTTCAATGTCCATGACAACATCGAGCACTCGATGTTAAACCAAAACCAAACCGATGTGCACAAAATTAGGTCAAAAACGGTGCAAATCCAAAATTCCGTTAATTTTCATACTAAGTCAATTCGTTAATGACAACATCGAGCACTAGATCTCGAGCCAAAGCCAAACTGATAAGCACAAAATTAGGTCAAAAACGGTGCAAATCCAAAATTCAGGTAATGGGTCAAATTAAGTGAATCCGTCAAAGACAACTTCGAGCACTCGATCTCGAGCTAAAGCCAAACCGATGAGTACAAAATGAAGTTGAAAACGGTGTAAATCCAAAATTCCAGGTTAGTTGGTCTGTACTTTGATTCGTGGAGATATTACTCTCGTACTCGGAGGTATTGGCTGTTCTGGCTCAAACTCACAGTGTTAATATATCATTGTTATTAGTGGTATTTTATGTTTATAATTATTGTCGCTCAGTTTCATCGTCAATAGAAGAAGTGTTTAGATTTGTAAACAATCATGAGAGGCAGTCAGGTTCTATACACGGCTACCGATGGATGCGTACAAACTGATAAGCTGCTTGCAGGAAGGATTGGTTGTTTCTAGAGAAGATGTTCGGCTAATCCTTACTACCATGGATTCCACTGGAATGGCTCTGAGAACTGCAAAACCGCAAAGTCGCAGAGCCTATTATGCTACAGGGCCAATAATATCTGGCATGTTGACGGCTATGACAAACTAAAACCATATGGGCTATGCATCAGTGGTTGTATTGATGGATTTTCAAGGAAAATGATCTGGTTAGAAGTTTACAAATCCAATAATGATGCTAAAGTTATAGCGGGGTACTACTTATATAGAGTAGGCCTATTCGTGCTAACAACGGTGCTCCTCCGAAAGTTAGAGCCGATAGAGGCACAGACTATAATTAACTGAATTTTGGATTTGCACCGTTTTTAACCTAGTTTTGTGCTTATCGGTTTGGATTTGGCTCGAGATCGAGTGCTCGAAGTTGTCTTTGACGGATTCACTTAATTTGACTAATTACCTGAATTTTGGATTTGCACCGTTTTTGACCTAATTTTGTGCACATCGGTTTGGTTTTGGCTTAACATCGAGTGCGCGATGTTGTCATGGACATTGAACTCTATTTTTTGCACATTGGCTAGCCTTTGATTCGAGATCGAGTGCTGGATGTTGTCATCGACTATGTGTGATATAGATACTGCTATTGTGTTATTTATAGTAACAAAGTGGCTATTTATAGTAACAAGAAATTTGTTGTATTTTAATAAAAAAAGTTAAGAAATTTTGGTTACTATAAATAGCACACATGTCTATTTATAGTAACAAAGTGGCTATTTATAGTAACAAGAAATTTGTCTTTTTTAATAAAAAAAGTTAAGAAATTAGATGGCAGTTGCGAGCCACCGTACATTAGTAACAATTTTTGAGCGTGTTTTCCATGAAGCTATGTCACAATTTCAAATTAGGTCTCGGCAATGTCGGCATTTTCTGACACACAACTTCTGTTGTATTCAATTATAATCAATCTATAACAATAGTCAATTCTAGTTGGACTCAGGCTACAGCCGTTATTTATTATACTTAATTAATCCTTCAATATTATAGCATAAATTTTTTTTATAAGATCCAGCAAATAGCCTAATGCTAATTGTTGCGTTAGCTCATGAATATTTATGAGCGTCCAGCCATTGTTGTCCATAGGGCTGACATTCTTCCAAATTCTTTACTGACAATATCTTGCATTATCGCTATTTCTATTAAATATCTTATTGATATTAAATTGGTTGACGCAGGTTCGATTCCTGGCTTGGCAGTAGATCAATTGTCTCAAACTTACTCCTATTAAGACGATCCATTGTAATCCACGTCTGCTAAAATGGAACCGGGATTCGGTACTGAGTTAATCGTGCCGGTTCGAAGGCCTTTCGATCCAGCAGCTCATGACCTCAGTCCAAGCTTCCATCTCACAAAATTCTCCGACCTGAAAGGACTAGGCTGCAAAGTTCAACCGGATGTCCTCAGTAAGATACTGGAACCCATTCGGGAGCAAGAGAAATCACAATTAGAGCTCCAACAAGCTCATTTTCAATATGTTGCCCCGTCACCCAAAATAGGTATGATTGCTTATTTATTATCTTTATCTGCGTGTCTGAAACTTAAATAGGGCAATAGGATATAGTATTATCTGGAATCGTGGAGTATTGATTTAATTTGCGTACATGATAATATTACTGAATAATTATTAAACTACAAATTACATTAGAATTTATTGTTTATAATTGCTAGGTCATAGTAATTGTTTTGTTGTTGTTGTTGCTTAATCTTTTCATATCCTTAATATAACAAATTGTACCCTATAATTAAGAAGTCTGGAGTTTGATAAACAAGATTTAGGCGTTCTGAATGACTGCCTGGCTAGCGGTGTCGTAACCGGGATCGTCATTCTAGAATAATTTGCAGGATAAAATTGAATGCAAAATAAAGTTACACTGTAAAAAGCAAATTATTGCAATTAATGTTATGAATATTATTCTAAAACAACTAAAGACTATAAATACATTTACACAGAGTCATGAATACTGTAGTACTAATAGCCATACTGTATTATATTGTTAAATTATTAGTTGATTTACTGCTTATTGCTGAAAATGCTACTAATAAATTTAATGCTACAATTGACTTAGGACTATTTGATTTCTTGAAGGGATTGGATTGGATGCTTGCATTACACCGATACGCCATGGAGGTCTCTCATTGGTTCAGACTACCAGCATTCTCTATCCACTCATTGACGATCCATATATGATGGTTTGTGTTCAGTACTTGTGAAACAAGGGGCATAATTCTGACAGAGCTTGGTGCATTCATCGTCTATGTACTTTAGTATCTTTAAATTTGTGCTAATTTTAGGGAAATATACTCTCCAACATTGCAGTGACTTTGGCTCCAACCTCCAGTCATAAAAATCTTAAGGGTGCTAACATATGCTTTTCAAACACATTGAATTGATTGAATGGAGATTTATAATTTTAGTCTCTTTATTTAATTATTAATTAAGTTATTAATTAAATGAATTGCTTTTTAATGAAATTTATTTATTTATTTCTTACTTATTTATTGTTAAACTAATTCTCTAACTATTATGATGCATATTCGGGTATCACTTCATGTAATGAAATTAAAATTTAGAAGATCAAATCTCAAATGACCAAGTTTAGGCTTTTCTGATTGTGCCAATTGGATGACCTAGTTGATAATATTTGTGTGATATTAGGAGACCATGGGTTCTAAGTCTACTCATAGCTTTTCTGATAGAAGCCATTGCTATTAAGCAGATATTAAATTATTATTAACTGTATACTTTATTAGTAACTTTTTTACTGATTTCAACCTCTATGCTATGGGTGTGACAACATGCCAATGCTACTGATATGCTAATGTTGTAGGGTAAGGTAGCGTGTGCTGCAGTACTAAGCAACCTCTATGCTATGATTATGACAACATGCTGATGCTACTGATATGCTAATGTTGTAGGATAAGGTAGCGTGTGCTGCAACACTAAGCAACCTCTATGCTATGATTGTGACAACATGCTAATGCTACTGATATGCTAATGTTGTAGGGTAAGGTAGCGTGTGCTGCAGTACTTAGCAACCTCTATGCTATGGGTGTGACAGAGTGTGACAACATGCTAATGCTATTGGCTGTGAGTCAGAAGATGGCAGAGAAAGAGAGGGACACTGTGGTGCCGATGATCATGAGTGGATTCAAGGTCTGCGTATTCACTGTTTTACAACAAAAGCTGATAAGGCTAATGTTAACATCCGTTTCCTCACTCAAAAGCGATGTCTGTGACGGGCGAGCCCAGGATTTGAACTCCGCATCCGCTGATCCACGGTCGAGTACCTTACCGACTTCGCCACATAACATAACAGTTTCTGAGTCAGAAAGAAAATTACAGACTCATTAAAAAAGTAGGTCTACACAATTAACTAACAAGAATGCATATATATACTTAACTTACACAATATACATATCCAAGCCAGATATGACTTTACACAGTTGTCTTTACAAAAATGCAAGGTAAACAGCTATTTGAATGAAAATTATGGCTTTATTTTCTATTTAGACGTAATTTACAAGTTTAAGTTAACATATAGTTTAAGTCTAACATTTAACTTTTTCAGTTTTCTCAAAATGTTTACTGGAATTAAAAGTTACTGCAATATTTTATTAGCAAATTGAGTTTTCCATACTTTAATTCTGTAGTGTTTGCTTTAGAGTTTATACGCATGTCTTCGTCAATAGCTCACTGGCTTGATAAATGAAAGATCACAGATTTAAATCGAGACTGCTCTGCTATTGTAACACATTTTCAGATAATAGTTCTAAACAAATATTAAGTTTTTTCAATAGTGGCTTTACTTTAGCTTTGATCCTTGTGTTACTTAGTTCTAAAAAAAGCTGAATGCTAAGGTTAACATCATTTTCCTTCCTCGAAAGCTATATCAGTGATGGGCCAGCCCAGGATTTGAAACCCGCACATACTGATCTGTGGTTGAGTATCTTACTGACATCGCCCATGGCTCTAGCCTTCACCTTCTACTTCAACAGATTTTAATGGTCTTGAATTGAGGAGTCTCTCGGTTATTTGTGTCTGAGTTTTACTCTTAGGTAGATGTATCAAGCTCCTAGCAGACAGCACTTCTGTATTCATGACTATATCTTTAGGTTGAGAACCAGGCATTAAGTTCTTATTTAATTGATTGATAGTTATTTGATTAACCATTTTATTTCCTAACTGATCGATTCAGTCTTTCATTCATTGACCAATTGATTGATTTATAGTCATTGAGTGCCTAATTTATTGATTGATAGATTGATTGATTGATTGATTGATTGATTGATTTATAGGACTGTGCAGAAGAGGCGGGGTCAATGGTTAATGGGGGTCAAACGATTGTCAATCCTTGGATGACGGTCGGTGGTGTGGCAACAAGTGTCTGCCAGCCTAACGAATACATCATGTAAGTGTGAGTGCTTGATGTTGTCACAAAGTTGCGACAAGTGTCTGTCAGCCCAATGAAATAGTACACTGCTTACTGGCAGGTCGATGGTATATAACGCATCCACTATTCTCTATCTTCCGTCTTTCTCTTCATGTCCATATACGAGTGGATCTTTAAATTATTTATAAGTGTTCCTTTTGATGTATCATTTTTCTTTGGGGATTCTGCTTATGATGAGGTGGGCCCTCTATGCCTTCCTCAACTTCGACTAGCATTTACTAGGCAGGGGTGTCATTCTCTGAGAAAAGAATCCTGTCTACCCATAATACATCATGTAAATATAAATGCTGATGTTGTCATGGAATGGTGGCCTCTGGCAGCTTGTAGAAGTTACTTCTGGAATTTGGAATTTTCTAGAAGTCATTTTCTGGATTTTGAAATTTGCACCCTTCGTGGACCCTTTTGCTTGTCGACTTAGATTTGTCTTAATAGTGCGTGATGTTGTCACTGATGACAGTAGCACTCTATTTTTTGTTATTATTTTTATTAGAAATGTTATTATTTTATTTTAAAATAATTTTGTAAAAATTTTGTTACAACTTTTATTATTATCATTATTATTATTATTTCTCGCTATTGAGACTTGCAATGACTATAACAAACAACATAACTCATAGTCAATGACTGAAATGTCAAAGCTGTGTTAGGTCATTGAGCAAATAGACACTAACAAAAAGTTCTATGAATGCTTGATTGCATAGTTACTACCAAAAATATGCTGTTTGTGTATGAAGGTCAGGCATGTCTATTGCTGTATTATTTTAAGGTCAGGCAGTTCTATGACTGTATTGTTTGAAGGTCAGACAGGGCTATTGCTGTTTGTGTTTGAAGGTCAGACAGGTCTATGACTGTATTATGTGAAGGTCAGACAGGGCTATTGCTGTTTGTGTTTGAAGGTCAGGCAGGACTATGACTGAATTGATGCAAGGTCAGGCAGAGTTATGGCTGTATTGTTTGAATGTCAGTGTTTTTGTGTGAATGTAAGCCAACGATATAACTGTGTGATTGATTGATTTAGCCCTGCTGCTTGAAGGTCACTGCTCGTGTTTGAAGGTCTATGGTTTTGTTTTAAAGGTCGATGCTTATGTTTGAAGGTCCACGTTTTTGTTTTGAAGGTCTCTGCTTGTGTTTGAAGGTCCATGTTTTTGTTTTGAAGGTCACTGCTTGTGTTTGAAGGTCCATGTTTTTGTTTTAAAGTTCAGTGCTTGTGTTTGAAGGTCCATACTTTTGTTTAAAAGGTCACTGCTTGTATTTCAAGGTCCATACTTTTGTTTTAAAGGTCAGTGCTTGTGTTTGAAGGACCATACTTTTGTTTTGAAGGTCAATGCTTGTGGTGGAAAGTCTATGTTTTTGTTTGAAGGTCAGTGTGTTATTTGAAGGTCATTGTGCTGATATTTGAAGGTCGGACAACGCTATGGTAGGAGACGTGCTGGTAATCACGAAGCCACTGGGTACACAGGTGGCGGCCACTGCCTACCAGTGGCTCAACATTCCAGACAAGTGGAACAAGATCAAGCTGATCCTCAGTGAGGATGATGTACGAAGAGCTTGCCAGAGAGCCATGTACAGCATGTGCCGTCTCAACAGAATAGGTCTCTACTCAGAGCTCCTCTTATTTATTTATATGTTTGTTACTATTTGTTATTTATTTATTTGTTACTATTTGTTATTTATTTATTTGTTTGTTACTATTTGTTATTTATTTGTTTGTTACTATTTGTTATTTATTTATTTGTTTGTTACTATTTGTTATTTCTTTGTTTTACTGGGATGATGATGATGTTAATAATTTATTTATTTGTTTAATAACAACACCACTCTTAGTCCTGATTATTCTACTATGATTATATTTTATTATGAAATAATCTATGTATTATAAATTATATTTACAATAACTGTGTTATCTGTGTTGTTGTATTTATTTAAATCTCGTGCTTGTTGTTGTTACTCAGCTGCGCTGCTGATGCACAAATACAACGCGCACGGTGCAACGGACATCGGAGGCAACGGCTTGCTCGGCTGTGCCAATCGTCTCGCCGGCGTTCAGCGCAGTGAAGTCGGTTTCGTCATACACAACCTGCCAGTCATCGCTAAGATGGCGGCCATTAGCAAGGCGTGTGGGAACCTGTTTGGTCTACTGCAGGGTCTAGCGCCTGAGACTTCAGGTGACTCATGTGTCAGGCTTTATTACTTTTTTATTTTGTTTATTTATTTTATTATTTATTTATGTTATTTATTTATTTATTTTATTTATTTTTATTTTTATTGCTTCTCGATATCAAGCATTGTGCATAATTGATCTGAAATGGTATGTTGATTTTGAGTATGAATATGTACCTTGAACCTGCCAATTGGCAGTGCACTGAAGAAGAAGATCCATATAAGATACATCTTATTGGAAGCAATAAGGCCACGTCTGTTCCTATGGACGCTACTGCTGATTGTGGTGATGCAATGCTAATTATCCAGGCTAGGAAGTATGATAAGGGTGTTTAGTGTCAGGTTCTTTTTCTGAGAATAATTTGTTTCTGACTTTGGCGTGCTGGTAAAAGTTAAATTTAATCCTCAGTTCAGTATGTGAGGGGCTTCAAATCCTGGGCTCGCCCATCACTGACGTTGCTTTTGAGTGAGGAAGGTGACGTTAACATTAGCTTTACCAGATTGAAATATGCGTTTTGATTATATATATTTTTCTAACAAGATCTCTTTTCAGTGATGTGACTGACTCTAGAGTCCCGACCGACAATTAGCGGACGGTTATCTCGCTAGCTACCTTCTGAAGGGCCTGCTTGACATTTCTCTCATTCTGCGTTCATATAAAGATTTTTATACTTCTGTTATTATTAAATCATTATTAATATCATGGAAATTATTTTATTTGTTTTCGTACTGGTATATAAACTATTTATTGTTTAGCCATGGATAGCATTTTATTGATTGACTGGCTGAATGATTGATTGACTGAATTTTAGTTTGATTGACTGATTGATTGTGTGATTGACTGATTGATTGTTTGACTGACTCATCGATTGTGTTATTGACTGCTTGATTGACTGGTTGAATGATTTTTTAACTGATTAATTATTTGATTGACTGTTTGAATTTATTTATTTATTTATTCGTCACATCAAATTATATAAACACATCACATCAAATTATAAATACGCAGGTAAAGCAAATAGAAAGGCGAAATATGAAAACGTTTGTGTGAACGGCCATAGATGCGCTTACACATTCCGGATTTCGTTCATTAAAAGTAGAAAATTAATATAAAAGGTCTTTTAATAGAAGGATTGATTTATTGACTAATTGACTGGCTAAATGCTTGACTTGCTGATTGATTGGCCCACAGGAGGATTGTTGGTAGCTCTACCACGTGAGCAGGCTGCAGCGTTCTGTAAGGACATAGAGAAGCAGGAGGGCTATCAGGCCTGGATCGTTGGAATAGTGGAGAAGGGCGCGAGGACTGCCCGCATCATCGACAAGCCACGGATCATTGAGGTGCCGGCCAAGGACAAAGAGGGTGAATTGTGGTAGCAGAGTAGTGGACTGATAAGTTACAGCCAAAGATAAGGATCGATGAGGAACTGTGGTAACAGAGTAGTGAATTATTAAGTTGCTGCCAAAGATAACGACTGATAAGGAACTGTGGTAGTAGAGTAGTGGATCATTAAGTTGCTGATCCACATTAGTGGATCATTATGTTACTGCCAAAGATAAGATAGAGAACTGTGGTAGTAGAGCAGTGGTTCACTAAGTTACTGCTAAATATAGGGATTGATAGAATACTGTGGTAGAATGATTGAGGTTCATTGAATTCCCTGTCTTAAATGAAGACTGATAAATAAGTGTTGTGGAATAGTAGCGTAACATCTAAGCTCCTGTCGAAGATGAAAGCTGATAAAGAACTTTAATGTAATGTATTGGTAGTTTGAGGTTTCAGATAAAGCTAGAGAGACCGAACTGTTGTTGATAAATCTAAATAAAACTGATGACGCGGGCGCTAATTTGAATATTAGAAATCTCGTAATATTATGACTCTCATATTGCTATTAAATAATATAAATCTCGGTTTTGTTTTTGCTAAGACAAATCTTGTAAAGGTAAGGTTAACTTCAGTTTCCTCAGTCAAAAGCGATATCAGTGACGGGCGAGCCCAGGATTTGAACCCCGCTCCATCTGATCCGCGGTCGAGTATCTTACCGAACTTGCTCCATCTTGTATCTTATGCGCTCTTGTTAAAGATAAAACTTTTGTTTGGCTGAGCTGGTGACATCGGCTGGAGGCAGTGGCGATGTCTGTAAGATACTCGACCGCGGATCAGATGGTGCTGGGTTTAAATCCTGGGCTCGCCGTCACTAAAATCGCTTTCGAGTGAGGAAACTAACGTTAACATTAGCCTTATCAGCCATACTTACATGTCTCTGGGATGGGGTGAGGTATCTCCGGGATAGGAAACGGACTTTAAACTAGGCTTTTAGTGACATAAAATATTGAGTAGTGATTAGTAGTTGATGTTCATGTAATTAAGAAGGACATGAAAAATAGGGGATTGACTGATGATATGGTTTGGGACAGGGAGGACTGGAGAAAGTCTATTCGTATCACAACCCTAGTTAAAGTGGGATTTAAGAGAAGAAGAAGAAGATGATGGTGATGATTAGTAGTTAATACCAATTTGATAATACGGCTTTATTAAATAAATCATAGTTATATAAGTTTATTTAATCCCTGGTTATACAGTTCTCTCTTCTTTCGTATCCTGATAGATGGCAGGTAGTGGTTAAAGCCCTTTTCTTCACCCAACGATGATGTAAGAGACGTCTCTGGGATCAAAAGTCGCTAGAAATCGAATCACCTATTGCACGAGATCTTAAAGTTTATTTCCCACTGAAGCTCGCCTTAGTCTTACCACCAGACTACCGGGAACCGGAAGGCTCTCCAGAGACAGACTTGCCCTTATTGACAGACACGGACTTCCCTATCCCACCATTGGACTGCGGCTCCCCAGTGGCGGAGAGAAAGGCGAAAGCGCCACTGACGACGGAGATCCTGTGCAAGTCAATCTTCTTTGAGCCCCCGCGCTTCTGAACCAAACCGAAAGTCGCTTGAGCAGGAACACTGGATCTCCTCTTTTCTCCACGATCAATCACACTAGCCAGCTTCTGTTGCCTCAACAACTGTTGTCGCTGCTGTTGCTGATCGTGCAACTGAATTTCCGCAACCTTCCTATCCATACATCTTCTTCTCAGTTCAAGAAAGCGAAGGGATGCTTCGAGCGGGTGGGTTAGGTTAGAGATGGCGGAAGGGCCTAAGCCGATGCGCTTGAGGGGACGGCGGTATTCTAGGAGTTTGTCCCCTTCCCGGCTCTGCGGGTCGGCCCTGTGATCCATGTAGACCCTGAGGCTGTTGTCAGAGCAGCTGACAGCCAGTTCCTCCACAGTGTAGCGCTTGTAGTAGCTCCACTGATGCTGGGCCTTGAGCCTTGTGGCTATCTCTTCATCATCTGGGTATCTCGTCACTGCACGCTGCGTCAATCAATCAATCAATAGCATAATCAATCAATCATCGTGTAGCGCTTGTAGTAGCTCCACTGATGCTTTGCCTTGAGTCTTGTGGATATCTCCTCGTCATCTGGATATCTCGGCGCAGTCTCGTCACTGCACGCTGCTCCAATCAGTCAATAAATTGGTTGAAGACCTGAATGGACCAGGAACAAAGCGAGAGACAGCGATAAAGAGGTAGAGAGAGAGAGCGATAGAGGGAGGGAGACAGCGAAAGATAGAGAGAGAGAAAGAGACTAGAGATGGAGAAAGAACGAGTCATAATTAATACAATATGAATTGTACAATGAGTGATGCTCGAATGAGTTGAACCGATAAATTGATAATGGATGAGTCAAAGAGTGAAACTGAAAATTTTCTTAATACATTCTATTTAAATAATCTTATCTCATGCAAAACTCCGAAATTCACAAATAACGAACTATTAAAATATCTCATAATACTTTCATAATGATTTTCATAATAATAATAATTAATAATATATAACCCGACCCTGGTTAAACTGGGATTTAAGGGAAGATGATGATGATGAATGATTAATAATATATAATATCATCTTTATTGGTGATAAAGATATACACAATGTATTGGAGAATGATTTAATCTAATTAAATATGCTGCATTTCTTGTTTATTATTAACGTGCAAAACAAATAAAAAAGTATGTATGAAATAATCTCGATTTTTAAAATAAGATTATCAGTTAAATAGTAGAGAATTGTCTCTTAGGATCGAAGGCGAGATCTAATCTAACCTCCATCTCCAACCAGTCGACATTTAAATGCTGACAGAGCTCTCTGAACTTTATGGCAGAGAATTTGTTGATGGCGCAACCCTTACTCGCCAGGCAGAATCGACCTTGAGGCATGACGAATGCAGAATTCGTCGCAAACATGTTGTGCACGCCCTGAGCAAATAGAAAACGACGTAAACTGCGCCTAGACTATCGGCTGGAAAATATGAGAGAGGATTGGGAAATAGATTATTGAGATATAGATTATATTCCCAAAGAAAGAATGGGGAAAGTCTACTGAAAGAGATCATAAAAGTAAGAATGGAAGGAAATAGAGGAAGAGGCAGGCCGAGATTAGGAATGTTAGATGATTTAAAGATTCACTCATATGTGGACATGAAGAGGAAAGCGGAAGATAGAGACGAGTGAAGGCATTATATACCATGGACCTGCCAGAAGGCAGTGTACTAAGAGAAATAGATTATATTGACATATAGATTATATGGGCCAATAAATCACTTGCTAAAGAATGTTCTAGCACATAATGACCAATTCAGATAGTTCATAAATATTCTAACTTACGATTTAACAACACAGACCAATTTTTAAAGGCTCAAACAAAACAAAGCATAAAAGAGTTAAGATTATGTTATATTTAAGGTATGTAATACATTTACAGAAATGCTTATGAACAAATCTAAGAAAGCAGATAGTGTATACATAATTATGTAATTTTTGCAACATTTTAACTTTATGGAGATAAAGAGAGCTAACTCAGCGAAGAAAGAGAGAGACAGAAGGAGAGAGAGAGAGAAAGAGAAAAAATAAAGAGAGAGATCAAGCTGTAGCCAAAATACTTACAAATATATCTCCAGTATGCAGCTGCCCTACTTTGATACAAACGTAGCGCTGTTCAACCGGTCTAGATGTAAAGTAAAACAAGTAAGATAACATGTCATATAATAATATTCTACAATTATTTTATTATATATTATGTTATTACCACTCTACAAGAGATAGAGAAAGAGAGAGAGAGAGAGAGAGAGAGAGAGAGAGAGAGAGAGAGAGTATTCATCTTTTTAAATAATCATGATATACATGTAGGCTACATACAAAAAGTTCGATATCTTGTAACGTATCGTACCTCCCGCCTATTAATAGATTAATATTACTTAAAACCTTGTTAGAATCTAAATTAATTAAGTTAAACTCTGAATAGCTGAAAAGCAAAAAACAAATAAAAGCAAACGTGCATTATAGTGAAATGATCAACAAAGTCGATATCAATCACTTTTCATACCACTTGTTTAAACCGTTAAGCAATTTAGACCATTTTCCGTATAACCAGTCCTGTGAATGTCCGAGATTAACTCTCAGATCAGCGCGTCTGTGATTCGAACACACGAGAGTCCAATTCACCTCAGGATCTGTCATTTAAAACATCATGACGTTACCCCTACCCCATTAATAAGACATTCAAGATGGAGCAGAACTTACACGGACGTCTTAGGTTTAACTTGGCAACTGTTGGGAGGACACTTCTCCTTATCCAGGTCATCGTCACTGTCTAAGGCATGGGCTACCCTGACCTCGACCTTTGGCTTCCTGCTCTTTGCTGCCTCGTCCATGCGGTTCATGGCGCACCAGTGACCTTGATACTCGGGTCTGGCCAACTTCGAAGTCTCTACCAACTTCAGGACATCACACTGACCCTGTGGGAGTACAGAAATTCCTCACATAAATACTGACATGCTAAAGTACATGAAGCTGGTAAAGCTAATATTAACGTCATTTTCCTCACATAAGACAGAAGTACGTTAAAGAGCTGGTAAAGCTAATGCTACGTCAGTTTCCTCACTCGAAAGCGATGTCAGTGACGGGCGAGTCCAGGATTTAAGTAACACACATAGATTGTCACTACGTTGAGAAATACTGTCTATGTATTTAAAGAACTTAAATACATTAACTACCATTTTCAATACGTAAATCTTCAACTGCATAAATCTTGAAATTAATAATTTATAAATAGTAATAGTAACAACAATTAATGTGTTGTCATCAATGACAACATCGAGCACTATTGAGACAAAATCAAGCCGGAGAACAAAGGAGGGTCCAAAATCGGAGCAAACTCCAAAATCCAAAGGATCAGTCCAAAGTATCAGAAAATCAGTCCAGTCGTTAAAGTACAAATATATGGATAACCTTTCAACATTCAAAGATAAAAACGTTAAATTGACTGATTACTTAAAGGAAAACAATGCTATAAATACGAGCAAACCTTGACGACAAACCAGAGCAGGTCACTCTTCCTACTGTCGTCCATGACTACCTGATTGTACCCGTACTCTTCGGTGTGAGCGTGCGCACTAAGATCTCGTATGGCCGAGTCGGACAGGTTCCAGAGTGGAAGCCAGTTTCTGCGCGGCGCAGCATGGTGAACAACAACAACATCTAATTCAGTTCCTGCGCGGCGCGGTATGGTGAACAATAACAATATTTAATCCTGGTACCAGTCAGTGGTTAGAGCACACATTTTCTATTGTGGAATCTCTAAAAATATCCAGGATTCTTACATTTATTACGGGCCCCGAATCTATGAGAAATTGAGAATTAGAAATATTGTCGTGGGATCCGTATTGCCTAAATTCAGACGGTCCAGGATCCCATGGCATCCTGCATACTTTGGCTGGATCCAGTGGCGATGTCGGTAAGATACTCGACCGCGGAGCAGTATGTGCGGGGTTCAAATCCTGGGGTTGCCCGCCATCGACATCGTGACTTTCCACTATAGTATACCAATAACCTGCAGTTATTAATTCCACAAGTATTTTGTTTCAAACTACTTGTAATAATGATTGGCTTAGAATCGATTCATAGTATTCTGTGATGTCATGGACAACAGTAGCACTCTGATCGTGGTGTTATTGTCGTGTTTGTTATCCTACCTTAGATATTCGAATCTGATGTTAAGTTCCTGAGCCTGTATGTTATCCAAGCCGTTAGCGAGGAAGTCAACTTTATCAATAACAAGAAATTCCGTCTCCTCATTCGTCACCAATGTCGCATTCCTACGAGTGTTCTTCAATATACCAATCTCCTGCAAAATTCAACAGTCTTTGTTTATTTGGCTTGTATATAAAGTGAATTTATTCAATATCCTGCACTATTCAACATTGTATTCTAGTTTAATTGGCTTGTATGCTAGACAGTAGCTAAAGTGGGGGAGAGGGGAACGGTGTTGCCCTAGCTCTCTTTTTTGAAGTGCGCTCCCCTGTCAGTGACCCATACTACACGTAGACACGAGGAGATCTGTAAATACGTTACAGGGGGCCCGAAAAATTCTGATCGATCCCCAAGCTGGAGCCAGTGGCAATGTCGGTAAGGTAGTCGATCGCGGATCAGTATGTGCGGGGTTCAAATCCTGGGCTCGCCGTCACTGACATCGCTTTCGAGTGAGGAAACTGACGTTAACATTAACTTTTTAGCTCTGAATTCCCATTTTCAAACCAATAATAATTATAATAGAGGGAATTTATTGCTTGACTGACTTACGCATTAAAGTGAATTCATTTTTTTAAAATGACTTCGGCAATAAATTAAATCCTAGGATTAAATGAATAAAAACTCGTGATATACGCATGCAAAATTCTCTAGGAGATTTAGTTTAATTTCAAATTAACTAACACCATTGTAACGTTGGTCTCTTGTCTTGAGGGTTTATCAGGCTGTAAAGGAGACAGCACTGAATCTGAACCCTGATCCTAATGATTCATAGTTGAACCTCTTACCGACTTGCTATAAGCTCTGTTCAAACGTTTTAGTCAAGTAAAAGATAGCATAAATGCTAAAATATACAGATTTACAATCTAATTATAAACTTGAATAATGCCTGCTATCTGGACTGATTTTATCGGTTTATCAGTTTAGGTTCAACATACGTAACTCACAACGTGCTCAGCCGAAATATTTCAATTCACAAACTTGAATATTATAAGGCAATGCCTTAATTATCCATACCTCATATTGCCTATAGCTCGGTAAAAAATAACGCTTCTAAGATAGTTTCCCGTTGTCTTCAGTTTTAGCTTAGTCGTCTCTTACGACACGTGCAGTTACGGATGGCGTCAATTATTCAATGTCGCGGACACAACACGGGAATGTATTATGTTGTAGGCACAAAGAAAGAACCGGAGACGAGCCATAAACAAACCCCGAAACAGGTTCCCTTTCTGAGGATGATTTCGTTCTTGCTGAAGGGGTTGTCGTCAGCCTTCAGAGCCACACCCCCTGAGAACACATAATAGATCCCGTGGGACATGTGCCCCTTGCGCAGCACCGTGCGACGAGCCTCACATCTGAGCATACAGACACACATACTAGTACACACATACATAGTGGCATGCGTACTAGTACATATATATACAGGCTCACATACTAGTACACATACATACAGGCACACACACTCGTACACATACATACAGACGTACTGTGACTGACTTATTGACTTACTGACTGAGACAGACAGACATACAGCTATAGAAAGACAAGGACACCCAGTGTGACTCACTTGAGGTATCTGACTATGCGGCTCATGGAGAGCTGCCTATGCTTGGTGTATTTTCTAAAGCTGGGCAGAGTTGACATGATCTGACTGACGATCTCTGCCTCCTCCAAAGTTCTCTTAACCGAGTCCTTCCTCAGGATCTTGACCACATACGAGGGGATCTGAATCTACAATCATCAAATTGCTTGACGATGATGTTAAACCTCACGTGCACAAGCAGGTGAGAGGATGTTTAAATCCAAACAACGTTGTGAAAATTAAAGTAAACACGCACTATAGTAAAAATGATCAACTATGTCGATATCTATCACTTTTAATACCACATGTTTAAACCGTTAGAAAATTTATTCCATTTTCCGTAAAACCAGTCCAAGGAATGTCCGAGATATTACTCTCAGATCAGCGCGGCTAGGATTCGAACCCACGAGGGTTCAATTCACCTCAGGTAATGACATGAGTGTACGTTACAACAACGACTTTGTATAACAGCAGCAATAATAACACACATAATAACACACACACACACATTACAGTGAAATGATCAACTACGTTGATATCTATCACTTTTAATACCACATGTTAAATCCGTTAGGCGATTTTGTCCATTTTCCGTGTAGCCAGTCCAGTGAATTCGAAATTTTACTCTCAGCTCAGCGCGGCTGAGATTCGAACCCACGAGGGTTCAATTCACCTCAGGGTCTGCCATTTAAAACTTCATGACGTTATCTACACCTCTAGCCATTGCGCTATTGAGACATTCAATAGCTACAACACTAACAATAACAACAACAATTAGGCCTACATCAAAACTAATAAGAACATCTTTCTTTTTATCTTTTATTCTGTATAGTTACACACATGACATATCTCATGTGTTACTTAGTTTTCCTTTCTTTGTTTCTGTTTTTCAACATAAACTATCTACAACGGCACTAACTACAGCAGCCACAACCTACAACACCTACAACCACATTAACAACAACACCAGCGACACCAACTAAAATAACACAAACAACAACTGCAACAACACTAATAATAGAAACTACAACATAAGTAAAAAAACATTGACAACAACTTCTACAACAAAACTAACAAAACCAATCTTATTTTAACGTGTAACATACTTAAGCGATTCAACTTTTGATAAACAGGTTTAAGATTCGATTTTCAATCAGGTTCATAATGGAATTTTATTTGAACGGCAATAACTGCGTAACTTTTTGTAACTTAAGGTTAATACACTTCAGAGTTACTATCAATCCTCACTGGACATATATAAAATTAATTCCCATTATATTTAATAACCTAAGCGTTATTCAATTACGATTTGAATGTTACAAAACAGTGATATACATGTAGAATATTGAGTACGAAAAATGAATCATTAATTGGATATCAAGTTACATTTTCCATCGATTTTTTACTTGTCATAAATCCGCATTTGCTAATCTAGTGTATTATTTTTGTCAATTATCTAATCTTGTGCATTATATTATTTAGAAACAGCCTAAATAGAGTCTGTAGAAATATAATTTTAAAGCACTTTGTAACTAGACATGTATTGAGGGAACTAGATCAACTGTGTGATTATTTTAGAATAGATTGCCTATAAATTGTCGATGGTTCTGGACAATAGAGTGTATTATGGTAGAAGCGGGTATTTAATTTACGAAGCGTTTAATGCTAGTGCTGAAATTAGTAGGAACTCTAAGTTTCTTATAATGCATTTTGATTGTTCTTTGCTCGTATGTGAATGTGTATATACATGTATAGGTATGTGTGATGTATCTTGATCCTGTCTGTTTTTGACGAATAAAGAAATAAATATTATTCTCTATGCCGAACCTCTTTAGGCACTTTATAGTCGTTGACGTTGAATGAGAGAAGGTTTGACTGGCCGGTCTCAGAGTCCCTGAACTCAGCTGCCACTGTGACTGGTATGAGGTATTTCTCCACGAGGGTCTTCTCGTTCATCAGCCCCGCCTCCGTAGCTTTCCTTACGAGAGCTTCGTAGAGCCAGTGCATTAGCCGCAGCCTACGAACCAGGCTAAGCCATAGGTCCAGTGGTAGCTGAATACATGATATAAGCTATAAGTCCAGTGGTAGCTGAATACATAATAGGATAAACTATAGGTACAGTGGTAGATAAATATATCATACGATATGCCATAGGTCCAGTGGTAGCTGAATACATAATAGGATAAGCCATAGGTCGAGTGGTAGCTGAATGCATAAATACGTAATACAATAAGTCAAAGGTCCAGTGGTAGCTGAATATATAAATATAAGCCATAGGTCCAGTGGTAGCTAAATACATAATACGATAAGCCATTGGTCCCGTGGTAGCTGAATACATAATACGATAAGCTATAGTCCAGTGGTAGCTGAATACTAAAAATAACTAAATAATCGAATTTTTATGAATAGCTGTAAATATAATAATCTCATTATATTATTATTATT
Organism: Enchytraeus crypticus; assembly: GCA_905160935.1. Taxonomy (NCBI): domain Eukaryota; kingdom Metazoa; phylum Annelida; class Clitellata; order Enchytraeida; family Enchytraeidae; genus Enchytraeus; species Enchytraeus crypticus. The sequence continues at coordinate 2,237,925 of CAJHZI010000528.1, forward strand.
TTATTATTATAATAAAATTTAATAAAAATAAAAGTAGAATAATAATCTCAATTTGCAGCACAAGTACAAGAAAATTGTAGTAATGTAAAAAGAAGATTCAACTTACAAACTGAAAGCTCCCTGACGTTTTAGTCTGAAACAGCCACAATTGTATAATTAATTGATTTTGCATTTTAATATTTGATTACTCTATTGTTATGATTTTATCCATTCTTTTTAAAATTTAATCTCTTTTTCCATAATTTCCGACTATACAAATCTTTTGATAATAATTAAGATTTAGATAAAATGTGAGATTTGGTTAACCTTGGTGGTACAGTAGTAGGTACCTTTCGTTAGCCTGAATACATTAGAATGTCACTGGGTCTTGCAATCACCGATCACGCTAACTATGCTGTTGTGGTTGGATCTGCATGTACATGTCTCTATAATCGTTTGGTTATGAGACAGCGGTTATGAACAACGAGAAATCATCTAAGCCTTGCAACAAGAGTAAGATCAAAAGATTCCAAAAAGAGTACACGAGTGTGACAGAGTGTTCGTGAAAACCTCCTTTTCTTTAATTCGCTAAATTGTACTGGTTTTCTGGATTCAGGATAATAGACATTAGTTTTTATGTTCACCAGCTTGGATTTGTTTCAATAGTGCTCGATGCTGTCATTTACGAAAATAACAATCTAATTATTACTATTGTTTGTTATCGTTGTTCTTGTTGTTCTAATGTTGATGTTGTTCCAATGTTGTTGTTGTTGTAATGTTGTTGTTGTTGTTCCAATGTTGTTGTTGTTCTAATGTTGTTGTTGTTATAATGTTGTTGTTGTTCTAATGTGCTTGTTGTTGTTCTTGAGCATTCCTTTACTTTGACAGACTTATGCTAAACCCAAACGCTCAGTAGAATCTATTAAGTCAGAGATAAGCGTCATTTACCAGTCGGCCGAATTTAACAGTTAATTTAAAGAATCTCGGTCGTACTCGTTTCAACATCAACACGTAACACAGTCAACAGTCAAGTGACGTCTAAACGATGGTTAAACAAGTGTGACAAACGCCAAGAAGTGATATATGTATGATCCCAGATGATGGGGACGATTAAAATCAAAGAAGTGCTGCAGATTAAAAGAAATGACGCAGATATAAAAGAAGGAGATGAGGAAAATAATAAATCTGACGAAGATGAAGGTGGTCAAGACAGTGCAGATGATTGAATATACTAAAAGCTGGTAAAAAGCTAGTATTAACGTCAGTTTCCTCACTCGAAAGCGATGTCAGTGACTTGCGAGCCCAGGATTTGAACCCTGTACATACTGATCCGCGGTCGAGTATCTTAACGACATTGCCACTGGCTCCAGCCATGATCATTACGAACATCCCGTTAAAATTTAGCTACGACTAATAAAAATCGAGCGAGCTAAGAAATGACAAAAAACTGTAGAAAGAAACTAAGTAAGGAACTCTGTAAACACGTGCGTATGTCATGTGTGTAACTGAAATGAACAAACAACAACTGACGACAAAGGTATGGATGCTGCTCCTCGTCGAACTCTTTCCACTGGACGCTGAGCTGCCGGACTTGGAATTAAATCTTTTCTCTGTCTCCTGCCATCTCTTTATGTAGAGATCGTTGAGCAGCCTCTGTACCGGCTTCTTGTGCAGCGTCTTCCACTCGCTGGAACAGCAGTGCAAGATGAGTGGGTAGATAATAGACTTAAAAAACAATCATCATCATCTTCTACCCTTAAATCTCAGTTTAACCAGGGTCGGGTCCAAGTTTAACCAGGGTCGGGATACGAATAGACTTTCTCCAGTCCTCTCTGTCCCACACTATGTCATCATTCAATCCCCTATTTTTCATGTCCTGCTTAATCACCGCATCCCACGTGAATTGTGGTCTACCTCTCTCTAGCTTAACATCTAGTTCTTCCCTCCAAACTCTCTTTACTACATCCTCATCTGCCTTTCTCACAATATGCCCATACCATCTCAATCTCGACTGAGCCAACCTATTCCAGATCCCCTCAAAATTCAAATTCATCCTCAATTCAAGTTCGTTTTTTAGACTTAAAAAACAATAGAATAGTGAAATGCTGTTTATTTTGTTAATAATAGTAAGCATTCAGCTGTCAAGGACGTCATATCAATAGGCTATACACAATCAGTACAGACCAGTAGGACCTGCCATTCGGCAGAGCACACATTAAAGAGCGAGAGAGAGAGAGAGAGATAGAGAGAGAGATAAATAGGGAAGATAAACAAGAGCTTTTAACTCCGTGATTAATTAATTAACATGCATTAATCAGTACTATAATTTATTTATTTATATGATAATATAATTAGTAATTTTTGTATAAACTTGACATTAATCAGTAATTAATTTAATTACCTGACATTAGTCAGTAATCTATTTAATTACCTGATATTAATCAGTAATCTATTTAATTACCTGATGTTGTAAAGCATTTAATACTTTTCGGGGCGTAATTTAGTATTAATCCCCGTGTTTTGCCCGGGTTGTTTGAAGAATTGACCAACCGGCGACTGCACGTGTCGTAGAAGGCCACTAAAGCACTAAAATCCATACCAACGTCAGAAAGGGAATTCGGTTGGTGAGCGCCTAGGCTCCAGAAATTGCTACAAAAATTTAGACGAATGGAAAAGTCTCATATAGTGTTGTTGACGAGTTGTCGACGTGCGTGAATGAAATTAAGGGTGATGTTAATGTTGTTGATGTCGTTTGTAACAAACTTCAGTCTAAACATGAACATCTTTATTCGTCGTATCATGTATCTATTCGTGTGGATATTGCTCACATGAGCAGAGCCATAGAGTTATTCATGTCCAAGGATCCTTGGCCACAGGGGGTATTTGTTAAGAGATATTTTAAGCCCAGTAATGGAAAATCCCAGTAAGAATATTACACTTTGTACATTCAATTGTTGATCGGTCAAAAGCTCGACAACTGAAATTAGTTCCATATGTGATCAATGTGATATTATTTTTACAAGAACATTGGCTACTTCCTAATGAAATTAATTTTTTATCAAGTCTTCATTATAATTTTTTATCAATGGGAAGTTCTGCTGTTGATGTTACATCTGATGTTCTTATTGGTAGGCCATATGGAGGAACTGGTATTCTGTATAATAAGAGGCTTAGTCCTTTCATCACTCATATTCCTACTAATAATTCTAGGTTGACTGCTTTGATTTTGAGTACTATATTAGGACCAACATTAGCTGTAAACATTTATATGCCCACTGATTACGGTAGTTGTGAGTGTTTTGAAGATTATATTGAAGTGTGCTCTTCTATTACAGCATTGTACACTGAATGCGATGTAGTTCGACTCATAATTGCTGGTGATTTCAATTGCCAGTACGGTTCAAGATTTTTCCCTTTGTTTACTAATCTTATTACTGGAAATAATTTAGTCCTAATCGATTTAAATAAATTATCTCATGCGTTTACTTACAGTAACATTGATAATAATAGTTTTACATGGATTGATCATGTAGTATGTAGTTCTGCTCTTGATAATATAGTTGAATCTTGTGAAATTAAATATGAATATATTAGCTCAGACCATAAACCGTTGTTTGTAAGATTTATAGATTTGCTACCAGTTATTCCAACTGGTAGTCACTTTTCTTCATCTATTCCTACTACAGTTCCTAATTGGTCAGGTGCGGATGATGTATGTATTCGTAAATATCAATCTGTACTATGTGAAGAGCTTAGCAAACTTTGTATTCCTAAGTGGTGTTTTGATAAAGGCCTATTATCTGTCTCCCCACCTAGGGATGGTACCAGAGAAGTCAATAGTGATAGAATTAGTTGTATTGATGCTGTTGATGATTACTATAAATCAGTTATTTCTTGTATACAGTATGCATGTAACACTTGTATCCCAATGAAAACTATTGCAAGTAAAGACTATATTGTGCCAGGTTGGAATGATTATGTTAGAGAATCCCATGTTCATGCAAGAGCAACTTTCTTAGATTGGATAAATGCAGGAAGGCCTCGAAGTGGCGTATTCTTTGAGTCTATGAAGAAATCTAGGGCTCAATTTAAGCTGGCATTGCGGATATTGTAAGAAGCATGAGGTCACTCTGAGAGCAGATGCTCAGGCTAATTCTCTGTCTAAGAAATGATTACAGTGGTTTTTGGAAGCAATTATCCAAGGTCAGCAACAGTAATGCCAGTAAGCATACTAATGTAATTGACGGTTGTGTCGGTGATGACGCCATTGTGGAGCGTTGGCGTACTCATTTTGAGCATCTTTATAATGATTGCGCCACAGGAATCAACGAATATAATGATGATAAAATGCATTTTTGGATCGCCTTAACTGTTCTCCTAAGAATGATTTTGTTATTTCTGTTAGTAACATTATAGATATTTGTAAATTGCAAAAGCATGGAAAATCTCCAGGACCAGATGGCATTTCCATGGAGGCAATTTCATTCGCGTGTCCTAGTCTCTACGTTCATTTAAACAGGTTGTATAATTTGTTTCTAAAACATAGTCATTTGCCTAATTCATTTATGCAATCTGTAATTATACCTCTAGTTAAGAATAAATCTGGCGATTTATCTGACCTTAATAATTACAGAGCAATTGCAATTTCTAATGCATTATCTAAATTGTTTGAATCTCTCATTGCGCAATCTATACATAGCCTTTCTGATTATGATAATTTTCAGTTTGGGTTTAAGTCTGGCCATTCAACCGGATTATGTACTCATGTACTAAAGCAGACTATCGCGTATTATGGGCATCATGGAAGTCATGTATTTACCTGTTTTGTTGATTTCAGTAAAGCTTTCGATAAAGTTAATTACTGGAAATTGTTTGGAAAATTACATAACATTAACATCAGTATTATATTTATTCTTGCATTCTGGTATTCTAAACAGCAATGCTTTGTTCGATGGCGTAATTCTGTTTCTACTTGTTTTCGCATTGGAAATGGTACACGTCAGGGGAGTGTACTTTCACCGTATTTGTTCTCTAGATATATACGCGATATAATTAGAACTGTAGTAGATACCGGGATTGGTTATGCAATTAATAATAGATAAATTAACATTCTTGCATATGCTGATAATATCGTTCTTATTGCTCCTTCGTGGAGAGCTTTACACTATTTAATAGATGTGCTTCAGTTTAACGCTAAAGTTATTAATATGTCTTTTAATATTAGTAAAACTGTCGCCATGATATTTGCTCCTAAGGATCGAAATTGGAGTGTATTAGAGGAATTTCCAAGATTTAAGTTGGACAATTCTTTTATTAATTATGTAACGCAGTTTAAATATTTAGGTCATATTTTAACCAATGATGGTCGTGATAATAACGATATACAGCGTGAAATACGTGGTATGTTTATGCGTACGAATATATTAAAGCGTAGATTTGCTTATTGCTCTCTTAATGTTAAGAAGGTCCTGTTCAAATCCTATTGTATGTGCTTCTATGATGTGGCACTATGGTCGTCGTTTACAATAGGTTCAATAGAGAAGTTTCGATCTTGCTATAATAAATGTATTAAAATATTTTTTGGATACCAACGTTACAGCAGCCTAACCATCGCGCTGCTAGAAACTGGATTGCCTAGTTTTGATACTATCCTATCAAATTACAGATTAAAGTTCAGAATGTGCTTGCTGGATACTGCTAATATGCTAGTTAAGTGTTTTGATGTTCTGAGCCTATTATAGCCTTGTATGCCTAAATCTATAATTGTTTAGGCCAATAGCTCAATTTATGCGCAGACTATTTGCTTTTCTGGTTTTTGTTGCATTGTTCTATGTGCAAGATTCATGTATGGGTTTTTACGCCTGAAATAAAGCAATAAATAAAAATAAATAAATAGGGGATTGACTGATGATATGATGTAGGACTGACAGGATTTGAGACAGTCTATTTGTATCCCGACGGTGATTAAACTGGGATTCATGGGATGATGATGATGTTGATGATGATGATGATGATGACGATGATGATGATGATGATGATGTAATTTAGTAATAAATTTGTATACCTTACGTTATTTAGATCCAGACGGCTTCCAGCCGGAGGCACTACGCTCATTATCTTCTCATCACAAGCCAGTCTCTGTTCTATGAACCTCGTCATAGATGATGTCCCTAATTCTGAAGTCATCTTCTTGTCGCTGGCCTATCACCTCTCAATCAAGCAGCGTACGAAAACTCAGTTTAAACTCAGTTTTGATTCAGCTCTAGTTCCAGTTGTCCAAATTCTAGATAGAGCGTAACTCGAATGTTTACACTGAATTAGATTATTATCGAATAACGTCATAATGTATAGAAACACAAAAGAGATCTGGTTTTGTTTCTTCGTCTATAGTAACCATCTCAAAGGAGGTTAATTCAAGCTATAAAGATATGCAAGATAGTGAAACGATCAATCATGTTGATATCTATCACTTTTAATACCACATGTTTAATCCGTTAGGTAATTTGGACAAATTTGACCGGGTGACTAGTCCTATGAGTGTCCGAGATTTTGCTCTCAACTTTAGCACTAAATAAGATGTAAGCCAAAAATAACTAAAATAAAGAAAAATATAAAAAAGGGTTATTAATAATAAAAAAGCTGGTATCCCTTTGCCAACCTTTGTTTCTAGACTTTCTACTTTTAGATTGAGAAAAATGTGGCTTTTGAGCTATTTTTTATTGTCTTCCTCAGCTTTTACCTCTCTAAGCAGATCCATGGTTCGTATTATCTATTTCACAGCGAATCAGAAACAGCACGGCAAAAAATAGACTTATTGATTTCATTACATCATTCAATTTTTGCTTCAAATCAGTGCTATTAACTTCAGAGACTCGAGTAGGCCTACAGCAGCTGAGCAAGCAGCTTATAAGCCTACAGCTATAAATCTGCTGCTTCGGTTGTGAACGTAAACATCGTCTGCTGCAGCTAGGCTGTTAACAGCTGCTCTACTGCAGGAGAAATTTCCGTCTAGCGACGTTATCAGCAGCTGCAGCAGCTTGTTTTAATTGTTCAGCTGCTTGCCTAGAAAACTGTGGGCTGCAGCGGCTTAGTTCACCAAGATTCTATTAGACTGATGTCAACATTATAGATGCATTATAAACATTATAGATATGCCATACTGAAGAACAAAACTGAAATGACATAGAAGATCTACTACAGAATATTGAAACAAAAGCAGATTTAAGATTCCTTCTTTAGATTCGAAAATTCTGGATATTGAATAAATTATGCTATTGCTAGAAACTGTTCAAGCTGACTTTGAAACAAACTAGCCCCATTGAAGCATACCAGCATTGCTAGGGTCTATTTACTTCTGTGCAGCGTTGTCACGACTTTACTGATGTTTTTCGAAGTAGCTGCTGATGTAAACAGTGTCTACCGGTAATTCATATCAGCTGCTGATGTAAACAGCAAAACAGCAGCTATCAATGTTCGGAGCAGCTACTGATGTAAGTAGCAGCTATCGTATCAGTGGTGGGAATTGAGAACTATAGGGAAACGGTCAGAATTTTTTGGGCCCCCTGTAGTGTATTTACAGGTCTCATAATATCTCATATGGGCCCCTAGCGGGGGAACGTATCTCAGAAAAGTAAAAGCTAGGGGAACATAGTTCCCCTGCGTTTCCCACACTTTAACCACTGCCGGCTGGGGCGGATAGAGGAATTTTTTAAAGGGGGGGCCAAAATATTTTTTGACAGTGTACATTTTTTTACTTTTTTCGGGACATGTGACGCAACAAGACAAATTTTTGTGGGAGCTCAAAATTTGCTCACTACTGCGTTCGGCTCATAGAGTGAGTGTATCCCCGTACCTTATCCCTCCCGCTCATTACCGTCAAGGATAAACCAAAAATCCTACATTTGTTTGGAAAAGTAGGTCAGTTTTTTCACCTGTGAAGAAACTTTGCGGATCTCGACTAATTGCAATAGTGACCTAATTTTGGCGTTGGGTGGGGGGCTTAAGCCCTTTCAAGCCAAGGCTGTTTGCACCGCCGCTACGGGAGAGATTTCATATTTTTTACTTACACTCTTTTTTCCTCTAATGCAGTGATTATGCATTGGTTCAAGTGAAAATTGAGAGCTAGTGAAACGGTCAACATTGTTTTGGACCCCCTTCCATTATACAGTGCTCCTAGTATATCCTAGAAACAAATCGAGCTATTGGAACTGAGTTCCCTGTCGTAACCCCCCCCCAGGGCCCCCCTTACCACTGTCATTACTAACATATTTTGGCATCGAAATTGCCATAGAAACAATGAAAATATACTCTGTCTTACCCTCCCCCGGGCCCCCCCTAACCACCTCCATTACTAACATATTTTTACATCGAAATTGCCATAGAAATAATGAAAATATTGTTTTTAAAAAATTTCGGCGGACCTAAGGGGGATCCGGGCCCCCTGGATCCGCCACTGACTGCCGGTGTTTAGAGCAGCAGCAGCTGATGTAAACTGCAGCTGCCGGCGTTCACAGCAGTTGTTGATGTAAACAGCAGCTATCGGTGTTCAGAGCAGCTGCTGATGCAAACAGCAGCTGCCGGTGTTCACAGCAGCTGCCGGTGTTCATAGCAGCTACCGGTGTTCAGAGCAGCTGCTGATGTAAACAGCAGCTGCTGCAGGCTTTGTGCAAGGCGACACTCAAGGGTTGTTTTGATGTTCGACACATCGCAAGGCTGCCTGAGGTGAACATGTGCGGATTATGTAATATTCCATAACGTCGTGTTCGTAGACATTAATTAGATGAGGAAATAGTACGAGAATAGGCCGTCTACCTGTAAATTGTGCAATATATAAAATAACTCAGAAATCGTCGTCCTTATTTTGTAAGAGTATAATTGAGATTTAAAAATTCAATTCAATTTTAATTAAACTTTGGATTTATATTAAATTTAATTAGAATTAAATTATTGGTCGATTAAAATCCAGCACAGATGCTAAATGTTTTTTCCTAAAGCTAAAGGAATTCACGTACTCGTACATACTCGTACTGGCTAGAGCCAGTGACTATGTCGGCAAGTTATTCGACCGCGGATCAGTATGTGTCGGGTTCAAATCTTGGGCTCGCCCGTCACTGACATCGCTTTTGAGTGAGGAAAGTGACGATAACATTAGCCTTATCAGCTTTTACGTAGATAAAAAGCTAAAAATGCTAATGTTATCGTCATTTTCCTCACTCGTAAGCGATGTCAGTGACGGGATAGCCAAGGATTTGAACCCCGTACATACTGATCCGCGGTCGAATATCTTACCGACATCGCCATTGGATGGAGACAGTGGCGATGAGTATTGAACAAATAAGCATTGAGCAAATTTGTATTCGTGCCGATACTAATAAATTACGATTTTAAATTAACAGTAAAATATAACTATTAATGGCCGAATAGCCTGCAATAAACAAGAAAAACTAGTTTATTTTTGTTCCAAGAAAGTTTTCTTTTGAAATGCAAGCTCCTACATTGTGCTGTTGAAGGTGTAGTTGTAACTGTTATTGTTAACAAAGCTGTTGTTATTGTTTAATTGAATGATTTGCTGCTCGTTAAAATAGCTTAAATAAAATAATTTACGCCTTTGTAGAATTCGCATGGATGTACAAAAAAGATAGTCCTACTATCTACTATCTATTTTTATCCAGAAAGAGAGAGAGGGAGAGGGGGGGGGAGAGACTATAGTATTCACGAAGTTTCGGGTTTACATTCATTTTAGAATTATGGTGTTACTATGCAACACACTTATGAAATGTGAAGACGAAGCCAACAAAAACTCAAACTTAATTCTGTACGTATAAAATGTCAATCTGGAAGGAAGCCTTTATTCTTCCAGTAATCCTATCCGGTTTAGACTGGGAATTATTTTTCCAGGATGAGGCAGCCTAAGAGAGCAGAAGATATCCGGTACAATGAACTGTATCGAGTTACCTACGCTCTACACTTTATCAACAGCTTCGTGATATTCGGTTGATTTCTATAGAGTACTAAATATACTTTGCAATTACGGTAAACCGATTGCACGTCTTTATGCTTGCACCCTTGGGCTTCTGTCTTGACGTTAAGCCCACAATACCGTCGGTTGGATTCTGGTTTACGCAGATTATTCCACGTTAACAGGACATGGTGCGCCACTGTCGCTGAGTATGGTAATTTATATATACATGTATACAAGCATGTTATAGATATATAAATAAATAAGTAAATAAATAAGTATATATATATATATATATATATATATATATATATATATATATATATATATATATATATAGCAAGCAAATGTAGTACGATTGATTATGTAAACCAAATTCACGGGCTGCATTTCTTGCGATTTTATAGAATACTATATGAGAAATACTTTACAGAATACTTTTATAGAATACTATATGAGAAATACTTTACAGAATACTTTTATAGAATACTATATGAGAAATACTTTACAGAATACTTTTATAGAATACTATATGAGAAATACTTTACACAATACTTTTATAGAATACTATATGAGAAATACTTTACAGAATACTTTTATAGAATACTATATGAGAAATACTTTACAGAATACTTTTATAGAATACTATATGAGAAATACTTTACAGAATACTTTTATAGAATACTATATGAGAAATACTTTACAGAATACTTTTATAGCATACTATGCTTCCAACGATGATATCCAGAAGAGCAACACTAAATGGTCCTATTGTTTTATTGTATGGCTAGATACTGAATCTCTACTTGTAAATCTATGCTAGTGTGGCAAAGAACATCATAGATAAATTCAATTTTGAAATTTAAAATCAATCAGCAGACAATGACTACTAAATAAAGTACTGCCTCCGATTAATGAGAATTTAAAGATTTACAAAGTAGATTAAAACTGTGGTGATTACATGGAAAGTTTTTCTGATTATGGAATAAAACTCAACTGGAAGTTGGTGTTGGAGTAATCGCGTTCACTATGGAAAAGATGGAGAAGATATTATTGAGGAAGGAGAAAGAACCTCTGGTTGAAGCTTTGGACAATCTGATTAAAGGTTTGTCTTACACTTTCAGTTTATTCTTTTGATTTACGTTTGATGCTATGGTTTGCCCATTAGGTTGTGAAGTGTCCATTGTCAAGGTTCAGAAGCTAATTATTAGTCTTCAGGATGATTTTGCCACACTTGAATTGTCAAAGACTAATAACTTGGACTTTGTTACATCTCTCATTTTAAACTTCAGTAAACCCGTTTACAGGATTTTGAGGGGAATTATCTGCTTTAAGAGGAAATTGTAGGGCGATAAAAAGCTGCTTGATGTGATATAAATCGGTCGATTATGGTAAAGGTAATTCCCGTATTTTATTATTACATACAGTTTATTGCCTCGTATTGGACAATTAACTATAAAGTAGGTTAAGAGCTGATAAAGCTAAGGTTAACGTCAGTTTCCTCACTCGAAAGCGATGTCAGTGACAGGCGAGCCCAGGATTTGAAACCCGCACATACTGATCCGCGGTCGAGTATCTCACTGACTTCGCCACTGGCTCCCGCCAAAAGTTCGTGTAACTAGGTTTGTGTAACTATAGCTATCATTACAAGTCAACGCTGTAGTATTTGTCGAAAATCCTGAAGAGAAACTGAAGCTTGTAGCCCTGCAGAATGATTGAAGAATTTGACAGGTTGGATGTGCTAGGAACAGAAGGCGATGTGTTATCTGCTAAACAAACACTGCAGCTCTTGTTTCAAGCCGCCATCATTTCTGCACGCGCCCGTCAACAAGACAAATCTATCGACAAAAACTCCTACCTTTAGAAAAATGACTAATGTGATAGCTTCTCTGAAATCATGTCTTAATCTCGGTTCGTCTCTGCATCTATTTCCTTTCATTCTACCTTCTATGACGTCTTCTATGAAACTATCCTAATACTCTGAAGCGATTACTAATAACCATGGAGAAGGAGGAAATGGGTCTTAAACAAACATCTGTGCTTCCTGACCCAGTGTGCCGTTGTGTTATGTTATCCCTTTAGAATGTATGCTATCCAGTTCTTCTTCCTGTTTCTTAAAGCATTTATTAACTCTCTATCTGTACAACTCTCTTCAGAACTTCTTTATTTGTACCTTTTAGGAGCCTTTTAATCTTTTCTATTTTTCTCCATATCCACATTTACAACGCTTCTAGTTTCCTGATATCTACCTTCCTTAAGTAAGGTACTTGTTTCACATATGTAATATAATAGCGTTGCTCATTGACCTAACTAGTTAATTTCTAGTTAAGTAGGCCTATGCTGTATTTGCTTTTTATTTTGACAGCATAAACAAATAGAAAGTTTGAAGGCAAAAAGGTTATAAGCTATGGGCCTGTTATTTGACAGAACAACAGAAGATTAGAGATTAGTCTATTAGTCTATTTAGAGGCATAGCTGGAGTTCAGTATTCTGCGGATCTCTTGGGAAAGATTTGGCGCCATTGGGACTGGCGGATCGTAGGGAGTGTTTTTGCTATCGGCATGACAGCACTTTGTTCTAGGAAATCTATTGCTTCTGCAGTCGTTTTTTATTATTCCACTTCCTGACTCTCCTTGTAGCGCAGTCACGAACAAACAGCTTAGCGGTGCCCCTGGAGTGTAGGCCTCCAATCACGTGATTATATTTAATCAGCGGCTGATTTATGAGTCTCTCTCTTAGTGCATTGCCTACTGGCAGGTCCATGTTATACAACGCCTCCACTCTTCTCTGTCTTCCGCTTTCCTCTTCATGTCCACATATGAGTGGGTTTTTAAATCATCTAACATTCCTAATCTCGACTTATCTCTGCCTCCGTTTCCTTCCATTTTAAATTCGATGACCTCTTTTAATATACTTTCCCCGTTAGAATGTGTCCTATCCAACTATTCTACATATTTCTTAATATGATTTATGAGTATCTATCAATAAATGAATGGCTAATCTTTCTTAACGTATGACTTATTTTATGAATAACAATCAATGAATTTAAGACTTTTACGTTTCTAGTTTAACGTTAAAAAGAACACACTGGAAGGTAAATTTATGTAAATAAATAACATACATTATCTTGAAATGATCAAATATATTGGTATCTATCACTTTTTAAACCACATGATAAATTCGTTAAGCAACTTAGCCCATTTTCCGTATAACCAGTCCTGTAAATGTCCGAGGTTTTACATTCAGATCAGAGCGGGTGGGATTCGAATTCGTAAGAGTTACATTCACCTCAGGATCTGTCAGTTAAAACTTCATAACGTTACTTGACGCCTCTAGCTTCTGGGCTCTATGTTAATGAGACATTCAAGGCAACGAAACTAAAGTAAAAACGAAATCACTATTAAGCCACTATCGGTGTGTTTAATCATTTAATAAAGTGATTCACTAATGAACTAACTTTAATTAATTAGTTAATTAACTGATTAAGACGTTACAATTAAACAACTTTTGTATAGATCTCGTTCTCAAGTCTTCAGCATATAGACTAGTCGACTTCTGCAAACAAAAACAGTTGACATCGTATATAGTTCTCTAGAAATTGGTTCGCTTCGAAAACATCATCTGACGTTGATATATAATAACGCATTGATTAATTTAATTTATTCAATGGGAAACCTTTGTTCTAAATATTCTATAGAACCGCTATGAAGCCAGTCTATTTATTGTTTAATATTATTGATATCAGCCTAAAAGCTTTGTGGATAATTAATCATCGTAAAAACCTTTTATCAATATTAAATTATCATTACCGTAAATTCAGCCTAATCATTATCAACAAAAAACAAACAATTCTATCACATGGTTTTATACAGACCGGATATGAGCTCCATCTGAACGTTTCTGTTTACTTAGCCTACTTGTGATAATAAAAGTATTAATAATAATAATAAATAATAATAATAATAGTAATAATAATAATAGTAATAATAATAATAATAATAATAACACATTATTGTGAAATGATCAACTGCGTTGATATCTATCACTTTTAATATCACATCTTAAATCCGTTAGGCAATTTTGACCATTTTCCGTATAACCAGTTTGACACTAGTTTCCTACTACGGTATTCTCTTTGATTTTTAATCTCACTCAATAACGAGCACTCATTGAATCTACTGGTTTATAGAGAGAGAACCATGATCATTTATTTATAACTGAATCAAAATATACACAAAGTGCATACAACTAGACAGAATACAAATATAACGGCCGTCAGAAAGAGCACAATTGAGCTCTATCTAGCTGACTACCGGAAACATAGAAACATAGCAACATAAGATTGTAGAAAAAATTGGAGATAATAAACATAGATAAACATATTTATAGCATAACAATGGCAGAGCTTTTATCGTTCGCAGAATAAGATCCTTAGTTCGAGAATTAGAGATTTCAGGTGGCTTCCCGTTATCTCTGCTTCTGGCTTGTTCTTCTTTGACCCATGCACGAAGTTGTCGGCTGTTATATTCATTATCTGCCAGTATTCTGCATGAAATAAGTATTAATAGCTAATATAAGTAGGAGGCTTGTTAAGCTGTAGCCATGGTATTAAATCGAAATTAATAGAATTATTTCATTTATTTACTCAATTTTTGCTCTAAAGTGAGTCAGCAGAACAAATAAGTCATTTTCTAGCATAGCGCAAACCAGTCGCCATATTGTCTACCCGATGATTTGTTACAATTGTTTTCTAAACATTTTATTTTATATCAAAGATGGTGCTGAATCAATAGTCCGACACCAGTATATTATACACTGACGACACAGTCTCCTAAGTGTCACTGTTTGGTATTTTGTTTCGCAGTGTAACATTATTGTCAGTTGCTATGCTATGCTATGCTATGCTATGCTTTGCCATGCTATGCTATAGCCATCTATAACCATCTAGATCTACTGCAGTTTTTTATCAGAATATTCGTGTCTATTAATAGCCGCCGTCTTAGCCTGCTTATGTTTTAACACAATTGTACATTGCTACTAATATGCATATGCTTAGGTAAAATAAGTTTTTGCTACTGTTTCTATTTTCTTTATTTCTGTTGCAATGTTAGTGAATTATTAATATTTTGTGACGACCAGTCTTCAAGTGAGCAAATTTCTGATGAGGACATCAGACACAAGTTGATAAGATTTTCCATTATAAAGTAGAAAACTGAAGTTTAGAGAAATATGGCCACTGACTTTTGATATGGTTCAAATACTGGATTGCATGTGGAGAGGCAATAACTTCAAACAGCTTAACGATGAACTCTGCTGGTAGCAATTCATCGCTGCTGATGAATGAAACCAGTAATTAAATACCACTCAGCTGAATTTAATTAATATCGGTGGGCTACGCTTATAAGATTCAGTTACACACATGGGTGTACAAGCACATGGATGTACAAACACACGGGTGTACAAACACATGGGTGTACAATCAAACAATCGTACAGCGTACTTGCACATGAGTGAACATACCACGCACAAGCATGGAGTACAAAAGCATCCATGTACATGTAGAGGTTTAGTTGACAGCGTTTTAGCATTTATAGTCGAATCTGATGCTATAATAGCTTCACAATAGCTTAGCATTATCGCCTAAGTCACATCAATCTAAACTCATTTTATGGCCACCGCACTTGGTGCAAAGGCATGATAGTAGATTCCAGTGTTATGTCCGTTAGGGTTAGGTTAGGGTTAGAGTTAGAGTTAGGTTAGGGTTATTTTTAGGTTGGGGTTAGGTTAGATTAGGTTAGGGTTAGTTTAGGGTTAGGGTTAAGTTAGGGTTAGGTTTAGGTTAGGGTTAGGGTTAGGTTTAGAGTAAGGGTTAGGGTTAGGTTAGTTTAGGTTAGGTTAGGGTATGGCTAGGGTTATTTTTGGGTTAGGGTTAGGGATAGGTTTGGGCTAGGGTTAGGTTAGGGTTAGGGTTAAGTTATGTTTAGGGTTTTTTAGGGTTAGGCTGGGGTTAAGGTTACCCTCTTAAGAATAGATTGACCGTAAACTACACGTGTTTTAATAGGCGAGTGAACAGCAAGGACTAAAATGAGAGGGGGAAGAGGGTGAAAATGAGGAAGGCAAAGGAAAATCACTCCGAAACTGTATTTTTTAAGGCTATAACCAACATTAAGTGTTGGGTAAGACATAGCCGTTTATAAAGGTATAGACTAGTTGATCGATGGGTGCTCTGCATTGAGCGTGAGAATATCTCTTGGATGTGCCACCTGACATAATTCTAGACAGAAGGAGAGATAGAAACAGAGAGAGAGAAAGACCGAGCAATGTTGCTAGCAGCTGAGTACAGAGAATTCAGAGGGCAACCCTGCTAATGGCTGTGTGGAGATGCGGACTAATTGTGGTCAGTATTGATTGTGGTCAAGTGACACTGTGGCACGAGGAGGAGGATGATAGACGAAGCTGGATAAACAAAGAGTAAGATTTAAAGTATTAAGAGACAACGATTCAACGAAGAGAGAGAGAGAGAGAGAGAGAGAGAGAGAGAGGTCAGAGAGAAAATGATAGGAGAATTATAGAATGAGACAGAGAACGAAGGAAGGAGACAGAGGTTTAAGAGATACGGATGGATGGAGAAAGAAAGAGAGAGTGAGATACAGAGACAGAGAGAGAGAGAGAGAGAGAGAGAGAGAGAGAGGGAGATTGAGAGAGAAAGAGGGTGAGATATAGAGGAGACAGAGTGAGTCACTTGACCGTCATTTATTCATGGATATGTATCCCGGAGCCCATGGACTAGTCATTGTTAGTCTCTCTCTCTCTCTCTCTCCCTCTCTCTCTCTCTCACTCTCTCTCTCTCTCTCTCTCTCTCTCTCTCTGTCTCTCTCTCTCCCCCTCTTTCACTCTCTCTCTCTCTCTCTCGCTCTCATTATCTTCTTTACTTGTCTCCTACATCGCTAAGAAAGTATATATTTCTTAAATTTCCAGAACTCTTTTAACTTTTCTCCATCCCCTTCTCTTTCTTATTGTAACGCTTGTCATCTGTTATCATCGCTCGCTGTTTTTCCTATTCGTCCTCTCTCTCTCTCTCTCTCTTTCTCTCTCTCTCTCTCGTTCTTGCTCAACATACATACATCTCAGTATCTCTTTCTCTATCGCCTTTGTCTAACCTTTGCTTCACATGCTCGTAGAGCGCTGGCCTATGCTTCCACATTTCTAGCCACTCGCACTTTGGCCGCACTAAATATTCCCACCGGATGCATTTTGTCTTGTCACCTAATGATTGAAGTCCAGCGCAATTTTCTCTTCATTCATTGCTTCCGGTTTCTTTCCCTGACGGCTGCAGCTACAAGTTCAGTTTCCTTTCGGGCCTATCATCAAAACGTTCTGTCTTTAATGGTGCTATTTAATTTAATTTGAATTTAATTTATTGAGTATAATTATAAGTAGATTAGAAATCAATGACTGGAGGATTAAATGGAAGGATAGTTACCTAATTTTATTGAATATATAGATAGAAAGGACAATTACATCCATAGGACAAACAGATCCATAGATAATTACGTTCATAGGACAAACTGATCCATAGGACAAATACATGTATGTGTATAGGACACTAACGTCCATAGGACAATTACATCAGCAGAGCAATGGACTATCAATTGCTTAGGATTAGAGAAATTGTTAAAAGAATAATTGCTATCAACCGCGTTGGTACCAAGACAATTGATATCAGAGAAATTGTTAGCCGAGCGATTGTTATAAGAGATATTGTTATAAGAGATATTGTTATGAGAGAAATTAGAAAACCTTGTCAAACTCTAACGCTAAATTTAAACCTTAATAAGCTAAGAAAAACAGCTTATGACATTATAAAAACATTAATCCAAGTAACAAAAAATATTGGTTACTGAACCTGCTGCACTACAGACGACGATAACTTTAGATTCATTTTCATTTATTCCTCTCGTTCATTTCTACACATCCGGTTCACGTCCTCTTTAAAATTGGACTAAAGTTTTCAGCGCTATGGGGTAGGTGGGGGAGATCTGGTGACTCATTCACACTTGTAGAGTGGTATCTACAATGGACCACCTCACCTCGCGCTCGTTCTATAATTAAATATTCTCGCTTGACCTGCTGTACAATGGGTTGCACAGGATCGCTCGTAATAAAGGCGAACAAACAAATTACGAGCATTAGACAATGAGAATTATATTGCACGATATTAAATTATCAATTATTAATTTATTAGTGCGTGGATTCTTTTGTATCTACATGTAGTTCATTCGCAAATTATCCGTGTGTTTTGAAGATGCAATTTACTTATTTACACGATTAGTATTAAGAATAATTAATTAATTAATTAAGTGAAACTCCATATAATTGACAGAATTTAGAACGAAAATTAAACCTTATAAACCGCAGTACATTAGATTATTTTAGCGCTTGCAAAGTTATAATTTCACTTTTATTATCTGGTATTAGGTAGCATCGAAAGTGTTAATACCAGCATTGTATAGGTCAGTTTGCTTGTATCCTGATCTGCGTGTACAGTGAAGATTCAGCTTTACAATGCTTGCAGATAATCAGAGATCAGTACCGTATGGAAGAAATTCCGGAGAGAGCACTGAGTGCAAATGGTTCAGTAGATTAGATTGATGGAATAGATATAAAGAGAGATACAATCTCAGGAATTGAGTGAAAGATGGAAAGATAAAGAGTGGGACTAGTGAAGATATTGTGCGTGAGAGAGAGAGAGAGAGAGAGAGAGAGAGAGAGAGATAGAGAGAGAGAGAGAGAGAGAGAGATAGAGAGAGAGAGAGAGAATCAGGTGTATTGAGAGAAAAATAAAGAGATAAAATGGGTGTCATTGTTAACCTTGAACATGAAGCTTGTGTGATAGAGAGAGAAGAGAGAGAGAGAGAGAGAACGAGAGAAAGAGTGGGATGAAATAAAGAAGAGGAGGTGATAGAACTGTTGGAGGGATACTGTTGATGACTAATGATCTCCAAGGAAGGACTTCCACTTCCAGTGCAATGCGGTCTCTGTTAACCCTTGCATGTGTCGAGTCATCCACACCGTTTCTTGAATGCTGCTATTATTACAACAAAATTAGCCCCCTAATAAGGGGATTCTTTTTTTAAACTTGCTTTCAACTCTGAAATACCGTGACACCAAACGTACCACGGAATCAAACTGCATTCTATAAAATGTATGTTATATATTTTTTCTTTTACCCTGGGCTTTATAGGGCCCTGGGCTAAAAAATATGATGAAAGAAAGACTTTATTTGTATTATTATTATTATTGTTGTTGTTGTTGTTGTTGTTGTTATTATTATTATTATTTTATTTTATTTACCCCGGTGTAAAGAACCTGGGGTTTGATAAAAACGATTCAAGCAATACGTGCTGAATCGCCGCCCGGCTACTTATTATTATTATTATTAATATTATTATTATTATTAATGTCTCAGGACGTTTGCACTGAAAGCAATCCAATATCATATTATACTACACTATGAATCATCACTTCAAGCTTCGAGTGAATTCCAGTCTTATTTAATTAATTAACTATTTTCTTATCTGATTCATTTATGAACTTGTTTATCATTATTAAAATTGTTCTGAATGGTATGAATGCGAAAACATGAATGAGAAAAAGTGAATATGAACGAAAGTAGAATCAAATAAGATCGCACTCTGTCTATCGCGCCGTGTCCAGTGAAAAGTCCAAAATTTATATTCCCTCTCGCAGTGTTGCTGATGAGGAAAACGCCATTGATCAAGAAGTTGATCTAATTACAGAAGCCGAGCCCTGACGAACCATAATGTAGTCTTTGTCTTCTGAAAAATCTGACTTCTCCGGTGGATTCCCATTGTCTTCTTTAGTTTACAGCATAGTCTCCGCTTACGACAGGTGCAGTTTACTATTAGTTAGTCTATTGAGTACCACAGACGCAGAAAGCAAGAAAAGGGAAAAGGTACACTATACAACAACAAAAGAAATAATCTTTATACGACTTTACAGATCTTAAATTCAGTAGAAATATATTCACACACGTCATCGTGCTTTTTGTTCTGAATTTAAACTACGAAAACGGACATAAAAGCCGGCAAATGCTGTAATGTTCCTATTATCAAAATGTAGTGCAGCATTACAATGCATAAAGGTAGCTCCTGGTCGCTAGGCATACAGTGGTGCGTGCAGATGTATAGAGAAGTAAATAACTCCAGCATGTCACATCCATCATCCCCGACTTTCTTAAATCTCAGCTGCCGACGCAAATCTCTATAGCAACGGAAACAAGAAAGGATTTAAATTCTTCCAGCGTTTCATATTCGTACAGAATCAGACTCCGCTCAGCGTTCTACAGCTTTATCACATCACGAGGTACAGTGGATTTGGTTGACCAACTTTGCGATTCCTCAATTAATCAGTGGGTCTCAGGCAGAAATGTTTTACAAAGGCTTTTTGAATAGCTCACTGGTAGAGCGTCAGGTAACGTCTTTAGGTCTTAATTGGCTGTCTTAAAGGGTCATTAGTTCAAATCCTGGACTAGCCTATAAAGCTGGTAAAAAAAGCTAATGTTAACGTCAGTTTCCTCTCTCGAAAGCGATGCCAGTGACGGGAGAGCCCAGTATTTGAACCCGGCTCATACTGTTCCGCGGGCGAGCATCTAACCGACATCGCCACAGGCTTCAGCTGTCTCATCTTATCTCTGAGAGAGTAAAATCTCTGGTGTTCACAGGAATGTTAACACAGATTTTTTAATAACAGCCTAACGGCTTAAACGTGTGATAATTAGAGGGATAGATATAATCATGGATGCACAAGCAGTTCACTGCAATAATGTGTGTGTGATATTCACTTCTACAGAATACGGCTAAATTCAGTTTTGGGTAATTGCTCCATGTTGATAATGTTGTAGAATAATCAGATTAATTTCTACTCCAGTTTTACTCTCTAATGAACAGAGACGGGAGGGAAATGAAATCGCACAGAGCACCTCTGAAACTAGGGGCAAACACTTTACAATGAAATTATTGGAAAGTATATTTTTTCTGTATGTATAAGTCTTTTTTTGTATGACTACACGCGGTATTCTAGTTTTTCATTTTAGTTTGCCGTAAGTATACCTATAATTGTACGTCTACCTATACATCTATATTCTAATTTCACTGTCAATATATCAGTAACGCTCTCTCTCTCTCTCTCTCTCTCTCTCTCTCTGAACTCACTGACTGACTCTTCCAATACTTCTCTTAATTTCTCTCCTGTGTCTTGTTTTATTTCTCTCGCAGTCTCTCTCTCACTGTTGCCTTTTACTCATATTTCCCCCTTTCGCTCTCTTTCTTTTTCTCAGACGTCCTTGACATCATCCTTGTATGAGGAAACGGACGTTAAACCTTCATTATCATGATCATGATCATCATCATGATCATCATCATGATCATCATCATGATCATCATCATGATCATCATCATCATCATCATCGTCATCATCATCGTCATCATCATTGTTATTATTATTATTATTATTATTAATATTATCATCATTATTATTAATATTATTATTATTATCTCTCTTTCTCTCTCTTTCTCTCTCTCTCTCTTTCAATCTCTCTCTCTCTCTCTCTCTCTCTCTCTCCTCTCTGTCCTATCCTCTAGTTCCTCTCTTTCTTTCATCCTCTCTTGTTGTGGTTTTACACCTTTGCAGTCTATCACTCAAGGCGACAGCTTGCCCAAGTATCGATCTGTCGCCATGTTTTATGTGCGTTTGTATGCCTGCCTATGCTTGCTTGTGTTACTCTTGAGTCTAGACCTTGCGTGCATACCCATACTCTGCTTCGATTGTATATTGATTTTCAATTTTACTTTGTAACTGAAGTTGCATTCTTCTGGCCCTACTTACATCGATTTATTTATTTCAATTTTGCATTTTGATATTGCTAAGGAAGCCGATATTTTTCCAGATTTGATATTTTGACATCTACCTTATCTGCATTCTTTGAATTAATATAGATAACTTTTTTCCCATTTTGCTTTATAGTATTGCAGAGTAGCATTTAGTGTAATAAGAGTTTGGTAAGTAGTAGATGATAAGGTACACAAGATATAGGCCTATATATATATATATATATATATATATATATATATATATATATATATATATATATTATATATATATACATGTGTATATATATATATATATATATATATATATATTTATATATATATATATATATATATATATATATTTATATATGTTTATATATAATTATATATAATAGTAATAATAATAATAAAGGTTTAGCGCCCTTTTCCACTTACTATGAGGATGTCTGGGACATCCCCCCCCCCCATCACATGTGACTGCAAATCGATAGAAAGTTACATTTTAAGCTGTTAGCAACTGTATTTTAGTGTACAGTTAACATTCAACAGATGACACTACTAATAAAATATGTATCGATCGTCATTCAGCAGAGAGCGCAACTTTAAATAATTTTCTGAAACCAAGGCTTCTTCACTGTCATGGTAAATATAATACACTTATTATATTATTAATATTTTTTTTTAATTTATTAAAAATTAAAAAATACATATTGAAAATAGTCAAAAAGAAGAAAGAGAAATAGAAGAACTCGCAAACACAAAAAACGACTCTATCAAAATGTTCAACGTCTTGAGAAAGATAAATAGACAAAAACCAAAAGAAAAACTATTTTTAAGAGAAAACAGTAACATATTACAAAATGAAAATGTAATAAATACAAAAATAACTGAACACTTCAAAGATATATTTTACAACCAAAATACAGAAATATTAACTGAAATTAAACCTGAAAAAATGAAGACACCTTTCTCTACAGATGAAATAAAAAATGCTGTTAGGAAATTAAAAACAAATAAAAGCCCAGGATCTGATGAAATCACAGCAAAAGAACTAAAAAACTGTCCTGAAAAAATTTACAATGAAATTGCAAAAATATTCAATAAAATGGGTGAAACAGGAAAATATCCAGAAGAGATTAAACTAGGAATATTAATACCCCTACAAAAACCAGGAAAAGTAAAAGGCACATGCAGCAATTTAAGACCCATAATTTTATTAAATCTTATCAGAAAGATTCTCTCAATTGTAATGATAAATAAAATATACAATAAAATTGACAAAATTATACCAGTCACTCAAGCCGCCTACAGACCAGGCAGAAGTACCACGGAACACGTCCTAACATTAAAACTTCTTATCGAAAAAGCAACAACAAACAAAAACTCAGAAATAGAAATCATGCTTCTAGACACGAGTAAGGCGTTTGATACTGTCAATAGAAATAAATTATTAGAGGATTTAAGTAAAATAATTGATCAGGACGAACTGCATATAATAAAACTTATCATTGATGATGTAATTTTAAGAGTTAAAAAATGGAGATGTAACTGGAAATGAGTTTGAAACTAATATTGGAATACCACAAGGAGATTGCTTAAGCCCGGTACTTTTCACATTTTACCTTGCAAATAGCTTAAACAAACATGAGAACCAAATTCAAATAGCAAACCAAATTGAAGAGCACTCATACTCCAAAGAAAATATACCATATGAAGAATTAATTCCTAATCATATTATAGAACATAACTATAGCATAAAGCGAGAAATGGGTATAAATATTGATCAGCAGTTTGCAGATGATATTGCATATGTAAGCACATGCAAAAATATAACAGACAAAATTCAAAAGGAAGTCAATGATAAACTGAATAAGAGAGATTTAAAACTAAACACAGATAAAACAGAAAAATATACCATTGGAAACAAAAATGATCAGGAATGGAAGAAATGCAAATATTTAGGTTCTTACTTGGATACTGAAAGAGACATGATCCATAGAAAGCAATTGTGTATGGCTATTTTTAATAAATACAAGATGAAACTAACAAATAGCAAAATAACAATGAAAACAAGAATAAATATATTCAATGCTTATATTACGCCAGTTTACTTATATAATAGTGAGCTATAGACATTAACTTCAAAACAGGAACACGAAATTGACATATTTCATAGAAGTCTATTAAGAAAAATACTTAAAATACATTACCCTCACATTATAAGCAACGACAATTTATACATCAGAACAAATGAAAAAATGGAGTCTTGCAATTAAAGCACGAAGACTAAAATGAATAGGTCACTTACTTAGGTTACCGAACAATGTACCTGTAAAACTTGCTTTAAATGAGAATAAAAAATCTCAGACAAAACAAAGAGGTTGTCAAAATAAACAAACATGGATCAAATTAGTAAATAAAGATCTCAAAGATATAAATCAAAATTTGAACATATTAGATGAGAGCATCTGTGATCTGGTTGAGGATAGAGCAAGGTGGAGTCAATTAACCTTGAAGCCTACTGCAGGGTCCAAATAGGACGTAGCGCAGTCTCAGTAGTAGTAGTATATTATTAATATATATTTTTATTTCATATTTACTTATTATATTTACATTTAATTATAATGTGCTTATTATATTTACCTTGCACTATAAAATTGGCGAGTGCTAACTCTGTGAAATTAACTTTACTTAACAACAACAGCTACAACAATAAACAAAACAAGCGTGCTGTTGTTGTCCATGACAACATATAGCACTATGACACCAAATCCAAACCGATGAGCAGAGTGTGGAGTGTAAAAACGGTCCGAACCAAATCCGGGAATTCAGTCCAAGGAAGGTTGCGGAATGGTGGCTTACGGACGTGTTAGTCTCCGTTCATGTAATTGGGTGTATAGGAATTTAGGAAAGATCGAATGGAAAAGCTTTTTACTGCCAGTGAAACTGTTCGTAAAGAAGGGAAGACTGACGAGAAGTAGTTAGGAGGTGCAGAAACAGAAAGTACCAGTTTAATAGGTGTAAAAAGAGGTAGCTTATATTATTCAGAAAACTTTACTAAAAGGTGGCAGTTTGAAGGTAAAAGTTTCGATGTTGGTAGGACATTATCCTAAAACGCTTAAGACCACGGCTAGAATCTTACCTTTAAATTGGCTGGAGCCAGTGGAGATGTCGGCACATGTGCGGGGTTCAAATCCTTGGCTCGCCCGTCACTGACGTCGCTTTCGAGTGAGGAAACTGACGTTAACATTAGTTTTACCAGATTTTTTAAAATTAATGATTGATTATTAGTTGTACAGTCAGAGAAAACGGTCGGTACTTTGACATTGTGACCTGGCCGGGCGGGAGACTTACTAAGAATTATTAAATTACAAGTGTATTATAATTATAGTATGTATTAAAATAATTATTAAATTACTAGTGTAGGATAAGTTTACTTTGGTCAATTTTTATGTTATCTTATAATTTTAAATCTTATATTTTTGATTTTGTGTAAAATTTATGCCTGTATTCATTACATTGCTATGTTATCTGTCATATTGTTACAGTCTGCGGTTTGTCAGATTGATTATGGAAATAAAAGGAATAAATTATTGAAAGGAATAGATTATTAACATGTACGATATGGGCAAAGTTGTCATGAATTGTGGGCTAAAATAGAAAGAAATAGGAGTCAGTATATGTTCTGATAAAGGTCATAACCATAATAATTATTTCGTATTTCATTTAAACTCTCGTTAACATTTTTGCATTCTTCGATGGTCACAAACAAACTATCAGCGCGCTTTTATTAATTTTAGAGCTTTTTCTCTTGTGTAACATATGAAGCTTCGATTATTACTAATTGTAGAGCGTATTCTCTTTTGTACCATAAAATCCTATGAAGCTTTTTTTAGAGGCAAACAGGAAGCAGCCCTGTAGTTTCAGTTATGATTCATTGGATTCATTTTGTATCTGGTCTGCTGTATTTTGTATTCAACTGTGCTATGCGAATGCTGACAATGATAATATCACAGTAGCATTCCGATAGGACACTTGTTGCCTAGAAATAGGCGTTAAACTAAGGTATACTATGGTATGCAGTAGTGTAGAATAGCATACATAGGAATGGTATGTCATAGTATAGTACAGTATGCAGCGAAATGGTGTACCATAATATAGCATAGTATACAGCAAAAAGGTATATCATAGCATAGCATAGTATGCAGCGGAGTGGTATGCCACAGTATAGCATAGTATGTAGCGGAAAGTAATGCCATAATACCGCATAGAATGCATCGGAATAGTATGCCCCAGTATATCATAATATGCAGCGCAGTGGTATGTAATAGTATAACATCGTATGCAAAGAAATGGTGTGTCATAGTATAACATAATATGCAGCGAAATGGTATGTCATAATATAGCACAGTTTACAACGGTACGGAATGCCATAGTATAGTATAGTGTGCAGTGGAGTGGTATGCCATAGTATAGCATAGTATGCAGAGGAGTAGTACGCCATAGTATAGCAACATATGCAGCGGAATGGTATGTCATAGTATAGCATAGTATTCAGTACAGTCGTAAATCATAGTATAGCAAAATATGCAGAGGAATGATATGTCATAGTATGGCATAGTATTGAGCGGAATGGTATGCCGTAGTATAGCATGGTATTTAGCGGAGTGATATATCATAGTGTAGTATAGTATGCAGTGGAATGGTTTATATATCAAACGATGATAGTATTGAGCGGAGGTTTATTTGTTGAATGAAATGAAATCGATGTTTCATGTAAGAGCCCCAGGTTATGTGTGTAACACAGGAGTATTCCATCTGACGTTTCCAATACCTGGGGAGATCTGCTGCAACATTGGCCTAATTTACATCACTTACCTATGAACGATGCTCGCATAAATAGTAGATTCAAGGCGCAGTTTACACTAGCTTTGGTTTTCTTATTTCCTGGAAATGTCTAGAATTTCAATATGTTAGTCTCGAGCATAATTTGCTACTGTTACAGTTACGCTGCCCTTATGTTCATGAAAATATCAAACATTTATTTTTATTTGTTGCCAAGTACCTTTCTTGGTATCTTTTTCGATTCTTTCGTTTTGCGAAATAGCAAAGGAAGCAGCGAAAAACTCGCTCCAAATCATCCAAATAGTCATCTTTAATAACGAAATATATAGTACGGCCTATATTCTTCCTTATTCGCTGAAAATAGAAAGGAAAAGTGGATATTCAAAAACTTGACCCTAACGTCAGAAATGAATTGCTGGTTGCTGACCTAACAGACGAAACCTGACCGCTGTATTTTACTAATTAATCCCCGCGGGGTTTCCCTCAGTTTACTCGTAGACCGTGTCGTGCCCGGTGTAACATAACCAGACAGCTGGACGAGATACTCATTAAATTTATTAATGAGACGACCCACTGCGTGGAAAAGTGGTAGTGGAAATAGCCGTGGACGGATGTGATAATGGTCTCGATTCTAGACTAGTTAATTCTAAATTTTTCTTGCTGCCGCCCGTTTGTTTATTGTTTTCGCAACAGCTCTATCCCAGCTTTTTAGTTAATATCTTCTTGACAGTCAGCAATCGGTTTTTCAAAAGGGATAATTTAAGTTTTACTTAATCTTCCTGTATCTCGAGTATTGGCAGAGACAAGGTGAGCGTTGGATTCGAACCCTTACTGACCGATAGTGGGATAACGTTGCGACTTTCTACCTACAATATTCGGTTTGAATATTTAAATAATCAAAGAGTCCAATTTCGGTTCAATTTTCAGCCGCATAATGTTCGTACCTGTCAATCCAGGTTAATCCACCGTATCCGCTTCCAGGGTTACCCTTTTCCCAGGGTTACACTGCTTCCAGGGTTGCCTTGCTTCCAGGGTTACCCTGCTTCCATTGTTACCCTGCTACTAGGTTACCCTGCCTCCATTGTTACTCTACTTCCTAGGTTACTCCTCGGTACCCTACCCGAAGGTTATCTCTACCCTGCTTCCAAGCAATATTATTTATAATGATGAGTGAGCTCTTTAGACCGTTTATCTCGATTTATTCGCCTTTTTATTATAAGATAACATTTACAATGAGTGGCAGATGTTACTGGTATCAAGGGTAAACAGGAAATAGCTTCTTTCATTATTAACGTCTTGAAACACTCGCGCTGCAGAAATAAACTGTAAGCTTCATCTTTATCAAAAGCTATATTACAGAAAGAAAACTTAAATTCTAGACAGTGGAAGCTCTTATTTTTACTTGTTTTCAGAAACTGACGCTAAATTCGATTTCTAATAACGTACATGGGCCGTACTTTCAGTTCATAGTGAAGAATCAAAATATAATAATAACACGCATTATAGTGAAATGATCAACTACATTGATATCTATCACTTTCAATACCACATGTTAAATACTTTAGGCAATTTTGTCCATTTTTAGTGTAACCAGTCTAGTGAATGTCCGAGATTTTACTCTCAGATTAGCGCGGCTGGGATTCGAACTCACGTGAGTTGAATTCACCTCAGGGTCTGTCTTTTAAAACATCATGTCGTTATCTACACCTCTGGGCAATTGAGACATTCATCGAAAATATACGCTAAAATGGTATTCCTCACGCTTATGCGTTTAAAATACTCCAGTCTCCAGAGCCCTGAAGACCTACATGTTGCTATATAGTAGAGAAATAATAAACCTATTCCAAGCACCCCGCTGTTTATAAGTTTCTCATTTGTCGTCATGTCTGTTTTCAATATACATCAGTTTAGTTTCGTGTAGTTTTTTGTGAGATTGTTTACGTCGGCTCTCTCAATTCTTTTCAGTGCTCTAGTGTGTGGTGGTACTTGAAGCGATGAGTGAAGATTTTATATATCACTCTAGTGGATACTTGTGTTATTTATTTGGATTAGAGTAGGGCAGGTTAGTAAACCTGCTGTATGACAAGAGAAGTAGGAGGGCGGGGTGAAGTTTTGGTTTTATTTGGGCTTTTATTTTATTTTTTATACCGTGGCTCGTTGAAATATTGTTCGACAGCGGACCAGTCGGTAAAGG
This sequence comes from Enchytraeus crypticus, assembly GCA_905160935.1. NCBI lineage: Eukaryota > Metazoa > Annelida > Clitellata > Enchytraeida > Enchytraeidae > Enchytraeus > Enchytraeus crypticus. The sequence goes on from CAJHZI010000528.1 coordinate 2,266,792, forward strand.
GTTCAAATCCCTTGCTCTCCCCGTCACTAACGTACTATCGAGCAAGAATTTGACGTTGAGCTTGGCTTTAGCCTTTTATATTTACATAAAGTTGAGCAAGGGCCACGCGAGCGAGTAAATTAAGAAGCTAAATGTCTAAATTTTATTGAGTTGATGTTAAGCTAAGCATGGAATTTTGTCCGGGGAACTGAAGCTATCGCAGCAAGCAGCCTTATACTGAAGTTTCGGAGGTTATAAAGTTGTTGGATTACCCGGGTAGTCGGCTTTTATTGGGCTGATCAAGTGGTATCGGCCAAGTGGTTTGAACTTTGAAGTATTACTGACTAAATACTAATAGAAATAATTATGTATATAGTCATATAATATGTCTTATCTAACTCTTCTTTCAACTTCTTGTCTATTAACTGTCTACATGGACTCATGTTGGATGTGTAGTCAACTTCTTGTCTATTAACTGTCTGCACTGGCTCTGTAAGAACGTCTTTATTTGCTTTTTGTTGAGTCCAATTAATCTTTTTCCATAGCCATATTTCCAGTGCTTCTATTTTACTGATGTATCCTACTTCTTCCTCAATGCCCACTTTTCATAATTAAACATTGTGATTAACCATTGTTTTATGGAAGAATATTAGAGTAGCCAGGATCGCTAGTCTGCACTACTTCATTATATGTACTGCATTACTAATTTACTATACTACAGGAATACAATACTTCATCTATAATATTAGCGGAACTTATAAAGTTTAGCAAAATCTCTTATCTCTTCTCATTGCAGACAATTCTTTGCTTAAAGTTAGATAGGCACTTAGGATTGGGAAGCCTATATGTTAAAGACTTTCGCCGCCGTAACACTATAGAACTTAGCCGGTGGCATGATGGCAAGCTGTTTGTTTGCAGATCAGTAGATGCAAGGTTCAAAATCAGTGCCCTAACCGTCGCCGGTATGCCTTTCTGACAGAAAGCTGTCGTTATGCCATGCTTGAGCCATTTAGCTTTATCACAATTGTTAGAAGTACCAGAGAAATCGTAAAAGGTTGAGAAACGTTAGGTTTCAGCAGAGCTCAGGCGTTGCCGATGTTATCTCTGCGATGATATGCAAGCCATCTTCACCGTTTAATTATTTGTTTAATTAACGGCATGGTTAAACCGCCACAATAATGCAGATGTTGTAGAATATCCTACTAACATACTGTGTTATGCATATCCTCTTGCATTTACCTTCGTAATAATAGTTACAGTAGATCCTTTTAAAGTATAATATATAGTTAAATGCTGGTGTTTTGTTACCAGTGTGTGTGTTGTAAAGCTGATTAAGCCTGGATATTAACAAATGTTCTGAACCGGAATTACCACGGCATACGTACTGTGGTACCAGAATAATGCTTCAAAAACAAAGCATTATTCTATTTATCTTTCTGTAGATAATTTAATGCATGTGTTTAACTTATTATTTTATCCCGACCCTAGTTAAACTGCGATTCAGGGGAAGATAATGATGATGATGACGATGACGATAATGATGATGATGATGATGATGATGATGATGTGTAGCTTATCAGCACTTTGGAAACGATGATTGACAGTGGTATCAATATAAAATAACCAAGTGTACACACCTAAGTGTACACGACTAGGTTTTTATTCGCCCCTCGGACGAGAAAAGCCCGTCTAGCTACGCAGTCTCGAACAAGCGACCTTTCATTCAAGAGGCGAGCTCTCTACCTACTGCGCCACGAGGCGTTTCAACCATCAAGAATAATTTATAACAAAATTTAAAAATACGTGACTGTAGACAGCAAAAAGAAAGAAAGGAGCCAATAGATGAAGAATTGAAAATATGCCGAGATTCATAAAATATCCCAAAATAGATTTTTTTACAAGTGCCGCTTGTAACACTAGCGTAGATAACAGGCTGTCTGTTAAATGTCATTTGATGTAATCTATCTGTCATGCGATTCATGTGATTCTCATTCTCCATTTGCTCCAATACTCCTGCTACTAATATTATTTTCCTGCATTATGGCCGAATACATTAAATATTAATTTCGAGCGATTATTATCAGCTGATCGCTAATTAATTGTTGAAATTGTTTTAAATTACTTTATAATATGCAAACAGTTTTCAGGATAGATTAGACTGGATAAAGCTTGGCAGTAGATTATACGAAAATTATGCGCCTATTTTCATGCAACAGCCGACAGGAACGGGAATGTTGTTTTCATTGACTATGCAGAGAAAGAACAAGGAAAACCACTTTAGGGAATATATTTTTGTTTTAAAGATGGTACATTTAATTGAATGCAAGCATTTCTACATTTTGTTTAGTGTGAGCTTTGGATCCAATCCAACTGTTATTCGACTATATGCTCCTTAACGAATGTGATAACAGCCTGTAAAGAATAACTTAACACAATTGCTCAGGAATACGTGCTTGGGCATATATCAGATGAGGTTAAACGAGTTAAGCTATTTACTGGAAGATGAGTATTGCGCAGAATTCCTTACTGAAAATGTAATCCTAAATTTAATAATATTTAATTAATATTTAATTTAACAAGGTACTGAAAATTTAATAAACCTTTATAATTATTTGTAATCCATAGACAGAGTTCTATTTTATTTTATTTTAATTGTTTTCACCTTCTGAAACAAAGTGATCCTGAGTGACTTTTTTGTAGTCACTCTTTTGCTATTCTTGTTCATTAAGGGTATGCTGTAAGAGAGACACACTCACATACAGTGATACAACTAGACAGACATTGAGACAGATAAGAAGCCTGTACTGTGTGTTTAGTAAGAAACCTTTTATATAGTCGGTTGATTGAACCTAGACGAGTAGAGGTCGTGGTCGCTTTATGTGTGATAACGCTTTAGGAAAACCCGTTAATGTGAAGCATCGGTGGTTCAGTGGTAGAATGCTCGCCTGCCACGCGGGCGGCCCGGGTTCGATTCCCGGCCGATGCACATTTTGCATTTTTCTTGCATCTCTGCATAGATACTGACGGAGTATCGGAAAAAATTTTTTGTTATTCGTTAAGCTTTACCTAACGTGAAGCATCGGTGGTTCAGTGGTAGAATGCTCGCCTGCCACGCGGGCGGCCCGGGTTCGATTCCCGGCCGATGCACATTTTGCATTTTTTCTTGCATCTCTGCGTAGATACTGACGGAGTATCGGAAGAAATTTTTTGTTATTCGTTAAGCTTTACCTAACATGAAGCATCGGTGGTTCAGTGGTAGAATGCTCGCCTGCCACGCGGGCGGCCCGGGTTCGATTCCCGGCCGATGCACATTTTTATTTCTACTATAAATTGTACGTTTATATCTTTCCTTAAGTCTTCTCACAATTTAGTCAAATGTTGATAATCGCGTTAATTTATTTTAAGTTCTATTGCCGTATGATAAGCTGAGAGATGTTAAAAAATCTTTGTTATTATCAAATCAGTGGTGTATAATTCGACAGCAGCTGTTGTTTTGCTAAGCCTGAAATGGTTGAACCAGATACGGCGTGGTCCAACTTCTTTAATGTATAATGTTATACTAGGTTACACTAGTAAGAGAATATCCTGCTACTTAAACATTTCTCGCATATCAAAACATCCACGCACTGGTAAACTCTATACCACTACTGTCTACTTTCTAACCGTTATTACCTACAAGGGCTCCGTTTACATCTGAAATTTTCGAAAAACAGAAAAACAGAATTCTTCTTTAAAGTGTGCGGCATTTATTAATATAAATTCTTATTCTCATCCTTAAAAATCATCATCATCATCTTCCATTCAATCCCAGTTTAACCAGGGTCGGGATACGAATAGACTGTCTCAAATCCTCTTTGTCCTACATCATATCATCAGTAAATCCCCTATTTGAGACTTTTCCATTCGTTAAAGTTTTTGTAGAAAATTCTGGAGCCTAGGCGCTCACCAACCGAATTCTGACGTTGATATTCTCATTCTTAAAAAAAGTTCTGAAAAGCTTCAGTGTTCCAAAATTTTATTTTAGATCTTCCTTCGCAATTGAAGTTTTGCTATTGTAATTCTGTAATGTTTGACTCGGCTATGGTTTAATATCATGGCGGGCTAAGGCTTGTAGAACTTGCACTTGACTCAAGGGCATTGCATTAGCTGTTTACATTCACATCCTGGTGACAAAAAGTCAAATATGCACCCATAACTTTCGCTACAATGTTTTATCCTTCTCTGACACTATCCATCGTTCTTCGTAAAAATTTTCACATACTATTTATTCTATCTATTTATTTATACGGCCCGATGTAAACACAAAAGTGAAGGTTGATCATATTTGTTGTCATCTCAAAGGCGGTTGAACTGGTGTATACTTATAGAAGTCTGCCTTTGATGTTTTTTATTATCACAGTGTTTGGTTATATCATTTATGGCCAAGTTAAACCACTAAACAATCGGATTTTTTTATTTTTAGGCAGATATCATTCAAAAGATTTTTATTTTTAGCTTATAGGCCTAAGCATAGCTTTGGCGTATTATAAGTTGTCATAGACATCAATGATACTGTAATTGTGTATTGGAACGGTAGTTTTACATTTACCGAGAAGAAAACTTATACTGACCATCTGCACTTCAGTATGCAGCCGAAATACTGTTACTAAATTAGCTATGTGTCTTTACTCGTATCCTCACGCCTCACGTTGATGATAAATTTTCTTAATTTAATCCCAATTTCTTTACAATTAGAGGTCAGAACTGTAGTTGACCTGTCTCAATATTTGGCATCAAATCCTGCTTGTTATTAGTACTAATTGTATGACAGTATTTTACGGCATTTATGTCTGTGAAATTAATTCTACGCGTTGGCAGTGAATATAAAATATAACGAACTAAATATAACGCACACAGCTGACAAGCAGAACCGGGTCTTGCTGTATTTAATGCAGTAATTTCACAACGAGACTATCTCAATTTTATATCATGTGTACACGACCATGGGCTGCAGGTCAGATTGGCTCTTGATTGATGGCATTTATCATTAAACGAGCTCTTCTGAATATCAAATAATACCACAGAGTGTAGACCTCCGCTCAAAACACAGCCTAGACCTACAGTGCTAGAGTATCAGGACAAATTGCTCCTGCTTATGATGCTCATACGAACAACGTTGCACATCTAAGACAGTAGACAAATAATTTAGAGTACGACAGCACCAGCTTATAAAGTAGTCTAGAGGACCAGATTTTGTTTCCATACTTTTATCTTCCTTTTCTTAGAGTTAATCTCGCTTTTCTGCAGGGTACGCTTGTCGACATTCTACCTCCATTTGCCGCGTTCGTGGATATCTTCCGAAGTGACTTACTATGCGCATGTCCTCGAATATTACCGTATGGATTCAGATGTTTCGTTGTTTCCATACTGCTATGGATATTGTAATTGATATTACAAATATAATATTATATAAAATGTGTGCTTACACACAAACATTTTTAGTTACCATGGTGTGCGTACGGGGCTGAGATTCAAACTTTCAGACTTCGGCTTATTAGCAAGCGCTCTGAGAACTCGAAAATCAAACTTGGGCACATTAAACCTTAGACTAGGCCTATACGTTAAAGTTACTCTGAACATAATGGCATCATTGATTTTAAGTTAAGAAACGGAAAGCGTAATAATCTCTGCATTGCAATTGATCTGTTAAAATTCTATATAGGCTCTATGCTTTAATTCAGCAATGTGAGAGGTTTTGTTTATTCCACGTTTTCCATGTTTACACCAAGGTGATCTCTAGATAGATTTCTAATTGACAGTGCTTGTATTTCCGGGGGTTCATGTTTACAAGCACGGCCCTATAAGATTCCTATTCTTTTATTCAGCTAGAAAATTCACTGCAGTGGACCCAGCTAGTGGTTTTGAAACTCAAATAGTGAAAATTAGTATCCTGCTATATCAAGTTCAACAGCTTATATATTAGAAGGTGTCAAATTAATTTAATTATCTATACTTCGTTTATTGATTAATTATTAAGATTAATAAACTAAACTATATCAAATAAATAAATGTATTGACTTAAATTGCACGGCATACCATGAACTTTTCTTCCTATAGGAAGAAGAGATGGATAGGATACACTCTAAGGGGGGAGGTCTATTGAAAGAGGTCATAGAAGGTAGAATGGAAGGAAAAAGAGGCAGAGGCAGGCCGAGATTAGGTATGTTAGATGATTTTAGATGATTTAAAGACCCACTCATATGTGGCAATGAAGTGGAAACCGGAAGACAGAGAAGAGTTGAGGCGTTATATACCATGGACCTGCCAGTAGGCAGTGCACTAAGAGATTATATATATATATATATATATATATATATATATATATATATATATATATATATATATATGTATTATACTAAGAGAATGATGACAAAGCATTATTTTATTTAATAAAAATGTAAACCGGCAAAGGAAACCTTCAGTCTGAAAGGGAAGCGGAATTAGGGGTTGGGAGTGATTGAGTAGTTGTAGTGGAGATGGGAAGAGAAGTAAAAATGGAAGGGGGCTGTTAATGTTGTACTCAACCTGTTTTGAAGTTTAAGCTTTGCGTAGATCATATAAATTTTAAACCAAATTTTTGCATTGATTTTTTGCGTTGATTATTTAAATTTTAAACCAAATTTTCTGCAGTGATTTTATACATTTCTCTCTTACTTCTACAACCCTCATCTCGCAGGGATCATTCGTTCAATAGATCAATGAACTCACTGTTTATGTTTTGGCTATGAAAGTGCACATTGTAGAAAAAGTTTTAAGCCTTCCTTTATCTATTTTTAAAGTGGCCTTTATAATCGGGCAAATGTGGCTTTCAAGGTGATTTTCAGTTTAGGAGCAGATATGATTATCGACGCTGACTTGGTACTATAATAACTATTTGTTGATTGTGTGTTTTGAGGATAGAAATCTAGATATTACGCATATAGTTGCGAAAATAATTTCTAATCAGAAATATATTATAAATAGTTCGCTATTCAGTGTATCCCTTTCGAATTTTTGTCATTCTGTATAATAAAGACATATCGTAATTTAGCTTCAATTGTTTCAAGGAATAGATCTTTTCGGTAATAGCTATAAATAGAACATCAAATATGTGGACACCAAATATAAACAGTGGACTAGAAAAAGTAAACACTGCATAGAATACTATTGAGATGTACTAGTTCTTCATAAAATTTCTAATACAAGTTTTCTTTAGAAATGTTATTTACTTTACAACCTACTACACGGATATTAATTAAAGAATAACTTAACACTTATAGTTTAACTCTTTCACCCATTATAACGGTATGCATGCATTATAAAGAAGTTATAATATAGACCCATTACCTTTACATGTAAATTTAGGTATCAGATGTCAACAAAAATAAACCAGCGTTACCATACAACAAAATATGTTTTCAATTACCGAACTGATCTATTAAAAAATCAAGCGGCATCCGATTCCGATGCTTGTTGAATAATTACTTTAAGATTGTGTACTGTCATTCATTTATTCACAAAAATTAAATAATTTTTAATTCGTTGACTAATTTTTGAATTTAAGTCCTAAACCTCTTTTTAGATATGCTTAATAGTGACAGGCGATTTAACTATTTAGATATATACCGATCTATGGTCCAATGGTTTGTATCTGTGCCTGTGCTTCTTCTACAAAACACTTGTGGCACAAAAACTATTTGTACAAGTTTAAAATCTTTAAACTAGGGTTGGATTTGTTGAATTTCCAAGGGGGTCGTTAGGGGGGGGGGTCGAAGGCTTGCCAGAGTGGTCATCATAGCTTTGTCACAATTAAGGGAGTATTAAAACTGGTGGTTTAAAACCGTTGTTCGCCGACCGTCGGCCTGTACGGTCGTGTTAAGTATGGACATGGCTGAGTGTAGCAATGTTATAGTCGATACATCTGACAACTGTATTGTAATCGTATGGGAACTTTTATGCTACCTGAAATGCAAATTAGGTAAACTTTCTATCGTAAAGCTAATGAGTATTATTGGAGGCTTTTATTCGGCGGATGATATTACAGTAGCAAAAGAACGTCTAGTTGATTCTGTTGACAACTTGGGTCTTGAGAAATGGCCCAAACCTGCTAAACGTAAGAAAAGCGAGAATAGGTCTAAAACGGAGCTAAACGACATATTCAATGTCTTCGCTTTCTTAGATGAAAACTTACTGCTGGAGAAGCTACCTAGTTTTGTAGCTGCTAATGTGGGCAACCTACCTTCATCAAGGCTCGAGGAGGGTGACCTACGTTGTGTACTTAACAAGCTGGATAATTTGGATATAAAACTGGATAATTCTGTAGTCGCCTCGGCTCCTCTGGATATATTGCAGCATATTAATGATCTGAAATCTATGATGGGTAAGCTGACTAATATAGAATCTCAATTAGCCTCGCTTTCCTCTGGTCAAGTAGAAAAGTTGACTGGGCCTAAACTTCTCAAAGAGTCATCTTCTCATTCCGTCACTGCTCTCTCCAAAGCACTGGGTAGATCATGGGCGGAATTGGTTGAAACTCCACGTCATTCTTATCAAAGTGGAGGTGAAAGAACATCTGTGACTGCGGAGATGGACACTCATGGTATGGACTCGGAGGGATATCAGCGTGTTCTAGGAAAGAAAAGAAAACGCAGTCCTACCGTTGCAGCTAAACCTAAGGATAACTTATCATTGAAACCTAAAAGCAAACCTAAAACAATTATTGGTTCTAATACCCAGTGCGTGATTAAAGCGGCTCGTGAACTTAGGAAAAGCAAAACATTATGTCTCTAACATTGATAAGGAGACAGGCTGTGAAGAATTTCAAAGCTGGTTAAAAAATTGTAATATTAAAGTCCACAATGTATTTGCAGCTAAGACACGATTCGAAAATTCGAATGCATTCAGGGTCAACATTGATGCTGATGATGTTAATAAATTCATCTCTGAATGCGGCCCACATCTGATTATAAGAGAATGGGTATTTAAACCTCAGCCCAAACTTTTAGTTGTATAGGATGTCTACACATGCTACTCAATTAGATGATAATATCTTAATGTTATAATAAATTACAATATGTATGGTTTTATTCAAGGCATAACTATTTTAAAATCGATATGCATTAATTATAAGGCTGATGTCATTTTTCTGCAGGAACGCTGGTTGACTCCTGATCAGTTAAATAATTTTAATTATTTTGATGATATATGGTGATGATATATATGATATATAAGATATATGGTGTTCAGTTCTTCTTCTGTGGGAAACATTTTGAAGAATAATATTTTACGTAGTCGTCCTATAAAGGTCTGGCCTTTCTGCTAGATATTAAATTATGTAGTTTATTTAATTCAGTATCTTTGTTGCATGTAAGGATCGTTATATGATTTAGACATTGAATAAGTTATTATTAGTTAATATTTATCTTCTACTTGTAAATATGCACTGAAGCGTGACGAGTTGGAGTTAACGTTCAGTAGGTTAGAGTCCGATATTGCTTGAAATAATTATAGCTATGCAATAATTAGGGGGTGACATGAATTGCAATTTGTTGAAGACGAATAATCAATCCATAAATATTAATACCAGATTTAATAGTCTAGGTTTTAAGTTGTGCAATGCACATCTTGAGAATCCCAGTGAAATTAAATATACTTTCGCCATGGAGAAGCGTAATGCTGGATAAGCGTAATGCTTATTCGTATATTGATCATTTTCTTGTCAGTTATATTATTATGAAATTTGTACATTCGTTAATTGCTATTAAAATTTTTGGCAATCTATATGATCACGTACCAGTTGTTTTGAACCTCAGGTTGAAGCTATTGTACCATGTATTGTTAATGATAGGTTGTTATGTGGTTAGGTTTTTGTCACGAAGAAAATCTGGTTTTAAATAAGTAATTGGTAAATTATGGTTTAACCAATTAGCCATTTAAATTATTTTTAGTTCTGTTGAGATTTATTTGTTATCAAAAGGAATATCTTTATGTTGTGTCTATAGGTGATATTTGTTCATTTTTCTGTTTTCGTTGTTTGTTTACTGCCATTATTTTGGTGAAATAAAGATTATAAAACTTTAGTCAGGAGGTCACATATCTGTCCAGGGAGGTCGAACCCCTCGATCCACCATATAATGGAAGGAAATAGAGGAAGAGGCAGGCTGAGATTAGGTATGTTAGATGATTTAAAGACCCAAAAAATGTGGAAATGAAGAGGAAAGCGGAAGACAGAGAAGAGTGGAGGCGTTATATACCATGGACCTGCCAGTAGGCAGTGCACTAAGAGAGAGAGAGTATTATTATTATTACTATTACTACTACTACTACTACTACTATTATTATGATTATTATTATTCACTGCAATTTCCGACTTATTTCGCTTAGTTATCACGGTTGTTGAAAGGTTGGTAACCATACTAGGAAGGGAATTGCCATTGGATGGATGGGCTCTTTCATGCTATGCTACGGCCTAGCCATTCGAGCGCCTTGTCTATTTAGCTCCATTATCAGTGAATAGACCTACGTGCACTGGCTGTGAACGCACTCTAGTGCCGATCTAGTGCAGTGGCTGTTTTACACACTACAATGATGAGTATGAAACAGTCTAGTGTCATTTAAACATTTATATTTGAACTATACAATGTATTAAATTGTATAACATAGGCATCAGACATGTAAATACATATATGTTGTATGTATATCCTAATAGTTACATTTTATGCCGTGCAATTTAAGTCAATACATTTATTTATGGGATATTTACAGTGGCGGATCTAGGGGGGGGGGCCAGGGGGCCCGGGCCCCACCCCTTAGGTCCGCCGATAAAAAAATTTAAACTATATTTTCGTTGTTTCTGTGGCATTTGCGATGTGTAAAAGTTATGTTAGTAATGGCAGTGGTTAGGGGGGGGGGGGGCGGGAAGGGGTACGAGAGGGAACTCGGTTACAATAGCTCGATTTTTTTTCTAGGATAAACTAGGAGCCCTGTATAGTGGAAGGGGGCCCGAAGTGTTGACCGTTTCACTAGCTCTCAATTTTCACTTGAACCTTTTGCATTAGAGGAAAAAGGTATAAGTAAAAAATATGAACTCAGTCCCGTATCAGTGGTGCAAAGAGCCTTGGCTGGGAGGTGCTTAAGGCCCCCCCCCCCTACCGCCAGAAATAGGTCACTTTTGCAATTTTTTCGAGATCCGCAGAGTTTCTTCAGAGGTGAAAAATTAACCTACTTTTTCCAAAACAAATGTAGGATTTTAGGTTTTCCCCTGACTTTAGTACGGGTATGAGCGGGGGGGGGGATAAACTATGGGGATACACTCACTCTATGAGCCAAACGAAGTAGTGAACAAATTTTGAGCCCGCCTCCCCCCCCCGTACAACAATTTGTCTGGTTGCGTCATTGTCCCGAAGAAGGCGGGGCGTAAGCAAAATATGTGCACACTCAAAAATATTTGGGGCCCCCCCTTAAACAATTCCTTGATCCGCCCCTGCATATTTAGATGATTATAGTTCTGAATTAATTCTGCTAAGTTTTAGAATTGATCGACTTAGAATTGAATAAGCGCGGTAGGAGCTTACTGCCGTCGATACTGAAGAAAACAAGGGAAAGCTATTGAGAAGATAAGATCTGGTGTTAATGTGCTTCAAAAGTTGGATAAGCTATATACTTATAATATACTTTCAATTTTGCCAGAGAAATTCGTTGCACTGGAGTAGTTTTTCTTTCATTCATTGATCGCTACGTACTTAGTTGCTAATAATTTCTGATGCATTTTGTGCAATCCGTACGAATAGCATAACAGAATAGAATAAAACCAAAAGCTAGAACTGAACTAAGCTTGACGTCAGCTATCTGCTCGATATTATGCCTATGACGATGAGAGCGCATAATAGTTTACGACTTAAGAATAATTTAAAAATACTTCAGTATTTGGTACTTTTATTGTTAAAAATAGAAATTTAAAAATAGAAATAAGATATAGAAAATAGCAATTCCGTAACACATAAAAAGATGCAACAGTTATATATAAATACGTGTACATTTGAGCATTTTTGTTATATATATATATATATATATATATATATATATATATATATATATATATATATATATGTAACAAAAATGCTATAATATATAGATATAAAGATATATATATCTATATATTATATATATATATATATATATATATATATGTATATATGTAATATGATATATATATATGTATATATATGATATATAATATATATATATATATATATATATATAGTGGTTAAACATTTATAACGATATCCCCTTTCCCTATGTGTATTTCGAAATAGACACTTAGACTATTAATTGAATGATTATTTATTTAACAAAATACTCGTATACCTAATTATATGCTAACTACTAATTCAGTAAACGAATCAGTTTGTTGGGTGATCCAGTAATAGTTAGTGAGTGTCAGAGAAGGTGATACAGGAATATGAACCTATATCCTGGGCTCGCCCGTCACTGACATCGCTTTCGAGTGAGGAAACTGACGTTAACCTTAGCTTTACCAGCTTTTTAAAACATGTATATACCTTAGACTTCACATTATTTTCTCCGAGATTTGTTATAGAGAAACCTAACAGGCGAAAGAAAATATAGTAATGGGCCTAAGCTCTTGTTGGTATTTCTGTGTGCTTCTATGCTGCTGTATAATATTATGTGTTATATAATAATAGCACACATTGTAGAGAAATGATCAACCATGGTGATAGCTTTCTATCTTCCACTTATCTAAACCTGTAGGCAATTTAGTCAATATATTCCGTCTAACCAGTCCAGTGAATGTCCAAGATTTTACTCCCAAATCAGCGCGGCTGGGATTCAAACCCACGAGAGTCTGTTACTTAAACTTCATGACGTTACCTGACGCCTCTAACCATTACGCTATTGAGACAGTCATTGTGCCCGTATATGTGTATATATTGGGCTTGTATGTGTATATATTTTCTATGTGTATGTAATGCCTGTATGCATGAGTGTGTATGTATGTATGTATGTATGTACGTATGTACGTTTGTATGTATGTATGTATGTATGCATATTTATGTGTGTGAGTGTGTGTGTGTGTATGTGTGTATGTGTGTTTTTGTGTGTGTGCGACGTACACAGACACATACACACACTATGCATGTGTGTATAGCCAAGCATATAAGTTTGTATATATTGTCTAATGGCGGTGCCGCCGTGGTAGGCATCGCTTGATTGACTGCATCCATGTATCATCATTATACGACTAGCCTCTCCATGTCAAGTCTACTGTAACAACCTTCAACCTTCCCTCCATCTTCCACAGCTGTTATATCTGTCAAATATATCAGGTCCCTTGAGTCCGCTGTGGATGATAAAACTGACAGAAAGACTCTGTTGTATGAAGACTTTATGATTTTGTGAAAAATAATAAAATAATATTTATTAGTACGTATGTTGATGATGAGTTAATGCTGAAGAATAGACCAACCGTGGACTGCACGTGTCGTAAAATGCGATAAAGCATTGAGATCCAAACCAACGTCACAAAGGGCATTAGGTTGTTGAGCGCCTAGTCTCTATAAATTGTTACAAAATTTTCTAAAATGAATGGAAAACCTTAAAGAGGATTGACTGATGATATGGCGTAGGACAGAGAGGAATGGAGAAAGTCTATTCGTATCCCGACCCTAGTTAGAGTGAGATTCAAGGCAAGATGATGATGATGTTGAATTTTGTTGACATTGAGTTTTGTAAATTTGTGTGAATTTGTTTTTGTTTTGCTTGTCTTTCCTGGAGTTCATTCGTTTAGCTAATATGTTAGCTAATAGCGATGTTTTGTGTGTTTATATGTCACTGCTACACATACAGCTACATCTGGACTTGTCATAGATATACATTGTAGTCGTATAATATTTCTGTGATCTTGAGGCGTCCAGACAATGTTAACAACGATGCACGTCCCTGTCATTGCCTTTTGGCGAGAAACCGGACGTTAAATTCTGATTGATTGATTGAAGTTGAGTCATTGTTAGAATATGTGGAAGTGGAATAGGGTATGAAGCTTAAACATATGAGCGGGAGTGGAAATTTTTTTAATTGTGAGTTAGGGGGCTTAGGAAGCATGCGTCGATGTTCTGTATTGGGGATGGATGCCCCTATTTCTGTCATAAGCATAATATTATATACCACAGGCTTTACATTCTTAGTTAATCTACGCAGATATGCGAAGGTCATCTTTCGGGATGTATTTAATTTCCATCAATGTGAAATACATGGAGTCGTGAACTTGATCGTTTTAAATATAATTTGAAAGCTTTCTAGGACGCTGTTAGATCGTTGGTAGAACGCTGGTACAACGCTAGTAGAACGCTAGTAGGATGCCGGTAGAGCGATGGTAGAAAGCTAATAGAATGCTGGTAGAACGCTGGTAGAACGTTGGTATAATGCTAGTAGAACGCTGGTATAATGCTAGTAGAACGCTGGTAGAACGCTGGTATAATGCTAGTAGAACGCTGGTAGAACGCTGGTAGAATGCTAGTAGAACGCTGGTATAATGCTAGTAGAACGCTGGTAGAACGCTGGTATAATGCTAGTAGAACGCTGGTAGAACGCTGGTAGAATGCTAGTAGAACGCTGGTAGAACGCTGGTAGAACGCTAGTATAACGCTGGTAGAACGCTAGTATAACGCTGGTAGAACGCTAGTATAACGCTGGTAGAACGCTAGTATAACGCTGGTAGAACGCTAGTATAACGCTGGTAGAACGCTAGTATAACGCTGGTAGAACGCTAGTATAACGCTGGTAGAACGCTAGCGATGTGTAGGTACGTGTGTTGTAACGTTGCACGGATATGAGAAAATTTATTACACTGTGCCAAGTTTTTGTCGAGTTGTTGTAGACTTGGTGAGTGGGTATTGTGTATAGTTCATTCAATGCTTGTGAAGAGCGTATGAGTAGATGTATCACAGTACATAAGTAGAGCTAATGTAACGTGGGACTTATAGAAGCGTGAATGGTTTATTGATTTGATATGCCCAATGTGTAACACGAGAGCTCATACTGTAAACAGTAGCCAACATACTAATGTGCTGATGTTTACACGTTTTCACGCTCAATGATGTGTCATTATACACACATGCGCACAAATATATATATATATATATAATATATTATATATAATATATATATAATATATATATATATATATATATATATATATATATATATAATTATTATATATATATATATAATTATTATATATACTTTACGGCCCATACGCTTGTGCATCTTATTGTCTTATCTTATTGTCTTATTCAAATATTGTTTTATATTATTTATTTTACTATACTATATCTGTGTTGAAACCAAATTTTATAAAAGGAATAGAAGATATATTATATTGCAGGGGGTTGATTTGCTATTTTGCCATGAGACAGAGGAGTGGACAAGTCCGTTCGTATCCCAATCCTAGTTAAATTGGGAGTAAAGGTAAGAAGAAGAAGATGAAGAATATGAAGAAGAAGAAGATAATGGCTGAGTTTAGCAGCTGCGTAAAATGCAGACTACAACATTGATGACGAGTTTCACATTCAAAGATGGTTTTCGTCGACACAGCCTATTGCTATAGGCTGTGTCGACGAAAACCATCTTTGAATGTGAAACTCGTCATCAATGTTGTAGAAAGACAGCACGCTACTAATACACCATTGAACTTCGATAGAATATCGTAGTATAAAGTCTGATCAAGATTTTATTAAAAAGCTTAATGGAGAGACGGGAAATACTGAAGCAGAGAGAGAGAAAGCTGCAGACATACAGTTAGAGATACATGCAGACATCACGTTGTAGGACGGTATTTTCACTGCCGCTAGGTCGCCGCCTATAGGTAGCTACGAGATCTGAGTGCAAGACCTCAGACCACTATATGTACACAGCAAGGCAATAAAACAATTGCAAAAAGTGTACATCGTACCCATATTAAAACTGTTCTGACAGGCTCGACACAAGTTTCTAACCAATGAATTGCAAATGTGGACATTGTGGTGCATTATAAAACCTTAAAAATGTACTTGTCATAACTCCTTAGCCGATGAGATATTATACAGTATTAGAGATATTATCAACGTACATTTGGTAGCTTTCGTTGATTTGTTTTTAAAATTTGTTGAATATATGTAGCTGAGGCAAAGCTTCCTACTTCAATAAAATTATAAGATTAATATTAAACTAATATTATGAGCTATTTTACCAGTCTATAGTTAAATATTCTGCTTTTATCTAGTGTCCCATTTGAAGTGTACATCTGATTAACATAACTGATATATTCTGCTGTGCCACATATAGATCTGTTAATATGGCTGATATATTCTACTGTGTCACATAGATCTGTTACCGTAACTGATATATCGTACTGTGTTACACTATATCTGATTAACATAACTGATATATTCTATTGTGTTACACTGGATCTCTTAGCATAACTGATATATTATTCTAATGTGTCACACCAGATATGTTAACATAACGGATCTTCTGTTAATTTATATATTCTAATGTCACACTAAAAATCTGTGAGACGGATTCCTTTTTTTCCTCTAAAAGCGGCTTCTTAAATTTTCATATTGGTTTGCAGTTTTTTCCCTTTACTAAATATTCCATTTAGCAAGTCTCTTTTGGAGTCATCTCTGTGCTGAGTATCACAGGAATGAATGAATGAAAAATCGTTTGAAATAGAACTTCTGAGCTGTGAAGTCAGTCTGACCTTTTGACCTCGTGTTGAATTAACAACTTGACCTGTTGCCTTTCGTTCAACCGCTTGATTTTACAACTGATCTGATCTCTTGTAATTGTTCACAGTCGTCCTATTGGAGAATATTTACGGCCAGTCTTAATTTTAGATTAATTTAAATTTGATTAAATTATTTTATTTTCTCTCATAAGGCAGTTTTAGCACAGATGCTGATCTCATAGTATGCCATATTACTAGTTCTTTATCTTTTATGCTTTCTCTTCGGAATATACATTTAGAACTGCTTGCTGATGGTATAGAACTGCTTACTGGTGATGTAGAACTGCTTAAGAGTTTAGTACATATGGGCATTAGTGGCGATGTATATCTGCTTGTAGGAGGTGAAAAACTGATTGCAGTTTTATATTTCGCTAGGAACGTCCCTGACATCGCTTTCTATAAAAAAATGACGATTATAGATCTTCAGGCGTCAAATCTTTTCATTCTACTCTCTTTTATTTATATTTTTAAACATAAGACAGCTTGTTGGTGAGTGTCCAACTGCGGATTAGTACAGGCGAGGTTCAAACCCGATGCTTTATCCATCACTGATTTTTTCGAAACAGGAATTTGACGTTAAACTAAGCCTACGGACTAAGCTTACTAACTTAACAATCGTGCCAACGTGCTAACTGTACAAGGCTTTTAGCCTTTTAGTTAATGATCTCTACACACACCGCAGAGGTTTGTGTTGTTGTAACTCAGAAGGTATTTTTTACAGAGTGCCTCACTTCAGCGTACACTTGTAGATAATTGTGCTTCGAGTGGTGACCTTGCCGGTAAAATATTGCCTGCGATAGATAGCGATTCGCTGAGAACAAAGTCTCAAATTCTTTACGATCTAATGTTTTCTACTACTCGAGTACCGATAGTAATATGGCGGCTGTCTCGGCTCTATACGTTTGTTTGAAAGCTAATAAAGTCATTGATTGGCTTGTGAATGCCACATGTAGTATGTCAGTAAAAGATTTTGTACTGTGTAGTAGAGAAATTTTCTTTATTACACAATACTTAATCTTATACTGATTATAGTGCTGCACAATACATTTTATATATTGTGTAGAAATGTATCGTGTAGTTTAATAAATCCATTTGGTGTACAGTGTAGCAGAGAATTGTATTGCGATACGAATTGACTTTCTCCAGTCCTCCCTGTCCCGCACCATATCATCAGTCAATCCCCTATTTTCATGACCTTCTTAATTACCGCATACCAAGTCAATTGTGGTCTACTCTCTCTAGCTTAGCATACAGCTCTTCCCTACAAACTCTCTTTACTACATCCTCATCTGCCTTACTTACAATATGCCCATACCACCGTATTTCTTTTCTCACAATATGCCCATACTCAATCTCGACTGAGCCAGCCTATCCCCGATCCCCTCGGCATTCAAATTCAACCTCACATATTCATTTTCATACTGTCCTGCCTAGAATAAGGTTGATAAATATTTTAGTTTGCTATATATAGCGGTATTTTGCGGCATTGCTTATCGGATAAGACAATTTTAACAATGAATATTACATCTTAGGTATTCTATTTGGATAAAGCACCATTACAGTTGGATATGATAACTGAGATAAATTAAAGTTTTGACGAATTCACTCAGAGTTTGTAACTTTGAAGTCCGGTGAAGGAATAAACCTGTAGTCATGACTTCGGCGTACGAGTCGGAACTTCTAAGTCCGCCTATAAGTGACTTCGTAACAACTAGCTGTGGATTCTCCGGTCTCAGTAGAAATTCCTCACTGCGCAATTCCATCAGACGCCGAGAGCCTATCTGGATATTGAGTAAGTCTAAGTATAAATTCACATGACGTACCTGACATCGTCCTTGTATGAGGAAACGGACGTTAAACCTTTACTATTAATATATTGAGTAAGTCTAAATATAAATTCACATGACGTACCTGACATCATACTTGTATGAGGAAACGGACGTTAAGCCTTCACTATTATTAGTATTATTATTAAATCAATCTTCATTATCATCTTCCCTTTAAGCTCAGTTTAAATAGGGTCAGGATTAGACAGTTTTGTAGCAAGTTCTGGAGCGTAGACGCTCATCAACTGAATGCACTTTCTGACGTTAGTTTGGATCTTATTGCTAAATATAAAGCAATCAAATAACTTAATTAGTGTCAATGGTGTAATACTAATTTAACGTTCATTTCCTAAACTATCGTGACGCTAGAATATATGACGTCCATGATAACCTTTGGATAATCAGTCATTAGTCATAACACTCTTGTCAAGTAGTTAATGATAAATAAAAGAGTTGCCTTCCACTAGCAAAGTATTTAGGCGCCTAATAAAATAAACTAATCGTATATCCTCATTCTTATTAAGAAAAACTAACTCGATATTTTGAAATTTTACGAAGCTCTTTTCGTTAGATCCATCTTTATAAATCTTTATTTAAGCAAGTTTTTAAACTAATAAATGGTTCTATGCTAAAATGTTAATTTAAAGAGTCTTGGCATATGTAACATATTTATTTGAAGATAAAGGTAACTCTGTAAGAGTTTGTTGAATTCCGAAGCAGCTGATTTAAAAGGTAAAGCTGAGCAAAGCCTTGACGCTATTGATGCAGTCGAAGAATGCTATAGCATTGAGATAATATGAATTAAGTAACATCTTTGAATTAAGTAACATCAGTTTATTTTCCAATTCAATGTCAAAACTTTAAGATCTCCCTGTGGCAAACATTCCATTCCTCCGCAATGTGTATAGATTTTCGAGTTAGTATGTCGCTCGTAGAATCTCTTATACATGTATATCAGGGGTAGATTTAAAATGCTCGGGATTCAAGTGTTGAAATAGGCTAACCAAACAGTACGTAGGTATGTGGCGGAATGTTAGTGTTTGACTTAGGAACGAGGTAAATGTTTGTAGAAGAGTAATTGCTGAGGATTAACGTGTTAGGGAAGGCGACGCTGGACTTAACTCTTGTTCTTTGTTGCAGAACAGGTTTGTTCTCTAGCCACAAGGCTTAGAGTTAATGACGACTTAGTTAAGACGATTATACGGTCAAATAACAAAAGCGTTTTCTTCAACCCTGGATGTAAAAGTGTTAACATTGTGATCTACATGCGCATATCTTATCACAGACGTGGTCTTCGTTTTTAATACTATAACTTGAACCCGGGACCACCTGCTTACGTTGGAAGTATGATGTCAATTAATGCGACAGAGGAGAGTCTTTAAGAGAAAATTGTAGGAGAATAAAAAAAATAAAAGTCGGCGTTTGAAACCAACAATGATAAGAGTAGATAAGAAATAAGCATTGAACAAATGACGAAGTAGAAAGGTGTATCTAGGATTGCATAGGCATCGTAATGATTTGCCTTCAAGCAATTGTAGGTCGAATTCGTCTCTGTGGTATCGCTGCGTTCTGTAAGATGAAGATGTTTTGAGATTTTAAAGTAGCCTTGTTGCGCGGTATATATTTGATAATATTCTCGAGCAACTTGTGCGCAAAGATGCAACGATTTTCAGGAACATTGGTTTCATAACATAATTAGTCTCGTTATAGTTTTCTCTATTAAAGTAAATATTCCGTAGATTGGTATTATTATATATAGCTGCATTGCTTCATCTTCCACTGGGGCTTGTAAATGGCGGTTACGAATGTAAAATAAATTATGATTATTCAGCGGTTGCCTGTACCGATGGCTAGATGACTAAGTAGTTTGCTGCCTGGCGAGCTGGAGTTACGGGTTCAATTTACAGCGAAATTCACTTGCAGTATTTTTGTGTAACGGACACGGGCTGAACAGTAGAGTTTTCTTCAAGTCACTTCACGATGAGAAATGAATGTAAACTTAGGTTTTCAAAACCTAAACTTGGGTTTTTTAGGGTTTTTTGTTCTCAAACTTAGATTTTAGTGCGAGAATTGGCTCTAATAGTTGCGCTTCAAGACAGTACACTAACAACTCTCTCTCTCTAGAAGTTCGGTTTTAGCTTTCTGCCTTTTACCAGTTTCTGTGTATTCATTGAGATAGTGACAACTAAATAGCAAACAGCGACTGTAGAATCTAAACATTCTCCGCTTCACTTTGTCGATACTAAAATTACTCGAAACTTCTTGTTTTATTTATTTATTTTTTCTTATTTAAATTTTGCTTATTATTTTAATGCAGTATCAAGAGCCTGTTGGATTGACTCTTTTGAATGGAAACAAAGAAACATTATCTCAGATATACTTTTCTTCTAAATGCTTTTCTCTCAATGTTTTTAAAAAACTGTGTTTAGGTGATTTGCCTTTGTGAGACATTTAGTACCTATGTTGATCGTCCCTTATCGTATCTGCTACTCATATATCAGTAGCGTTCTATTCGTCCTTTTCCTTGCGAGATCCATAATTGTTTACGTTTATTTGAGGCATCTTAAATTTTTTTAATATATAATATTTATTTGTTTGATCTAATTTTAATTGTTCTTTCAATTTTTAATGTAGTATCAATAGCTTGTTGGTTTTGCCTCTTTTGATGGAAACTAGGAAAAATTACCTCAGAGATATAAGCTTTGTGATAAAGAAAAATACTTCTGAAGTGATGTAAAGTCACAAGTTATTGCACTACTAGTTTGTCTATAATAGTTTTTCTTCTTTTGTCTCATTGTAATATTCTGCGCTTTACCGACCAAATGAATAAAACAGCAAACATGGATTAACGGCTGGTTATCTCGTCAAGTCTTTTGTTTCTAGAAGGATTAACCGTCAGTTTTATTTACACATCTGTACAAGTTAATTGGTCCGCGGTTTTGTATTGACGCAGTCGCTTAAGTAAGTGCGCTGAGATTTGTGGTTTGGAACATCTGCTTCAGATTGCGAAATTTTATCTGTTTTACATAAGCTTCTAGACATTTAGAAAAATCCTGCAACAAAGCCATAATTATTTTGTAGTCTCTGATAATAATATTTCTTTTAAATGAGTGTTTCAACTAATCTTCCAGGCGATGTTGTTCTTAAATACTGATTCTAACTGAAATCCGATTTAAATCCTACTATAACTTCTATCAAATATTATGTTTTTATGGTTCAGTTTTTAGCGTGATCGGTAACGATATAAATTTTAAATGAGCGAGCTCAAAGCTGTGAGTTCGATTCCCAGGCAAACTGATCAGAGAGCCTCGGATATACGCAGGACCTCTATTTGGATAAATGTCTAGTCTCTCGAATGATTTAAATTTGTACAATTAATATGAAAGATATCATCATGGATGATCCTTTCGTTGTATAATATGTTTAGCCTCTAAAAGAAAGGGACAGTGTTTGGCGCTGAAATACTGGAAGATACGACTGTATTGTTGCAATTAGCTTGTAAGTTATCTGCCATACTAAAACTTCTTGGAACTCAATGATAGCTATATTTGCAAAGTCCATATGGTATATAACTATTGTAAAAATCTACAATTTAAATGATTGTTGTGGTCTGCGATTGTTGAAATTTCTAATATCAGGAAGTCGTAAATTTGTTTTGAAAGGGTGAGAATTTCGTTTTCAGAACGGAAAATGCTTGCTTGCTAATCTACATATCCAATATTTTTATCTTTTAGTGATTTCTATACACTTCTAGCCTTTTGTCTCTCTCTCTCTCTCTCTCTCTCTCTCTCTCTCTCTCTCTCTCGCTTCATCGTTGCGTTTGTAGTTTACCATCAATTTTCACCAATTTCTCATTAGCACTTAAGCTAGTCTTTTCCCACTCAAGATTATAGTTAGCCTGCAGTCTTTTTTATAACTCAAACCTCTCCATCAGTTTTATTATTTCAGTTCTCTTCTTCCTTTCTCTCTCATTAAATATAAATATATTAATAGTTAAAAATATGCGAAATATTAAACATCGTTTTATCACCGATGACGATGATGCTATATTACTGTAATCGATGACGATGATGATATATTACTGTAATCGATGACGATGATGCTATATTACTGTAATCGATGACGATGATGATATATTACTGTAATCGATGACGATGATGATATATTACTCTCTTTCTTATGCTGACAAATTATTTCCTACCGCAGGTCCCTAAATGTGGAAAGGACATCCACATTTTACATAGGCATTCTGATTCACTTGAATGCTTTACTAAGAATCTTAAAACGCATCTTCATGCACAATCCATCTCTGTAGATCCTGCACACTGATCTATTTTAAATGCCTCCCACATTGTTTTATTTGAGCTATATTAATATATGATAATGTTTTACCTATGCAATACCTTTTATTAAGCGAAATTTTGTAGTATGTTATTTGTTTTACTGTACGCATTTGTTGCAGTCTATAAAAATGCTTTCATATGTATGACATACTCTACTAAATAGTAATAAATAGAAAATATACCGGTCCATCGGTTCATTTTAATAACATTACTTTATAGCCGTCGCTAATAATAATATTTATAAACCATTGAAAAGATCAGATGAGTGGAAACTTTACTGGTCTATGGCATTATCGAGTGTTTAGTTGCTAGGGCTGCCGATGATTTGACGATGATGACACAATGAATAGGGTATCTATTAAATCATAAATCTCCACGTGATCAAAGCTTTATCATGTTCTATCATAACATCGTGTTGTTGTTGTTCTATCATGAGGCTGCAGTCGTGTCGCCTCTAGAGTCTAGACATGAAAAGTTGATTTTTTAGTCATTAAATTTCGATATAACATGATATAATTATGCTGCTATAATTATGATGTCCCTGACATTGCCCTATGGCGAGGAACCGGACGTTACATTCTTATTGGTTGATTGATTGATTGAATGAATTTAGTATTTAGTAAATTTAGTATAAAAACGGTATAATTATAAGATCTAAGTTTAATCACATTTATTTTAATTAGTAGTTGGGTAGAGTGGAATAAAAGAAAGTCAGAGAAAGACTGAGGTTAGAAATGTTAGAAGATTTAAAGATCCACTCATATGTGGATATGAAGAGGTAAGCGGAAGACAGAGAAGAGTGGAGACGTTATATACCATGGATCTGCCAGTAGGCAGTGCTCTAAGAGAGAGAGAGAGAGAGAGAGAGAGAGAGAGAGAGAAATATGATACATAAAATAACAACAAGTGGAGTGCTACGTGCTACTGTTGGCCATGACAATATTGAGCACTATTGATGCAAATCCAAGCCGGTGAGCAAAAATAAAGTGCAGAACAGTGTAAATATCTAAAACCAAGAAACCAGACCAAAAATAATTAACATAGTGGATACGTAGTAATTGTTATAATAATTTATAGTGCTTTCCTTTTCATTTCCATCCAGTTCAGTTCATTTTGGATTAGATATATTATATATATTATCTTAGAGTTTAATTATTGCTGAGATTTGTAATTCTATACTGCGATAATAATAATACTAATAACAATGATTACTGTCGAGGTCTATATTGCATATACAATAATGGCTACTAATGTTCCGAGTAAAAGCCTTGATGGCGCTTGTCAGCCAGTGAGCCTGTACTAGTCTTTTGTTGCTTTAGGGCTAAGCTTTTACAAAGCGGTTCCCCTATTCGAGTCTATTGTATGATTACATGGAAGTTGTGTTGTGAGATTCTTGTATTATGCATTTTTACTGACAATAATTAACTAATTTTCAATTACCAATTAACTAATGAACTAATTACCAAATAGGCCTATTTTCATTTATGATTGAATTTCAGATCAATTCCCAGCTAAGATTTGTAGAGCTTTATTCACTAGGTTTTTAGCTTGTTTTGTAGTGTTAAATGAAGGTAAGGTTAGGGAGTCTCAAAAATTGTGATACATTGATGCAATTTTTTTCCCTGCTTATTTTTAATGTATTTGATACCGAGTGTTGAATAGTTGAAAAAGCTATCAATTTAGTTAGAATCATAGTAATATATAACAGTCAAATGCGTTTCAAATGCCAGAAGATATAGTGGTATCAAGTTTTTCCTTCCTGAAAAATAGGATACTTGTGGTTTAGCAATCGATCTCTCTTTGTCAGTTTCATTTTATCTGGATTCCTAGTCAGATGGAACTATTTGACGAATAAACGCCCTTTAAATCATATAGAAAAAGAGTTAAAAGTTTATCTAAATGTCTTACTTCCCGGTACGATTAATCTTATATCTGTGCTATGAATACAGTAGCTTTCTGACGGTAAAATTAAATGTAAGCTCGGCCAATACGACTCGCCTTTATGTGATCATTTTAACCCTTTAATTAATTAATTAATTTAATTAATTGCGCCAATATTGTGCCCTCATTGATGGGCCCTCATTGATGTGCAATATTTAGCATCTTTTCACCCTATAGCGATATGGATTATAGTTTTATTTGTTATAATAACATTTAATTTTTAACAAAATATAATAAACAATTCATATTATTAAGTAATAATTTTGGTTTTTTATGTCTAAATTTCTTTTTAACATTAGCTTACAATAGTAGTAATACAATGTTGTTTGTATTAAGTTTTGCAATATATTAACGGATGCCTACATGTACACTTGAGCTAACGACCTTCTGAGTGATAGAAAACAAACTCTTTTGTGGAATAGCAAATGTTCCCAAAGCTTGGACAAAATTTAATAGCTGAATAATTAATATATGACAAAATAATTAAATTATTACTACGAGAATATTGCTAGTCTGCAAAATGCAACGAATGTTTTGCAATTCTGTGTCGGGATCTCCGTTCTTAGGTCAAGGACATATAGAGCTCTTACGTTATGTTTCAGGTATCTTAATTCTTTCTCTCTCTAGTATTTCGCCAAGTGTCAGATTCTAGGTAAATATTCCTACTAATGTCTGTTTTCACACTCCACGAAGAGTACTCCATAGATTAACAAGTTAATGCATTCGCAATAGCTGTGCCTTATGCAACTTATAGATTCAGAAAAATACGGCTTAGTAACATTTTACGACCGATACAGCTAACGGTTGATCTATATTCACTGTCCCGAACACAAAACGGGAAATATCTGATTATATATGCATTAATTTAATTGAGTGATGCATTAAACATATATTTGGACGCAGTTCTTAGTCTTTTCCTAGCTACTCCCGTTTGAAAGAATTTTCTTAAATACTTTAGAAAGAGACCGTGATAGATATGGCTGGTTATAGTAGGGTTTGGGCTCCTGGTTTAATCATTGATTGATTCATTTTATTCACTTGCGTAAATATTGGGGCAATGTTAATGACTGATGATAGGAAAGGTCAGGCTGTCGACTTTGTGCCTTACCTTCCGGTGTTTCTGACTGAGTGATAATAGAGTAATTAGTTGATTAATAGCTTAATTGGTTGATTGACTGATTGAGCTCTACCTACATTATATTGATAAAGTATTAGATTGATTTAGTTATGCCTGACCTGCCGGAGTTTATTGACTGAGCAATACTAGAGTAATTTATCGATTAATAGATTAAATGATTGATTGACTGATTGTTCTATACATACATTATATTGATAAAGTATGATATTGATTTAGTTGTGCATGACCTGCCTGGATTTATTGAATGAGTAATCATAGAGTTGATTGATTTATAGCTTAATTGAATAATTGATTGATTGACTGATTGATCTATACATACATTATATTGATATTTTGATTTAGTTATGTCTGACTTTCCGGGTTATATTGACTGAGTAATAATAGAGTAATTGATTGATTAATAGCTTAATTGATTGATTGACTGATTGACCTCTGCATACATTATATTGGTATTATTTTGATTTAGTTATGCCTGACCTGCCTGGATTTATTGACTGAGCAATACTAGAGTAATTGATTGATTAATAACTTAGTTGATTGACTGATTGATTTATACATTATGTTGATTTATTGATCTAAAGATGTATTGATTAATTGATTGTAGATATACGACAGCAGCTGAACGAGCAGCTGAAGCTGCTGGACGGAAGACTAGATAGTCACGTGACGCTGCTGACAGAGCTGCAGGACTTCTACAGACGGCGGGCTGAGGTTGAGGCAGAGTATTCCAAGAGTCTGGACAAGGTCATCAAACAGATCATGACGAGACACAAAACAGAAAAGCTCAAGTGAGTGCAAGCTCTCTTCGTCTGCCAATCAATCAATAAGTATTTAACGTCCGGTTCCTTGACATAAGGAACAGTTAGGGACGTCTCTTGCAGACTCTGCACAATCAGGCGCCAAAACATCTAAAACGTATTTCCTGAATTTTAATTTCTTTTCGTGATTATAATAAAATAGTTTAAGAAGGAATCTTAGTATGCTTTATCAATCTATTCAATGATTAATGATGATTGGCTGAAGTCAGTGGCGAAAATCCTGGGCTCACCCGTCGCTGACATCGCTTTCGAGTGAGGAAACTGACGTTAGCATTAGCTTTATACCATCTTTTAAAGTTATTATTTAATTTAAAATAAATTAAATAATAATTTAAAAATTACGTTATACCAGCTTTTTAATTTATTATTACTTTTTTTTATTAGTAATTAATTATTTGATTGATTAGAAGAGACACGTGGCCGGGGTTCTCAACCTATTCCCTGTGGCAGACTCTGCTGGGCACGACTAGGAAGGTTGGGAGGGACCATGCTGTGCTCGGGGAGCTGTACGCCGCTCAGATGGTCTCCAAGCTTTCTGAAATAGCTGAGGATGTTCAGAGGATCTACAAAAAGGTTAACTTAGTGTGATACCTTCAGATGCCTGTAGATGCTATAAATTTATTTCAGATGTCTTCAGTTGCTCTCAGATGCCTTCAGAAGCCTTCAGTTAACTTCAGATGCTTTCAGATACTTCAGATGCCTTCAGATGCTTAAAGTTTATTTCAGATGGCTTCAAATGCTTTCAGATGCCTTCAGTTAATTTCAGTTGCCTTCAGATGCCTTCAGATGCTTGCAGATGCTTGCAGATGCTTTCAGATGCCTTCAGATGCCTTCAAATGCCTTCAGATGCCTTCAGATGCCTTCAGATGCCTTCAGATGCCTTCAGATGCCTTTAGATGCCTTCAGATGCCTTCAGATGCTTGCAGATGCTTAGTTAGAAGTCCAAGAAAATCTTCGAACTACTTCGTAACTTTATCTGCATTCGTTTCTAGTGCTGTCGGACTTAATAATTTTGTGCATTATTTTATTATTAAATATTGCATAATTATTTAATTTCGCCTAGTTAATTTTTGCATATATATTGTCGTGACTGGAATCGGTTTTCGATATTGCTTTACAAGCGTTCTCCGTTGCGATTTTTATTTTCTACTCGATTAAGCCTTTTTAGTACATAGCTTCGAAGTTGATGTCCATCTCTATCCGTCTACTAAATCTTTCTTACCGGGTTCCGAAGTTAGACGCTATGTTTCTTTCATTTATCTTCTTATCATTTATCGAACTTGTATTATAATTATCATCGTCATCTTCATCTTCTCTTGAATGCCAGTTTAACCAGGGTCGGGATGCGAATAGACTGTCTCACATTCTCTCTGTCCTACATCACGTCACCAGTCAATCCCCTATTTGAGACTTTACCAATCTTTTATATTTTGTACCGAAAAACTTGTATCAACTTTTATATTAATAAATAATAATAAATGTTTAATATCCGTTTGCGAGGATGTGATGAGAGACGAGAAATGCACGCATACTGTATAGACGTTGTAAAAGACTTTAAAAATTAAGTTCTCTCTTAATAGTATTTCTATTCTTGTTGAAGGTAAAACCTGTTAGACTTATTGTAGACTTGCTGAACCGATTTAAGTGATTCAGTGAATTTTAATTTATGCCTCGACCTTGAAACAACACTGTAAACACTGTAGAGAAGGTCACGAGTGTAAAACAAGTCAGTCTGGTCGTGTTAAAGATATAAGCAATGTAGAGATGTTTACTTAAGCAATAGTATAATTAGGAAGTTATAATTAATTTCTTGCTCAAAGTGTACGCGCTAACAGTCTCATCGTGTGGGAAACGATAACATTTTCGTCTCTTTAGAAGACGTTTATTCAGAATCCAGTTGTGATGAAAGCTATTTAAGATATTCAATAAATAATTAATGAGAACAAATTATTTGCTATATGTATGTTATGTATAGTTTATTAATGTAATGAATGTTTTTTGTTGTATCGTGCACAGTGCAGGGAAATGGCCGTGGGTTGTCACGAGGAACTGCTCAGAGTGCTCGGGGAGCTACAGAGTGTGAGTAGAGCTAAGTAATAATTCGTCTGAATAAGAAATTCAGCTTGAATTATTGAAAATTGTGTCGAATTTGCACCGTTTTTGGACCTTCTTTTTGCTCACCGGCTTGATTTTGTCTCAATAGTGCTCGATGTTGTAATTGATGACTGTAGCACTCTAATTGTTGTTATGTTGTGTTATGTTATGAAATGTAGTTAACGTATTAGCGTTCATAGGTTCTGTCAAAATAATAGATTTCTACAGAATTAATTATTCTATAGTAGAATTAATTCTTCTGTAACTGAATTAATTATTCTGTAATATTAATTATCCAGTGATTATTAAAATTAATGGCAAGATTTTGACTTTGGAAGATAGTTCTATATAAACGATTATGTTTCTGTAAGTTCAAAGTTGGTCAGAAAATAAAAATTCAGTAATGGAAACTTTATAATGGAAATTTGTAATTTTATTGTGGAAACTTTATAATGGAAACTTTTTAGTGAAAATATCCCCCGACCCTTGCTAAACTAGGATTTAAGGGAAGATGATGATAAATGGAAACAATCTGTAATTTTGATGATTCGATGTAGCCTGCCGTCGCTTCATTACCGACATTCTCTAGTCACTGGCTGGAGCCAGTAGCGATGTCCGTAAGTTATTCGACAGCGGATCAGTGTATGCGAGGTTCACATTCTGGGCACGCCCGTCACTGACATCGCTTTCGAGTGAGGAAACTGACGTTACCATAACCTTTTGTACTAAAATCCTTTATTACAACTAGAATGATTCATCAAATCGGAACAGCATTTTATCGCTTCTCTATTTTCTTTGACATTCAAAATTTTACGTGTATTCCATGTTTTGCATGTCCGGGGCTCGCCCGTCACTGACGTCGCTTTCGAGTGAGGACACTGATGTTACATTAGCTTTACCAGCTTTTTAATAATTATTGATAGTAATTTAGTATTAAAAACTATTATAAGTACCATGTGCTAAGTTTTATGTCAGGTCTAAGTCATAAATTCATCAACTGTCAGTTGCTAACTCAAAATTAATGAACATATTAGAGAAGTAAAATATGAGTGTTTTTTAAATTAAATAAATTTAAGATTTTTTAAATTAAGTCCGTCTTAGGTTTGTTACTATTGAGCCCTATGCAGATCAAATTGAAGTTTGCAACAAAACAAACAATTTAATTTACTATGTAGCGTATCTTATTATTACACTTCAACGTTTATTATTGCGTGTTTACTTAATTTTCACTATAATGCGTATTTTTATTTTACTTTTAAAAACAGTTTTTTATTGTACAGGCGATGAAGACGTATCACCTGTACCACAGTGACTTCCTCCAGGCTGAGGCCAAGCTGAGCACAGCTGAGGGGCAGCTCCAGAAGCTTGAGGCAGTGTCCGTGGCCGCCAATAAAACTGGGATTAGTCGCAAGTTTAAGAACTTCTCAAAGCACACCGACAAGGTTTGATCTAAGTGTAATTTTTAGAAGTGTATCTTTCTAAATGTATCTATCTTAGAAATGTATCTATCAAAATGTATCCATCTTAGAAATGTATCTATCTAAATGTATCTATCTAAATGTATCTATCTTAGAAATGTATCTATCTAAATGTCCAACGTCAGAAAGGGCATTCGGTAGGTGAGCGGCTAGGCTCAAAGAACTTAAAGGAATGGAAAAGTCTCAAATAGGGGATTGACTGGTGATATGGTGTAGGACAGAGGGGATTTGAAACAGTATATTTGTATCCCAACCCTGGTTAAACTGTGATTTAAGGGAGGATGATGATGATGATGATGATCTATCTAAATGTAACTACGTTAAAGTAGAATTGTGTTTTTATTTTAGGTCAGACTGAAGAATAGGCCGGCGGTAGTCTGCACGTGTCGTAAGAAGCGACTAAGCAAGAACTGAGGAACGCAAAGTGAAACCATCTCAGAAAATATTTTTCTCAAGTTGAAAATAGGGACAAAGAGGAGAGAGAGAGAGAAAGAGATAGAGAGAGGGAGAGAAAGAGATAGAGAGAGGGAAAGAAAGAGAAAAAGATACCTTTAACAATTAGTTCTCGTATTAACGGCTCCTTTGACTCGACTAGATTGCTTATTGTCATTTTATTATTTTATTGTTATTTTCATCATATTCTTATTAACGTGTATGTTATATTGATACGTGTAGAAGAGGCAGAAGTACACTGAGTGTCGACTGAAGGCTGTGAAGGCTCGTAACGAGTACATCCTCTGTATCGAGGCCGCCAATGCCGCCACGCAGCGATACTTCAGCGATGATCTACAGGAACTCATCAACGTAAGCCTACGTATTGATTGATTGATCGACTGTTTGATTTAACAAAATTGAATTGAGTGGGTCAGCAGGATAATAGCAAAGTTATTTTAGTGTTGAAGCTTGTGAATAAATATAATTGTTAATCAGAAGCATTATTTCATTTCAGTAATTATTGCTTCAGAATTCAATGATCTGTGTGAAAGTTTTCACTGGTTTTCATTAGACAAAAATAGTAAGCTATTAGAAATGATTTAACGTCCGTTACGATCTCTAGATCTCTCTAATCCCTTGACGACCCTTGCGTTCTTATCTCACAAAGTACTCAAGAACTTCAGAAGTTTTAAGGTCTTTTACGACTTGCGCTGTAAAGGAGAAGAAGAGTGGAGGCCGAGAAGAGTGGAGGCGTTGTATACCATGGACCTGCCAATAGGCAGTGAACTAAGAGAGAAAATGTTTATGATGATGATGATCATGATGATTAAGATGATTATGATGATGATGTTGATGATAATGACGATGATGAGGATTATGATGATGATGTTGATGATGTTGATGATGAAGACGCCGACGATGACGATGATGACGACAATGATGATGATGATGACGACGATGATAATGATGACGACGACTACGATGATGATGACAATGATGACGACGACGATGATGATGATGATGACGACGATGATGATGATGATGATTGATGATGATGATGATGATGATGATGATTGATGATGATGATGATGATGACAATGACGACGACGATGATGATGACGACGACGACGACGACGACGATGATGACAATAACGACGATATTTTCTGTGTCATCCAGACTATGGACTACGGCTACCATTCAGCTGTCAGCCAGACTGTCCTAATGCACATCAGCGCCGAGGAGAACCTAATCCACTCGCAGCAGGGCTGCCTGGTGCTGATGAACCAGAGAGTCCGAGGTCTGGATCAGAGATTGGACAAGCAAGTCTTCCTGGACTCCTATCCGCAGTTCTCTCCTCCAGCTGTCTTCCAGTTCCAGCCCTACCGTGGAGACACTGTGAGTGCCTCTCTCTGCCTCTCTGTCTTACTCTATCTCTCTCGCTCTCTCTCGCTCTACGTCTCTGTCTTTCTCTCTCGCTCTACGTCTCTGTCTTTCTCTTTTTCTTGCTCTCTCTCTATCTGTCTCTCTCTCTCTCTCTACCTCTCTGTCTTTCTCTGTTTCTCTCTATCTCTCTCTCTCTCTCTCTCTCTACGTCTCTATCTTTCTCTGTCTCTCTGGTTGTCTCTCTCTCTCTCTCTCTCTCTCTCTCTCTGTTTCTCTATGTCTCTAGGTCTATTTATATATTTCAATTTATATTCTTATGTATTTGCATGAAGTATTGTTTTTTTTTTAGCTGAATCGCTTGTTATGTTTGTATTGTATTGTATGTATTTGTATGAAGTATTGTATGTATTTGTATGATGTATTGTATGTATTTGTATGATGTATTGTATGTATTTTTATGATGTATTGTATGTATTTGTATGATGTATTGTGTGTATTTGTATGATGTATTGTATGTATTTGTATGATATATTATATGTATTTGTATAATGTATTGTATGTATGATGTATTGTATGTATTTGTATGATGTATTGTATGTATTTGTATGATGTATTGTATGTATTTGTATGATGTATTGTATGTATTTGTATGATGTATTATATGTATTTGTATTGTATGTATATGTATGATGTATTGTATGTAGTTGTATGATATATTGTATGTATTTGTATGATGTATTTGGTGTAGATGACTCACCTGACGGCAGAGAAGACTCTACAAGAAGATTTACTCGACAGACTGAACGCCATCAATGAGCGTCTCAATAGTCTACACGTGGAGAACGACGAGGTGAGATTCGCTTACAAGTAAACATAAGCTAAAATTTACTTACATTTATTAAAATTAAACATATGCCTAAATTTACTTACATTTATTAAAATTAAAAGTAAGCTTAAATTTAATTTAGTAAAATTAAACATAAGCTTATATTTAATTAAATTTAGTAAAATTAACTTTATTGTGGACATCTTAGGATGGAAAAAATCCCATGATGATGGAAGGTTATTCTTAAATCCGCGCCGGCTGCAATTGATGCGCCATCAAAAGGCAATGATTACTAATAACCATGGATAGAATGGAGGAAATGGGCCTTAAACAAGCCTCTGTGCTTCCTGACCCACCTGACCCAGTGTGCCGTTATGTTTATATAATCCTTCAATTTTTCTTTATCCTGTATTCTTTTCAAATTCTACATAGATTTGTTTTGACAATTAATACGAATTGATTGATTCGTTTAATTCCAAACCAACGTCAGAAAGGGCATTCGGTTGGTGAGCGCCTAGGCTCCCGAAATTGCTACAAAAATTTAAACGAATGGAAAAGTCTCAAATAGGGGATTGGCTGGTAGTGTGGTGTAGGACAGAGAGAATTGGAGACAGTCTATTTGTATCCTCACCCTGGTTAAACTAGGATTCAGGGGTTGATGATGATGATGATGATGGTGCCGATGACGATAATGATGATGATTGATTAGTTTACTTATTCCTCTGATGACACTACTGTGTAGTTCTGGAAGACTCTAGAGCCCACGGACTCCTCTCTAATGAGGCTGATGATGATGCTGATGATGATGATGATGATGATGGCGCTATTGTGTAGATTTGGAAGACTCTAGAGTCCACGGACTCCTCTCTAATGAAGCTGATAGTTCAGGATGACCATGACGTCACTCACATATTCCAGTCCGAGGGTCAGACCGCCCCCAGTGCCTCCTCAATCCAGGGGGACCGGGAAAAACGAAGAACTGACCGTCTAGAGACAGAAGAATTCTATCTCACGGTTTGTTCCATTTACTATGCGCTTGATAAGCACTTTACTAAAATATTTCAATTTGTGCTTTTTATTTGATTTTATTGTTTTTTCTATTATTTTTAATTGTTAGTTTTGATAGTTATGAAAAGACTGATTTATTATGGTAAGTGAAACCAGGTTTGGGTTTGAAACTATATTTATATTCATGTGTCTATCTTATTAAGTTATGATGTAGAAATAACATTACTTCTCTATAATTAAAATATTATTATGATGCACGTCCAAGCCGCTATCAAATAATCTGCTAGATAAAGAACTACATGATATAAATGACGTAAATGTATTATTATAAGCCATGAAAGTTTCATATTACGGTGCAAGCCAGTATTCACGCGGTTTCCTTTAAATCAGTTATGTGAAATAATTTTTTATAATTTTTCTACATTTTTTGTTTAATTTTCTATTTTACTTCATATTGCTTTTTATTCTATTCTATTAAAATAGTCAAAGGAATGACATTTAATTCATTTTTATAAAAGTTTTAAAAAACCTTGTCTCCTTATTTTATTTTTTGTTTTATTATTTTATTTAATGGTTTAATTCGTTCTAATGAAATGATTTCTGTTTAAACTCGTGTGCAGAAATTTCGTCAGTTTCAGTCGAGCAACAACATAACGAGCAGACTTCAGGCTAAACACGACTGCATAAAGGAAGCCCTGGCTCTCAGCAACTGCTCTCTACCAGAGTCTTCCAGGTATGCAGCCGTGTGCCATTTTTGAAATGCCCACAAATTAGAGCCAAATCCCATTTCAAAAAGTTCCCGAGTATCCCCACCCCACCCCTTAAAATCCTTAAAAACGTTCCAGGGTGTGGGTGTCTGTGCCCGGGATGTGGGTAGGAGTGGGGCGAATACAATCAATCAATAAGAATTTAACGTCCGGTTCCTCGCCGTAATGCATTGTCAGGGATGTCCTTTCAGACTCTGCACAAACAGACCCCAAAACACCACATAGTGATTTGGAACTTTGATTTATTCTGGGATTTGACTCTAATCGGTGGACGATTAAAAGTCGCTGACCGTATATATCAATATAATTTGTAGTCAGATATAAAAGCTGAATGTGAAGCGAGAAAGCACACTCTAGAGTATGAATCTGTGCCATGAATCTGCCGTTTGATAGAATACTAGAGAGAGAGAGAGAGAGAGAGAGAGAGAGAGAGAGAGAGAGGTATCATAGTTAGCATGCCTGATTAAGTTCTCAATTTCTTGGAGTAATTAGCTTCCCTTTCATCAGATAAAAAATTATTAGCTTACTCTATTTGTCTTACTCTACTACAAACTTATAACAAAAAGTACGTCTGAAATTGAAAAAGACGTAGACATATAATAAAGTTGCGCATTTTGCAGTACTTTTATTCAGGTTGGTGTTCCATTTTATTATTTTATAATACTTATTACTGTTCTACTGTCGTCGTCAATGACATCTTCGAGCATTAAAAATTAAAATATAAAATACGCAGAGTATTTCTTAAAGGATTTTCGAGCTAGCAGTTTACTTATGCTGAATTGTCCATGATTGTTTGTAGCACTCAAAATTTGTGTCACAATGAGGGCTATTTAGCTTATCTATTAGGTTGGTTCAAAATATTAGTCAAACATCAGATGTGGTTATATTTAAATCCGGGTTGATGTGCTAGAGTTTAAAATAGTTTAACTTATTAATTGGCAATTGTCATCAATGTGTGTTAGCCTTTTGATATATTTTAAAAATGTTCACAATAACTTTAATATTCAAAAGGGAAACAATCAACTATCGTGCTTTAAGAGGGATAAGAACCTAAATACTTCATTATAATTATATATTTCTAATTATAATAAATTATAGCAGAAAATCTAATATATTATAGTATATTATTACATATTATTATTTATCGTTATCAAATATAATATATTATTATTATTTTTAGAATTGTATATTTTTCTTTTTACTTTTTTATACCATCAGCCCTTCCAATACAACGAGGTATGACTGAGTAGTTGTCTACAATATATGTGTGTTAAATAGTATTTGACTTTCGTTTAACTTTTATTTTCATTCAAATAACTACCTATACTATTTACTCCTTCTGTTTGATTTATCAATTAATTACTTAACGCAAGGTCTTTATTGGTTGGCGTGTTTATGCTGCCAGTTGCCAATCAAAGCGATTTCGTTTCTTAGATATATTGTCTTAGTTCTGATCTCATTTTATCTCTACGGTTTTTGATTAATTATTTTTAAATTATTAGATTAGTTGATGTAACTGATTAATTAAGCATTAAAGCGATTCTGAATGTTGAAATCGGTAGCACGTTAAATATTGATCTTATGGCATTTCAAAAATTAGCTGTAGTTTATGTATAGTTATTTTAGTTTAGTATTTTAATTTTAATTTCTGTTTATTTTGCACCATACTCGTACAATACATTCTGATTTCCATGGCTTAATTATAAGACTTTGTTTTCTGCTAATCTATTTTCGTTTCTATACGCAACATTAAATAAAGCTTTGTATATATACTAGTTATTTACTATTTTGTACGATGCTAAATGGCAGGTCCTAGATATATATTTTCAGTTAGATAGACTATTCTAGCATTTTACGTTGTTGCTCTGTGTGATGTCATTCTTTTCTTGTGTTAGATCTTGTTCAACTTTTCCTATGCAAATTTATGCACAATAGACTACTTTAATTTAATCTGCGTATTGGACTGTTTTAATCTAGGCCTATGTATATATATATATATATATATATATATATATATATATATATATATATATATATATATATATATATATATACAGACTGGGGCAAAAAAAATAATCCCCTAGCGAAATCTCAATAACTTCGACAAAACTCAAGATATTCAAACCAAATTTTTAGAATTTCTAGAGGAAGAATTTTTACATATATTCTGCAAATTTGATGAAAATTTGCTAAGCAGTAACAAAGTTACAGCGTTTCTACGAAAAAAGCGAAAAAATCAATTTTAACAACGACTTATTTTAACAAAAGTCATAGTAACTTCGACAAAACTCAAAATAGCTTTACAAAATTTTCGGAGCTTCTACATGATGACTTTCTACACCTAACTTGCAAATTTTGCGAAAATATATTCAGAAGTAACAAAAATACAGCGCATATTCCGAATAAGTGTAAAAATCAATTTCAAGAAGGCTTATTTAAACAAAAGTACCGGAAAATGTCTTTAAAATTTAGAAATAATTTAAACAGAAGAACTAATGTTAAGCATCATTTATTGGAGCAGCTAACAAGGTAGTGTAGGCTTATATTCTACCACTTAAGTAAACGGCTCTTTTCAGGGTCGTTATTTTCATAAAAAGCAACAACTGACATTTCAAAAAACCTTGTTAAAATTGATTTTTGCACTTTTCTCGTAGAAATGATGTAATTTCGTAACTACTGAAAATATTTTCACCAAATTTGCAGGAGATGCGCAGAAATTCCTCCTCTAGAAGTTCGGAAAATTTAGTAAAGATTTGTTGAGTTTTCTTGAAGTTATTCAGATTTCGCTAGGGGATTATTTCTTTTTGCCCCAGTCTGTATATATATATATATAAATTAAAGTATATATATATGTAAGTGTATATATATATATATATATATATATATATATATATATATACATATTTATATATATGTATATAAATTATATATATATATATGTATATATATATATAAAATTATATATGTATATATATATATATATATATATATATATATATATATATATATATATATACACTCCAACAATTACATTAGCTAGTGGATGATAAAGTGCTATATATAGCACTTTATCATCCATTAGCTTTTATTAAGTAATAACTAATTAATTAATTTATTATTTACATAATTGTTTGTTTTTATAACCATTGATCTCAACTTAATCTATCATATTCCGTGATATAACTAAGAGTTTACAATCAGTCGTGTGCACATTTCATTAATAAATTACTAATTGCTCAATAAATCAATAAATCGTTATATAATCAATTAATCCTCTATTAGATACGCACAATGATGTTTGTTATCGCTGCAGTCACATGAGTAAAATGTAAGATTAACTGAGACTGTTGTAATGTGTGTCATCACCACGTAACTTGCTATCTTCTAAATCTTCGTCAGGTCCGTTCAGTTGTCTGCCCCGAAGCCGAACAAGCGCAACGCTCTAGGTCATTCACCCCTCGTGGGTCAGGCGAGACTGTTTGGAGGCACCATCAGCGACTATGTGCAGGTTTATTCCCGTTTAGTCATAGTATCTTATAATTCATTCAACTATTAAAATACATTCGACTGCTGTCATATAAATAAATAAATAAATAAATATATATATATATATATATATCATTCTTACAAACATTCTAACACATTCAATTAATACAATACTGTACAATACATTAATGTAC
The DNA here is from genome assembly GCA_905160935.1 of Enchytraeus crypticus. Taxonomy (NCBI): domain Eukaryota; kingdom Metazoa; phylum Annelida; class Clitellata; order Enchytraeida; family Enchytraeidae; genus Enchytraeus; species Enchytraeus crypticus. The sequence goes on from CAJHZI010000528.1 coordinate 2,305,313, forward strand.
TGTACAATTATGATTCACCGTCCGGTTTCTTAGCAGAATACGATGTCAGGGACGTAATTCAGTAGTCAGGGATATAATATAGGAACGTAGTATAGTATAAGGTATAACAAAAAAGCAATAATTAAAGTATTGATAACAACGTGAACCACTTTTATGGAAAATGAATTATAATCTTAGGCTTAACGTCTAATGGAAACATTCTGTAGAGTTGATATCACTGTCTTCACTATTAAAATCAATATCAACCATTACGGAATGCGAGATTACATAATTTTAATTTAAAGTTTTGAATTTAAGTCTTCACAGATTTTTAATAATAATATATCGTACACCCTGATTATTGATCCTAAATAGGCTACAAAACATTTAAATAAATCGTAATTTTTATTAACGTAAATTGCCTCATAAATCTTGAGAGCTTTTGCAGTGAGTTTTAGAGGGATTGATTAATTTTACTGCAATTATCTGGACCAGCTAGTGCTATATATTCTGGTAAGTCTCTAATATCACTACAGGATAGTGAAATGGATGTTTAACTCGTGTTTTATTGTATTGTGTTTTATTGTATTACATTGTATTGCATTGCATTGTTGTGTACATTGTATTGTATTTGTAGGCGACAGGTGAAGACATTCCATTGGTTGTCAGGAGCTGCGTACGGGCGATCAATCTGTATGGTCGGTGGCGTTTGTAATTTTTTTACTTTTTATTTCATCTCAGTTTTATTATATTTCATAAAGTGAAGTCACACCATACATTATTTGAGCCGGGCAATTTTGTTCATTAGAGTTTATGTTTGGTTCTTTAATTTCTAACTATTAAGTGTGTCTGCTTGTCATTTCTATTTTAAATTTATTTATTGATAGGTTTTAGGCAATTTTGAATGCATCGATAGGATGTAAAAATTACTATTTATTTGGACCCCTAAATGCTATGTAACCTGTTTTGGAATGCATCATCAGTGTGTATTTAGAATGTATTTAAGTGCTATGCTATCTGTATTTAGAGTGTATTTAAATGATATGCTACCTGTGCAGGAATGCATCGTAAGGGTGTATTTAGAATGTATTTCAATGCTATGCTATCTGTACAGGGATGTATCATCATGGTGTATTTAGAATGTATTTCAATGCTATGCTATCTGTATTTAGAATGTATTTCAATGCTATGCTATCTGTGCAGGAATGCATCATCAGGGTGTATTTAGAATGTATTTCAATGCTATGCTACCTGTGCAGGAATGCATCATCAGGGTGTATTTAGAATGTATTTCAATGCTATGCTACCTGTGCAGGAATGCATCATCATGGTGTATTTAGAATGTATTTCAATGCTATGCTACCTGTGCAGGAATGCATCATCAGGGTGTATTTAGAATGTATTTCAATGCTATGCTACCTGTGCAGGAATGCATCATCAGGGTGTATTTAGAATGTATTTCAATGCTATGCTACCTGTGCAGGAATGCATCATCAGGGTGCATGCTATGCTACTGTGCAGGAATGCATCATCAGGGTGTATTTAGAATGTATTTCAATGCTATGCTACCTGTGCAGGAATGCATCATCAGGGTGTATTTAGAATGTATTTCAATGCTATGCTACCTGTGCAGGAATGCATCATCAGGGTGTATTTAGAATGTATTTCAATGCTATGCTACCTGTGCAGGAATGCATCATCAGGGTGTATTTAGAATGTATTTCAATGCTATGCTACCTGTGCAGGAATGCATCATCAGGGTGTATTTAGAATGTATTTCAATGCTATGCTACCTGTGCAGGAATGCATCATCAGGGTGTATTTAGAATGTATTTCAATGCTATGCTACCTGTGCAGGAATGCATCATCAGGGTGTATTTAGAATTTCTGGATCGCAGCATGAGATCGCTGACTACAAGAGTCAGTTTGAAAGAGGTAGACATTTTTAATTAATTTACTTCTTCTTTGTTTATGCACTGAATCTATGATAATTGCTCTAAAACATGACCGGTAATAGAATTTGTAAATCCCTTCTTTGTTATATTGTGCGTTATTAAAAATAATGCAGGCTAACTTAAGTATAATTAGCTATTTTAATTACAAAGCATCTTGTAAAAATATGGTTGTTATATGGATACTAATAGCATTTAGTGTTCGATATTGGCTTGGACGTGGGTGTTTTAGCAGACAACAATTTGAACAGGAAGCTGACGTTAAATTTGGCCTTAGTCTTTAGGTTTTTAGCTTTTAGACAATTTTATCTCTTCTGTTTTATTAAAGACTATCGTATTTCTTATATATTGCAGCAATCAATTGTTATCAGTTGTTTACTAATTTTTCTGTATATAGGCAAGGATCCTATACCAGATAAGGTGGATAGCAAGGATATCAATTCGATAGCCGGAGTCTTAAAGCTGTATTTTAGGGAGTTGAAGGAGCCTCTCTTTCCTAACTCCATCTTTGATGATCTCGTCAGCTTCTGCAATGAATACAGTTTCAATGGTAAGTTATATAGTTTCAATGGTAAGTTATATAGTTTCAATGGTAAGTTATATAGTTTCTATGGTAAGTTATATAGTTTCAATGGTAAGTTATATAGTTTCTATGGTAAGTTGTTTAACAGATATAGTTTCAATGTTAAGTTGTTTAGAAAATATGGTTTCAGTGGTTAGTTGTTTAGCAGACATAGTTTCAATAACAAATTAAAATTACAATTGTAAGCTATTCATTAACTATAGTTCTATGGTAAGTTGCTTAACAAAAATAATTTCAACAGCAAGTTGTTGAACAATTTCTAAACTGCAGTAAAGTTTGACGCTAAGTTTTAATGGCGAGCTATTAAAAATGTAAGTTAGTAACGCGTGTAGTTTTAATGAAAAACTACTTCAACGAATTCTATTCTGTTGTGTGCTCTTTTGCTGAGATGTCTATGACGCATCCAGAGTAGACTGGACTACTGCAACTCATTTAGTTTTGTGATAAAAATGTGAACGTAAACGATTGCATATATAAACGATCAGTTGTACTAAGAGTTTTTCAATTGCTTAGAAGGGAAAATTATTTATTTATAAAGTAAATTGTTGTTCCAACCCTTGTCGTTATGCTTGTGGTTTTGTAGTTCATTGATGATCTTTTTAAAATGTTTCTTTTCTTCGAATTGGCAACGAATTTACTTCTGAAATTTGTTGACTTATAATCATTGTAAACTCATATTAATTGATTGAGTTTTTTTATGAAATGTATCATTGATTGATTGATGAATTAATTAATTGATGGATTGGTTTTACTGATTGATTTATTAGATGAGAGGATGATGATGAGTGTGATACACATCAGAGAGATGCTCATATCTCTCTTGTCACGACCCGTTCTCGTGGTTATGAGATATCTCTTTGCGTTCCTTAATCAGTAAGTTCTCTTTTAAGTTCTCAGCGTTCTAATTGTCATGAGATATCTATTCAAATTCCTCTATCAGTAAGTTCTCTATGTTCTTCTCAGCGTTAATGTTTTTCTTATTCTACTGTGTAATGGAATGAAAAGGAAGGAAGTCAGAGGCAGACCGACGGATGCTAGATTATTTAGTAACAAGTTCGTATATAAAGCTGAGGATGGAATTGATTAGAAGAGTTACTTGACATGGCCCTGCCGTTTGGCGGGACACTGAGAGAGGGAGAGGGGTGGAGAGAGATATAGATAGAGAGAGATAAAGAGGGAGAGAGATTGTTTGATTACATTATCATAAAACTTGATTGGTTAATTGCAGTTTATCAGAATTCAGTGATGAGAACATGATGGACCCGTACAACCTGGCTATATGTTTTGGACCCACTCTCCTGCCGGTGCCCTCTGATAGAGACCTAGTCCAGTATCAAGGTCATGTCAATGAACTCATCCGCAACATCATCATCTACCAGGAGGAGATTTTTCCATATGATGGTGGCACGGTGTACGAAAGATACATTGCCGATGTCAACGGGTGTGTAGTTTCTTTGTAGTTTTCTGCTAAACAACTGTTCTAAGTCATATATTCCCAGTCTGCTTGCCTTCACACAGGTCCAATGTATATAATTTTGTTCACATACTGCTTGCTTTCATGCTAGTCCAAGGTATACATTCCCAGTCTGCTTGTTTTCATACAGATACAATGTATATATTTATATTCCCAGTCTGCTTGTCTTCACACTCTTCAAAACCCTTCAACTTTATTATTATTAATTAGGAGACGAGAAGATTCTTTAGATAATCTCTCTGATAATTGACTGATTGATTTATTATTATTAATTAGGAGACGAGAAGATTCTTTAGATAATCTCTGATAATTGACTGATTGATTTAACTGTATCATTATTAATTAGGATAAGAGAAGATTCTTTGGATAATCTTTCTGATGAAGACGACACTATTGCTGATCACGCCAGTGAAGAAGGTATGACAATCTGACCGTAATTGCAGTTAGATACTATAGAGCTACGATGAGTAAAGAAGTTTTTTTAAATATTGTCATTCATAATAATGATGTTTGAATGTTTTTCCGTATATTTGAATGGCACTGTTTTATGGACTTTTATTTTTGTTCGTTGGCTTGACTGTTTCCATACTCCATCGTGCTCATTGTTGTCATAGATAACAATGATTTTCTAATTGTTTGTTACGTTAGGTTATGGTCTATCAACGCATGATCATTAAATCTAGATATTTTTGTCAATTTTGAAAAATGTAATATATCCGTCGCAATTTATAATATGAAGGTTAGCCTAAAACATTATATTTTCACGTTTTGCTGTAGTTGTGCAACAAGTGCCTCGTAGTTTACTTGTGTTAATTTTGTCTTTCAAACTGTATTTGATTTTTTATTTGCATTTCAGATGTATTTTACGGTAAGTAGTCTGTTATTGCTATTATTATTATTATTACTATTATTATTATTATTTGACCTATCTTTAATATTTTATTGATCTTTTTAATGTTTTTACAGAATTGCTACTCCTCGAATAAAACGTGAAATAAACTAAAATATAATAATGTACTGCTCTAATAATTATTATTTTAAATAAACTAAAAGTATAGTTTTCACGTCCATTTCCTTGTTTAAGCGTGATGTCAGAAACATAGCCCTACAGCACAATTTCAAAGCACGAAATGCCGATCCACCCAGGGTGGTCGAATCCGAAAACATATCCTTTTAGTGATTACTAAAAACTGATATATTACTTTATTATTACTGATATCGTGTTAAAATGGCTAATACATATATTTATACAGTTATGCTTATGCCAGTAATATTTATATATGAAAATAGTAACAAATAAATGTAACAATTTTAATTAGAGGTATAATGGCACTGTTATATTCGATTAATTGATGCTTAACAAGTTATTACTAGTGCTTCATTCCTTCATTATAAAATTGTAGTAGACATTTGTGATACTATATCTATCTTAAACAAATGTGTATTTTATATTATGTAAAATATACGACTAATTGTATTGACTTAAGAGATTATTAACGATTGATAAATCAATTGCAGATCAAGATTTGGTTAGAGAAGGCGTGGCTTTGTATGACTTCACTGGACGGACCAATAGAGAGCTTTCGTTTAAAAAGGGGGAGAAGCTTATGCTGTTTGAGAAAGTATCAGCAGATTGGTGGGAGGGGTCAGCGGATGAAAGGGAGGGGCTTATTCCAGACAAATACATTCAAGTCAGAACAAGGTAATTAATGACAATAAATACCTTCCTTACTTCATGTACGAGTATCTGCAAATATTTAAATCAATTTTGATTTTCTGAATGCTTAATTCTGCCAATTTGCAAACTTTTATGCTTAATTCTGTCAATTCGCAAACTTTTATGCTTAATTCTGTCAATTCGCAAACTTTTCTGCTTAATTCTGTCAATTTGCAAACTTTTATATCTACCAACCCTTGCTGTACTGGCAAACGCTTCACTCAAATTAATAATGTGTTGTATCAGGTCATTTACTAAAAATGATACTTTTTTTATTATATATTCATAAACGTCCTGTTGAGATGGACAGTAACATTTGATTCCATTTACTATTAATTTAAAACCATTAGGTTCTAAATTTTAACATTTATAATTTTATAATTTTAAATTACTTTATTTTCTTCGTGTTGTTTTCGGGACACTGAAGAATACATCAATCTTAAACTGTATGTGTCGTAAGAGGCGACGGAGTAAGAACTGTAGAAGGCCACAGGAAATCACCTTAAACTCCATCTCCATATTATTTCCAAGCCGTAGGTTACATATGAATAATCATTTTGAAGGGATTAACTGGTTAATCGATTCTGTGTTCTTTACGTGGGCATATGTAAATTGGACCTGCCACTAGACAGAATATTAGAGCGAGTAATGCATTTTTTAATGTTTTAATACGTAGTGTTTGTTTTATTCCAGTGACGTTCCTGACTCCAGTACAAGCGTTGTGGACAACAAATCTGTGGAATCTCTTCAAAGTAGGTCATCGACCAAGAGATCTAGGTCACCAGTACCTTTCGACTCGAGTTCAATGACAAATAGGTCAACGTCTCAGACAAATGTCGACAAAGATCGTCCCCTATCCCAGCACGCCAGTCCTGGGGTCGCTAAGAAACCGGTGCCCATTCCAAGACGTTCGACGTCCCCCATGCCTCACCCGAGATCTTCTCTCCCAGCGCAAATGTCACCAGGTTGTTCATCGTCAGCAAGTTCCTCCTACACCGACGATGACTCGGCCTTGAGGAGCCTTCCGTCCAGCTCACCGGTATCTGCGAGAAGAGCCTCAGCCGACGAACTGGATTCCAGCGTTGATGGGAAAGAGTTTGTGAAAAGAGTTCGACCTCCGATGTTTAAAGTGCGCGAGAAGAAGGACGTGATAGTAGACGGAAAAGAGAAAACGTCTAAGAGTGATCCCAATCAGCTAGCGTCATCCAACGCCTTGGGTAAGATCAGCAGCATCGATTACGTGATGAAGATAAAGGATAGCGCTCCGGTGGTGAGAGAGAGCAACGAAAAGGAATCGGCGTATGTGAGTGGTAGCTCTGTGGAGGATCCAGATGCCTTAAAGACAGCCGAAGATCTCGCGCTGGACATTGACTCGGCGTTGGCTGAGGTGATGTCAGGTATCCAGTCGCTGGGAGTCTCTCAAGGTAGATGTCAGGACGATATTAGAAGAGAGTTGGAAATAAAATGCACTGAGATAAACGACAAGGATATATTCGACGTTCATATTGTGACCATGCCCACTAAGGAAAGCATAATAAAACACAAGTCATCCGCTGAAGCTAGATCATCCGGTTTACTCGTTAGCCAATTCCCAAATAAAAAATCCTCTTCAATCCAAGTTAAAGATGATTTTAAAAGAACGCCAGACCTTGTCATTGATCTTCCACTGAATTCGGTTCAACCACCTTCACCACCCGTTAAAGCTACTTCAACTGGGTCAGCCACTGTTGTGGTGTCACCTGGTGACAACTCAGGAAGGCATCTTACCACTGCGGAGATGTTTGCCAAGGCTGATCAGTGCACCATCAAGAAGGGAACCAGTGTTTCTTCCAACAGTCCAACCTCTATCACTCAAGCTTCTGGAACAACGAGATCACCTTATGGGCACGAGAGCTCAGGAAATGATGCTTCAAAAGTAGAAGTGAGACAAAAAGTGGAAAGAGTACAAGGTAGCGGTGACAGGCAGAAAGCTGGAGTTAATAAGTCCTTTGATTCTGCTGTGGGTAGACCGAGAGCTGCTGTGGCTGCCAGGTTTGTGTCCGGCAGAATCTCACCGAATTATGATAATGTACCACTAATGGATGAAGACGTGGATGAAAATTCTGATAGAGTTTCCTTCAATGGTAGCATTCCTGACAGAAACTCTGGTGTTGGTAGCAGTGCAGAAAGAAACACCAGTATTGGTAGCCGTGGAGAGAGAAATACCAGCCTTGGCAGCTTTGGTAGAAAATCAGATTCTGGTGTAAGTTCTGGACCACCCAGTGCTTCCATCGTCCTTGACGCCAGTCCGTCGTTCAACAGCAGTTTTCCTTCGAACAGACGAATGTCCAATGACGAGTCCCTCAATCTATTTTACTCTTCCAGATCCGGTGTTCCCGATAGCATGTCCAAATCTTACACTCCTGGCATGGGAGGACTAACTGAATCTGAACTAAACCAAACACAACATTCCTCAGATGTTATTATTTCACCTGGAAATAGCGATGCGACCAAAACGAGCAGCGGAAGAAACATTGTGCAAAAATCTCACACATTAGCTTCTGCCAGTGATCGTATGAAGTATTCAACCGTCAAGCCGACGAGTTGTGAGAAGAAGTATTCAATCGATTCGGCGAGAAGTTCAACGTTAGAGAAAAACTCTGGAGCCATTTCTGGTTCTGTATTCAAACGAGCAGAACCAGTAAAAAACGAACCTGCAGTTAGCACAGTGGTAACCGCTTCTGTCTCCGCAGACAGAGGTCGTGTTTCGCTTCCCGGTCGATCCGTTTCGGTTGTAGAACGTTGCGTCAGTTCTGTGATAGCGAAACCAAATCCTGGGCTTGTTCAGCGGATACAAAGCAGTGGGGCCGCAGATAGGGGCGGGATAAAGCCTCCGATTAAATCCAAACCCCCGATTATGAAGAAGCCTTCGAGATCAGGTGAGGGGTTGTCCCCCGTCAGAACGACTGAAGGAGATTCATCGTAGCTCTCATCGGCTGATGCTAGGCTCGACCTGCTCCTGCGCTATCATTGGCTCAGCGTGGAAACACTTATAGGAGTCACTATTCTCTATCTTAGTGCACTGCCTATTGGCAGGTCCATAGTATATAACGTCTCCACTCTTCTTTGTCTTCTGCTTTTCTTTTCGTTTCCACAAATAAGAGGGTCACTATTATGTTCGGGAATTCCCGAGGAAAATTCTATGATATAGATTTTAAGAATTTGACCCAAACCTGATAAACTTTTCCTATTATTTTCTACTAATCTGCACACAAAATAATGCTGCGTTATAAAAGTTGTTAAGGTTGTCTGTAGGCCTAGATTAGGCCTAACCTGACTAGGCCTAATGGCTGACTTACTGTCATTTAAGTTATTTCTTCATTTACTAATTGTCATGTTGATATTTTCTCATTAACGCCACGCTCAGGCCACGAGTATGCAGCATTAACGCCACGCTCAGGCCACAAGTATGTAGCATTAACGCCACGCTCAGGCCACGAGTATGTAGCATTAACTCCACCAGTATGCAGCATTAACTCCATCAGTATGCAGCATTTGCTCCACCAATATGCAGCATTAACGCCATCAGTATGCAGCATTAATTCCATCAGTATGCAGCATTAACTGCAGTTTAAAAGGTTGTCAATATATTCTTTCCTTGCAGAGATAGTGGCATAATTTTGTGTATGTAGACTAGTTATATTTTAAGGATTTTATGAGTGGTTGTATTTTATGTGAAATCTGTTTTGTGCATGTTTATGTGTTTTGCGGAGAGCTGTAGGGATAGGCTTAACATTATGTGCTGTCCTTTCTACTCGTAAATGCGCCTAATTATGTTTACAAACGAAATGCCGGAAACGGTTTAGAAAAAGCCTTGACAATCATTTTACACTGCAGTCAGATAAATAATATATCCAATGGTTATGTAGAGTTTATATTGTTTTAAATTAATAATTAATTAAAGTTTAATATCTAATTTTCCATATAAGCGATATTAGCAAAGACTTGTATGGCTGGGATTTGAACAGACGGCGTGCTGTTCTTTTGCATGCGTGTTATGAACTCGGCCATCCCGATAGTGTAATTGGTACTGTAGATATTATATTTAATTTTAAATGATATTAAGTATTAAACAATATATTAACAATTGATTAGATTTTTGTGCAGGGGTTCGAGATTTTAGGTGCTGTGTTTTAGAGAGATGCTTACATCCCTCTATCGTGACTCTTATAATGGCTTAGTAGCGTAGGGGTAACGTCATGAAGTTTTAAGTGACAGATCCTGAGATGAATTGAACCCTGGTGGGTTCGAATCCCAGCCGCGCTGATCTGAGAGTAAAATCTCGGACATTCACAGGACTGGTTATACAGAATATGGTCTTAATTGCCTAACGGTTTGAACATGTGGTATAAAAAGTGATAGATATCAACGTAGTTGATCATTTCACTGTAATGTGTGTTTACTTTACTTTTTACTTTACTCTTCTTCTTATAGTCTCGTGTAAACAAAGCCGGGGCTGGGCGCCATATGTTGTATTCTATGTTATTCATTTTAGTACCAATAAATTGATAGTTTATTTATTCACTGATAGATATCAGTGGAATACTGATAGTTTATGATATCAGTTGAATACTGATAGTTTATGATATCAATGGAATACTGATAGTTTATGATATCAGTTGAATACTGATAGTTTATATCAGTGGAATACTGATAGTTTATGATATCAATGGAATACTGATAGTTTATATCAGTGGAATACTGATAGTTTATATCAGTGGAATACTGATAGTTTATATCAGTGGAATACTGATAGTTTATATCAGTGGAATACTGATAGTTTATATCAGTGGAATACTGATAGTTTATATCAGTGGAATACTGATAGTTTATATCAGTGGAATACTGATAGTTTATATCAGTGGAATACTGATAGTTTACGATAACAAGCACATCGTTAGCTAAACATTAGTGTTTGACGTCAGTTTTGTTTCGCGATGTCGTCATTTGTAACAGATTAGATTGGTGTTATTTAATAAGCATGACAAGCTCATTACTTGCGGTATGGGCGGGTTATTCGAATTACTGGCAAATTTTGTGGGCCTACCTAATACAAAATCAGTTGTGCATTGGTTGTATTATTGCAGTTTTAGGATGCAGCGGGGCATTTATTTGTACAAAGTATTGGATAAGTGTTAGTTAATACAATTATAAGTTACTGAAATTCTATTGCGTCATGCACAAATAACAGTGTTTAAGATTTTAGCACGTAATTTGTACACTGAGTCTATGTTCTATCTGCACATTCTGTGGTGCTATCTAAGTGCTGTTTTTGATGTAGCTATAAATGTCGTGAGTACGAATAATATTCTCTGAATGATGAAGTGATTTCTGTAGAGATTAGCGACGGTAGTTGTCTAATATTTCTCTAGCCATTAGGTAACGATCTGGTTTGACAACAACTACTTTCTTTATAAACCTTAAACATCTCCTAACCTTAACAGTAATCCAAATTTAGTTCTTCCCCAAACTCTAATCTTAGCCCTAACCCTAGGACTTGCCTATGTGTGAATTTGTTCAAGGGAAATAACATTAGGAAATTAAAATGTAAAGATGCAATGGAAACAGGCCGAGATTTAATGGCTTTTGATATTTCTGCGGGCATTAGATAGTCATTTGTGTTCTTCTGTACTTCTACTCTTGTAGTTATTTAATGTACATAGAGACGAATCACTGGACATTTGATTACAAAGATGTTAGAATTCTATTAAAGGCTGCTGGGGTCTGTTTCAGATCATCTTCATATAAGGAAATGGACTTTAAAACTTCATTTTACTAAAGTTGTTATTAGTAAAATGACACATTCTAAGAGAGGAAGGTCTATTAAGAGGTCATAGAAGGTATAATGGAAGGAAACAGAGGCAGAGGCAGACCGAGATTAGGTATGTTAGATGATTTAAAGACCCACTCATATGTGGAAATGAAGAGGAAAGCGAAAGACAGAGAAGAGTGGAGGCGTTATAACCATGGACCTGCCAATAGGCAGTACACTAAGAGAGAGAATCTAATAAACCTATTTTTTCTTTGTGTTGCAGTTTACATCAAGTTGGAAACAGCATGTTCAGAATGATACTTTTTATTAAGATTTAAGTTAGTTTAATTTATTTTTAATTTATTACTTTAGTTTGCTGCCTAAATAGCAAAGTATATTTTAGACAGTTGTATTATATAATTGAGAAATTCAATGTTTAGAAACTTGGTGTCTTTTAGACATTAGTCTATATTTATATATTCGTATATTTTAAGACAATTTCTATATTTAGAAAGGTGTCTTTTAAACAATTGTCTATATTTATACATTTGTGTATTTTGGATCTTTCTATCTCCAGAACTGTAAGTCTGTAAGATTTCTGTCTGTAAACGTCTATAATGACACTATATACTCTATGTCTAGTGCGATATAACAATTCTAATCTTCTAACGTGATATTCTTGAACGTGCTATTTTGTGTCACTCGATATTTTAAATAAATAATACGTTGTTACACAAACAGACTTTGAGTATGAATATGTACCTTGAACCTGCCACTTGGCAGTGCACTGAAGAAGAAGAAGACACAAACATGTCTATGCAAACTTTTAATTTAACTTTAAAGTTGCAATACTCAGTTTGATGGTAGATAAATTCTCTACATAAAAACTAAAGTCTGTAAATAAATGCATAGTTCACGAAATCAAGGAATGTACTACATATTATTATATGTAATAATCATCAGCAGTAATCATCGTCATCATCAGCATCATCAATCTTCATTAGAATTAATCATCAGCAGTAATTATCATAAAATAATAATTAGAATAATAAAAGACCTTCCATAACCTATATTATTGGGCTTAGACGCTAGCTTACCAGCAAGGTGTCAGGCTGCTGATAAGTGGGTATAAGGTTAAAATCCAGTAATCGCCTTTCACTGACCTACTTTCGAAATAGGAAACTGATTTAACTTGCTTTAGGCTTTATTCACAAGTAGATGCTATATTTCCGAGAGTTTCTGAAATACTTTGCAAATGGCAAAAATCTGCACCAAGAGCTTGAAAAGCTTTCTCAAAAAATAACTCTGGTTTTGAAAGGTACATGTTACTTACGTTTACACAAAACATTTTAGGACAAATGTATAATAAAACAAAATTAAATGCTAGAAAAATTAATGCTACATAGCAACAATAGTAACAATTAAAGTGCTAGTATCATAAATGACAACATCGAGCAACACCACCTGCAGACAAAACTAGTAAAATAGCAGAATGCTATCAAAATTTACTGATCTGTGGCAGAGTAATTAGAAAAGCTTAGCGTAGCATTAACAAGAAAATGGGGTTTTTTATTATAATTATTCAAAGGCAACAACAATAAGTCATCAGATAATAGAAATAGCGTAGGTTCTAATATAACTAATTTGGCATCAATACAAATATATCTCTTAAACAATTTAGTTGTGCAGAATTAATTTACGAATAAAAAGAAGACCACGGTAAAAGTTCAACAATGAACTCAGTTGATAAGTAAAGTAACACGCATTATAGTGAATAATCAACTATGTTGATATCTATCACTTTTTAATACCACATGTTTAATCCGTTAGGCAATTTAGACCATCTCTTTTATAGCCAGTCCAGTGAATGTCCGAGATTTTACTCTTAGATCAGCGCGGCCGGGATTCGAACCCACGAGGGTTCAATTCACCTCAGGATTTGTCATTTAAAACTTCATGACGTTACCCCTACGCTATTGAGACATTCTAAAACAACAACATACAGTATAATATGTATATGAAAAAATACCTAAGACTCACTTGAAAAGGTCTTAGTAGAATTACTAGTACATAATAAGCTATATAAAGTAATCTTTCTCTCTCTCTATTTATCTCTTGTGTTCTATTTTTTGAGATCCATGCATAATCACTAGATTACAAATGTGTAAAACACACTAGAATATACATGTACATCACCTGTGTTTACGTACATGTATATGTCTTATACATGCTATAACTGTTTTTTATATTCGTATGTCCATATATGAACGCAACCACAAAGATAAGGATAAGGTTTATAAGCTACACACTCAAAACCACGACGCTTGTAAAGTATTCTTGCACCAGCATGAACTTCAGTCGTTATCAGCTCTATGCAGTCATACCCCTTATTTTTACAAAAATCCACGGCTGTTTCGATTAATCGAGAAGCTATCCCCAGTCTGCGGTATGACGTAGATACAGCCACACGTCTCAAGCGAGCAGTATGGCCTCTGAGAGCAATGTGTGGTTCGCTGTCGGAGATATTCCGGGTTTCAATCTCACCGTCGGCACCATTTACCAGTTTATGGCACTTGCTATTCGATCCATTAGAAGCAACTGCAGCGGTATCATCAATGAAATAACTTCTTTTAGTTTTATTATCTGATATGCCTAATGTCGCTGACTCCTCAAGCGATTTCTCACTGGAGAATTGGACAGAGGTCTCTTCTTTACGTTCTTCTTGACTATGTCCTTCAGCATAGGTTGGAAACTTGTTAGGGCTAATTCTGCCATTGGATTGATAGAAAGTTTCTCCAGTGTTTTGTTTGTAGTTAATTGATGAGTGGAGTTGATGAATTGAATCTTGAATGACGTTAAAATCAACTAGATCTATTATAGAAACTGTTCCAACAATAATTTCCTCTTTTCTATTATTTATATGTGCACTTGCAAAATCTCCTACTTCTGAAAGCTCCTGACTGTCACCCACTATTGCCACCCAAAAGTTTCCTAATTTGGCAGGAGAGTAGAGATATGGTACATACTGAAGATCATATAATGGCGGACCATAAATGTAGTACAGGGCAACAGTTAAGTGACCCAGTAGTGCAGCAAATACAGGTGCACAAACCGCAATTACGAACGAAACCCAATTGCATTCGCAGCTGTAAAATATAACGGCAACAACTGTTAATGCAGCGATATGAAAATAGAAAGACTTCAATGTTGAAAAGAATCCTGGCTGAATCTGACTAAGAGCTGCCTGCTGTAGAAGCTTGATTACTCCAGCTCTGTCGACCTCATGATATTCCCTTATTTTAACTGTAACCATTGTACCACTCGATGATTTAGCATTGCAATTCAGTTTGAGACAGACTTAGACATCAGTAGAACCAGTGAATCTGCAAAAATTGAAAAAAGTAAAATATTAAAGAAAGCAGCAATTTTTGCATTTATGACAATTTTTAAAAATTAGCATAGGGCATCTAATTATATGATATGTGCCTTTAAACATAAAAAACGGACCTGATAATTGGAGTAGATTCACTGAAAATACCATTACTGATTGAGCCTGTACATCTGTAAATTTGTTAAACTCAGATCAAAGTGGAAAGCTTCAAATCTTGCGCTTACCTGTTACCATTATACTTTCGATACATGAAACGTACATTATACTAGGCATTTTAGCCTTTATAGTACTATTAATTATTAGCAGCAATTATAATATTTGCATTTATTACTCAAAACTCATAAAATTCTAAATGAGAAGATAATGATATAAAAAGCTCATAGATTTATTGCTCAAAATGCATAAAATTCTAAATGACAAGGTAATGATATAAAAAGCTCATAGATATGTGAAACAGTGATTAAATTTCACTAACGAAACCACATATTAATTGTTTGCTAGCACAAGAAGTAATATTAGATACTACGATAAAATATTATTTTAACATAACATAACATAACATTACAGAGTCAGGAAGCAATTATATGCTTGTTTAAGACTCATCAGGCTCTTAACTAAAACCAATTAATATTAATCAAATCATACAGACTTCATGTCAACATGTGAAATGTATACACAGCCTATGTATAACACTGAACATGCAATTAGCATCTAATTTACATGTTCTTATGTTTATCATATTTATTTTTAAAAGCATTCACTGATTCTGCTTCCACAATTTCGCTTAGCAAACTATTCCCAGCATTTATAACTCTTTGACTAAAGAAAAATTTCCTTAAATCTAGTCTACTTCTAAATTTACTAAGTTTATAAATATGTCCCCTTGTGTTTCTGTTGTTTGATAAATTAAACCAAATACTATGGTTAACTTTGCGGAAGCCTTTGAGTATCTTAAAAACTTCTATTAAATCTCCTCTAGTTCTTCTCTCACTTAAAGAGGTTAATCCTACGAATTTTAATCTATTCTCATAACTAAGTTTTTGACAGTCAAATACCAGCCTTGTTGCTCTGGCTTGTACCCTTTCTAATTTATCGATACCCTTCTTAAGATATGGGCACTAAGCCTGAACGCAGTATTCAAGTTTGGGCCGCACAAGAGTCTTATATAGCCTTACCACAGTATCTTTATTTCTACATGCAATTGTTCTTTTAATCATTCTTAATACACAATTAGCACTATTTACAACTTTATTACAATTTTCACTAAATTTAAAGCTATCCACAAAAACTCTTAAATCCCTCTCACTGTTTGTGGATTTTAGTTTAATATTGTTCAATGTACACTCAATTTCTAAATTATTATTCCCTATATGCATAATTCTACATTTCTCAGCATTGAACTCCATTAGCCAATCCCTAGACCAGTTCTGCAACATTTTTATATCATACTTTAAAATCTCAGCATCTTCAATGTTGTTTACTATCTTTTCTACTTTAGAATCATCTGCAAATTTACTAAATTTAGATACAATACCTATGTCAATGCCATTGATGTAAACTAAAAATAATAGAGGTCCTAAAACAGAGCCCTGTGGCACACCACTCTTCACTGCTGCCCATTCCGAGAACTCATCCTCGACACACACCCTTTGTTTTCTATTGCTTAACCAATTGCCTATCCATTTTAAAAGTTTGCCCGTTATTCCATGTGCTTCCAACTTACAAAGTAATCTTTTATGTAGAACTTTATCAAACGCTTTAGCAAAGTCTAGATATAAGGTATCAATGCTATTTTTATTATCTACTTCCTTTGTAATATATTCTAAAAAATCCAGCAAATTAGTTAAACAAGAATGCCCACTAATAAAACCATCCTGACTATTTCTAATTAAGTTATATTCTTTCAAGAAACTAATATTTTATCCTTAATAATGCTTTCAAATGTCTTACCGATTATACTTGTTAAGCTTATAGGCCTATAATTTTCTGCTTTATCCTTATTGCCCTTTTTATGAATTGGAACTACATTGGGATTCTTAAAATCTTGAGGAACCACCCCTATTTCCATTGATGCCTTTAGTAGGTTTAACAGAGCTGGTGCTAATTTATCTCTTAGCTCCGAAATCAGTTTTCCATGAATCTCATCTGGACCTTGACTTTTATTGACATTTAGCGAATTTAATTTATTTATAACATCATCAATATCAAACTCAATATTATGTAAGGAGCATTCAAAGTTACCTTTGAAGATCCTAGCTGGTACTAGCATATTAACTAAATCTTCTTCCACAAATACAGACGAAAAATATTTATTAAAATAGTTTGCAGTATCTTTATTATCTTCTATAATGTTGTTATATTCATCTCTTAAAGGACCAATCTTTTTATAACCTTTTATGTAGCATTAGCATAGGCAAAAAAACTCTTTGCAACATTTTTTATATTACGAGCTAGCTGTTTTTCAAATTCTAACTTGGCTTTTCTATTTTCTGCAACCGATTTATTAAGCTTTTTCTTATATTCACAGTACAATGATTCTTCATTATTACTATTTTTATAATTGCTCCAAGCATCTTTTTTGGCTTTTCTTTTTCTTCTTACCTTTTTAGTAACCCACTTGCATCTATCTCTATTTTTGGCTTTCCATTTAATAAACTCATCACGAACCATCCTGAGACCTGTGTTAATATTTTTCCATAAGCCCTCTACGTCATCGTTATTATCATTATGACTTAAAACCATAAATACATTTCTATGCTGTATATTTCTTTTAATTCCTTCATAATTTACTTTACAATAATCAAATTTGTGGACTTTCCTACAGATCCAACTGCACTGAATTACAAAGTTAATGGTTAGATGATCACTTATCTCAAAAGGTTCACCTATAAGTACATCCTTAATTATTTCTTCAGAGCACAAAACAAGATCAAGGAAATTTTTGCCTCTAGTAGGCTTATTACAATACTGTTCTAAAAATATTATTTATACATTCTATAAATAAGTGAGATTCATCTATGTTTTCTCCATTTCCCCAGTCCAATTCAGTATAGTTAAAATCACCCATTACTACAACCTTCTTATCATACAATTTATCAAACACACTAAACATAGCCTCGTCATTAGTTTTTGAACTATCTGGGGCTCTATACATAACACCAATAATAAGATTAATGTTCTTACACTTGATATTCCACCAAACACTTTCTTTAAAGTTAGAATCACATAAATCATTAACTTGAGTTGGGTTCAATTCATTTTTTTATATACAGCAAAACGCCCCCACCTCGTTTCTTGACTAAATCATTTCGATCACATCTAAATACACTAAAAAAACTTAAAGTTATAAAAGTCTTCCTAATCGATAGAAGCAACCAACAATTAAACACACATTCTGGTAGCAGGACTTTGAACCTAAAGAATGCTATTCTACAATATTTTGCTACGGTCATATGTATTCAATTCGTTTCCATGCAGACTTGCCTATTTTAATAGGTTAACAGGAGAGGGAGCAAATACGAAACCAGATCAAGAAACTTCCATTTCATCCCATAAAACTTTTGAAGTAAAAAGGCTACGAAGAGACTGCGAAGCTGAAATATTCTGACATGAATTGCAAGTATTTCAATGATCGGTTTTATTTAATGCGTATTTGGGTACCTGTTATGAACTGAGATCAATGACAGTGGCAAAAAAATTTCACTAAATTTCCATTCATAAATATTTTGTTTATAAACAAAATCAGCTGATCCTAAAATACTAATATCTACGGCAGTTCTTCTTGCTAGTGTCTACAGTAAACCAACAACAACAATTGTAGTGCTTCGTACTGCCTTCAAAGTCTGGTTGACTAGTTAGATCACCCATTTTTGTTAAAATGCAAACACATGCCATACCAATTATAATTAAGTGGTTAAGTAATTGAAATATATTCTCACAACCTTTAAGTTACTTGTATTACGTTTTAATTAAATCATTTAAAATTAAAATCACTGTTATCATTTTAATTTTAAAACTTTGGACTGAATTTCTGGATTTTGGAATTTGCACCGTTTTTGGACCTTCTTTTTTTTGCTCGCCGGCTTGATTTTGTCTCTATAGTGTTCGATGTTGTCATTGATAACTGTAACACTCTAATTTTTGTTGTTGTTATTATTATTAATGTGCATGTCTTAATAGCATATAATATACTATAATATAACAACAATTAGAATGCTACAGTCATCAATGACAACATCTAGCACTATTGAGACAAAATCAGGCCGGCGAGCATAAAGAAGGTCCAAAAACGGTGCAAATTCCAAAATCCAGATAATCAGTCAAAAATAACGTTAGCCTAGCGGTAACGTTACGAAATTTTAAATGACAGATCCTGAGGGGAAGTGAACCCCTCGTAGGTTTGAACTTCGAATCCCAGCCGCGCTGATCTGAGAGTAGAATCTCGGACATTCACTGGACTGGTTATACTGAAAATGGTCGAAATTGCCTAATGGTTTAAACATGCGCTACTAAAAAGTGATAGATATCAATATACTAGTTGAACAATCCACTACTATGTATATTCGCTTTACTTTTTACTTTTTTAAATCAGTATCTTTAAATTGGTTTTTCAAAATATTGGAATTGCACCCATTGTTGGCCTTCTCTTTTATAATTATCGATATGGAGGCTATGTTGGCTTTGGATCCATATTCTTCGACGCTATTTTAGTTATATTTTACAATTATTGCTAAAAACTTTGGTCGAAGAAATGGTAAATAAAAAGACAGGAATTAGTGAAAATAGTACGCCTGGCACCTCTGTTAAATAAACAAAATATAAACAAAAAATTGAATTTTTTAAAATAATTTGATAATTATTACTGTTCAATCGACACTTAATAAAAGTATTCAATTTGTAAAGAATTATTGCAATTGTTGAAATATTCGTAACTCATTCTGAAACTGCGTGTGATCCTAGCGTATTTATATAATCTTATACAACTTAAATAAAGCAACGAATTGTATTCGTACTTTATATGTTCTATGATTATTGAATCCGGTCAAGTAAAAATCAACATTTGTGAATGAAAGTTTGTCGACCTTTAGAGTTGATGGGAGAAATGAGACTCTACGAATTGGTTGTGTTTCTACTTAAAGTCTGGGGCTTTATATGCTACTGTTTCAGACGTCAGGCTCAAGTTGTAAGTAATCTCTGTAATGTAGTTTCTAGTTTGGTTTCTCTTTCTGTGTAATTTTAAAATCCATTGCCTAATGTTGTAAGCGACCCAAAGCAACATCGTGGATGAGCGAGCCTGTGTTAGAAATGTATGCATTTAAACCATTATCAAGTTCTAGCTTTAAAAAATGACTCTTCTAAGCATTAATTTTATGTTAATATTAGAGTTTAAATAGCCTTGAGGATTCAAACTCTTAGTAGCTCATATGTCCCTACTAAGGATATAATATGAACCATATGGTAAATTCAATGGATGCAATTATTTATAAAGATTTGCTGACAAAATTCAAAGACACCCAGCTGTTTAGCACTGTTTAACTGGTCTAGCTGCTGAACTATTTACTGATCAATCAAGTACTTTGAATATCTATGACTTTGTTAAACTGTGTGTATTACTATTTTATATATTATTATTTATTACTATGTTTAGAGCTGGATTGAAGGATTGCTTTATATCGAATTCAAATTATGATTTGAACAAAAAAACTTCATTTGGTTCAAATGTAAATTTAGTCTGCTTCTGATTGTCATATATTAGAGTGTTATTCTCATGAATATGCTTCTGATTTTGAATGAAGCTTCTTGTATTCTTTCTAATATAACTTATAGTGAGATAACTGTGATGATTTATATTACTTACTTATTTTATTTACTACATTCCATCTGTGGTTTGCATGTGTTACTTGTATAATGTTGAGCTAATGCTTTTCAAATGCTCTAACAAATCAAACACTCTATTTGTTACAGGTAAGACACTTTCAACCTGTACGCTATCCAGTAATGCCTGTTTCTCAAATACTAAGAAACAGATTGGGTAAGTGTGACAGTTATATTGGGGCTGTACTATTTCTTAATCATTTTGGTTAAGATTTATAAATATCTGGTTTTGGATACTTATGTTTCTTATTATTGATAAAACAGATTTTGACATTTGATCTAGTTATTGTGTGGATGCAACTATAAATATATGAGATGGGTGAAGTGTGATCTTTTCACTTTATTAGTTCTGCACTATTAGCAAAATGTATATCTTAATTTTAATACATTTTAAGTTATTTATCAAGATCCTTGTTAAAATGTTATTTCCTTTGACCTACAGTATATGTACCATTACAATTTTTAACCATATTCTCTTAATTCCATTTCAGTCAGATCAAGCTGTTAACAAAGTTTTATTTTAAATAAAATTTATATATAAATATTAGTAACAAAATTTCTAAAACAAATTGAACAATTTCTATTGGTATCTTGGCCCTAGTTAAACCGGGATTTAAGGGAAGATGACGATAATGATTAGTATATAACTGGATGGATCACAGGCTGGAGCCTGTGGCGATATCGGTAAGATATTCGATCGCGGATCAGTATATGCAGGGTTCAAATCCTGGGCTGACATTGCGCTTAACTGACATCGCTTTGAGTGAGAAAACTGACGCTAACATAAGATTTATGTAATTATATTTAATGTTAACTTAAATATGAAGTACAAAATTGATTGAAGTGCAAACAAAAAATACAAAAACTGTGTATATTCTGGATGTAGACAATGATGTTTTTTATTTCTGTGACTAGGAAAGCTGCGACGTAAAACACTGGTGCTGGATTTAGACGAGACTTTGATACATTCTTACCACGAGGGTCTTCTTAGCGTTACTCCCAGGTCTACGTCACCCCCTGACTTCATTATAAAGGTACCTGTAAAATAGTATAGTTTAAGGTAAAACGTACTAATTGATCATCCAGGATGATATATATCGTCGGTCCTGTAAACGATTTAGATTCCACTAATATAAGGATGATGTCCCTGACATCATCCTTGTTTGAGGAAACGGACTTTAAACTTATGTTATTATTATTATTATTATTTTTTAAATTTTATTTTTATTTTTAATACCCCAGTGTAAAGAACCTGGGGTTTGATAAAAACGATTTTATTATTGTTATTATTATTATTATTATTATTATTATTATTATTATTAATCAGCTCACCTACAAACGTTATATTGTATGGTGGTCAAATTTTTAATGCACTTGCTGCTGACCTAAAGGTCATGGGTTCCAAACCTCGCTGTACTGTCTCTGTCAGTAGACTTACGTATAGAAATAGACTTTAAACTAACTTGTTACTTTTAAACGTACAATTTTCTGATCAAGATTTGCTATTTAACATTTCCTAACATTTTTTGTGAATTCACAGATATACATAAAGAGCGTTTTGTACGCGCTGTATGAAATACAGTAGCAGCTATCTTTCTAGATTACTGTTTGATCTGTGCACTTACTGGTTTGTTAGTGCAAACAGTCTGCAACTGTATTGCATTACTTACGAAATTGTAGACACTATTGTGAAGCTGTTGTTTTTATTTGTATAACTTATATTGAACTTGTGTGATTAAAAATACTTTTTATGAGGCTTTTATATTTTAACCATTGAAAAGCTAATTCACGATAAATCCTTTTTTGTTAATATTAGTAATTGTACGCAAAGCATAAGAAGTAATTTTTTGTGTGCATATGAATACTATTTTTTTTGACTAACGTCGTGTATTTTCTAATTAAATTACTACGACTGCAATATCAGTAACATTTCACTTTCTTGTCAACATTTGCTCATTGGAAGGATGAAGCCAGTTACTAATTTTTTATTCTCTCAATATTTGACGTAAAGTATAATGCATGTGATCCACTGCTTATCATTGTAAAATTTACTTCTTTATGCTATAGTCGAAGCTAAAGTTGTGATTTATAATACAATTGTTATTGTATTTTTTATTGTTATTTTATTTTATTTTATTGTTATTTTATTTGTAATCTGTCGCACAGGTCGTCATAGATCGACATCTTGTCAGATTCTTCGTTCACAAGCGACCGCACGTCGACTACTTTCTTGATGTGGTCTGTTTGTTGATTAACAAATATTTTAGCTAAATTTATTATCTTTAATTACTACATTATCATTATTTTGCATTTTAATATGTAATGACTAGCCAGTGATATAACTTAGTTGTTTTGTGAATAACGGCCAGTCAGGTTATATTGGTTATTTTTGATTATGATTAGTAAATAGCATGATCTAATTATATCAAAGTTTGTGTGAAGGTTAACCATTGAATGGTATGAGCTATTTATATTCACTGCTTGTTGTATTTGTAGATGAGTAAGTGGCATGGTTTAGGTTTAGTCATTACTTGTGGTGTTTGTAGATCAGCCAATTGTTTGACCTAGTTAATTTCACTGTTAATTTTCTGCATGTAGATCAGTTGTGTGACCTTGTTATGTTCATTGTTTATTTTTGTATGTAGGACAGTCAGTGGGATGACCTAGTTTTGCTCATTGTTTATACTTTACATATAGGTCAGTAAGTAGTATGACCTAGTTATGCTTATTGTTTGTTTTCTGTATGTAGGTCTGTCAGTGGTATGACCTAGTTATACTCGTTGTTTATTAATTTTTCTGCATGTAGGTCAGTCAACAGTACGACCTAGTTATACTCCTTGTTTGTTTTCTGTAAGTAGGTCAGTCAGTGGTATGACCTAGTTATTTTCACAGCCAGTATGGAAGCCTATGGGGCGGCAGTAGCAGAAAGACTTGACAGAGGGAGGGGCATGCTAAAGCGTTGCTACTTCAGACAGGCAAGCTTTCACAATTTAGTTTATTTGCAATATTCTACACTTTAATTAGAAATCAAATCAGATATTTGCTTTTTTAAATGTCCTAACTGTTGCACATAATGTTATTAATTATAATTATCTGTAAATTTTATTCTATTGTACAGAAGCAATCATTATTTTTTATATTATTTTATTTTCCCTCACCCAGTTTGAATCCGGGATATCACATAACATGCACACCTGTAGTTTTCAAAAATATTCCTATTTATTCCATACCTATTGATGCATTGGTCTATTAGTTTAATTTGTGCATGATAATTAGTGTATTTCTGATAATGAATGAGTATATTATTTTACTGTTTCAGCACTGCCAGTTGGAGTTACTAGGCTATACAAAAGACCTGTCTGCCATTAACAACGATCTATCCAGCGTGTTTATCTTGGACAACTCACCCGGGGCGTATAGACTGTATCAGCGTATGTGCTAGCTACTGCTTGCTGTATACATGTTTATAAGTGTTTGTAATGTTTGCACAGATAATGAATTAACTCTATATACATGTTTATAAGTGTTTGTAATTATTAAGAAATGTATTAAGAAATGCTTTAAGAAATATGAAGAAGAGTTGGATAGGACATATCTTAAGGGGGGGGGGGGAGGTCTATTAATAGAGGTCATAGAAGGTAGAATGGAAGGAAGATTAGGTATACTAGATGATTTAAAGACCCACGCATATACGGATATAAAGAGGAAAGCGGAAGACAGAGAAGAGTGGAGGCGTTATATACCATGGACCTGCCAGTAGGCAGTGCACTAAGAGAGAGATGTGTTTGTAATGTGTGATACAGATAATTCTGCAGCTCTATATACATGTTTGAATGTGTCTGTAATGTGCACAGATAATACTGTGGCTCTATATACATGTTTGAACGTGTCTGTAATGTGCACAGATAATACTGTGGCTCTATATACATGTTTGAACGTGTCTGTAATGTGCACAGATAATACTGTGGCTCTATATACATGTTTGTACGTGTCTTTAATGTGCACGCAGATAATGCAGTAACTCTATACAGATGTTTATATGTGTCTGTAATGTGCACAGATAATGCTGTGCCGATCAAGTCATGGTTTAGTGATCCGTACGACACAGCTCTGATAAATCTGCTGCCGATGTTAGATGCGCTACGATTCGTCAACGACGTGAGATCAGTTCTCAGTCGTAATCTACATCGACATAGAGTTCTGCTATAGCCAATCACATCGCTTCTTTTTATCTTGTTCTTGATCCTCGCTCTTTATTCCGAGTCACTTTGTATTATTTAAATGCATATATATACAGTATATATATATATATATATATATATATATATATATATATATATATATATATAACATTATGCATATGTAGAAATCGTGCGTGCAGATATGTTTACTGTAAGTCTTGTTTAAAGCGATTGTGTTAGCTCATTAAATCCTAATATGTTTTAAATATTGTTGAGACTGAGTTGCGATTGAAGATATGAGTGAGAGAGAGGTAGAGAAAGAGAGAGTGAGGGATATACAGAGAGAGTGAGAGATAGAGGGAAACAGAGAGAATTTTTTCAGAAATAAAGAAGGATAGAGAGGTGTAAGATAGTAATTTTGTTTTGTTTAATTAATATACCTTAGTTCACATAACATCCCCTATGGTTTTCTTAAAATATAGAAAGGTAGGTTAACAGTAATTTACTGAAGTTGAAATAGTCAGGCTTAAAATCCAAAAATATTCCTAGTCAATTTGCATATTATATATATATTTATATAAACACGTATGTGTGCCAATAATTTCATGGAGAATGGTGTGAAGTTTAAGTCATTGCGTCAAACTATTAAATCCCTTGGAAACCAAAAGAAAATAGCATTCACGGAATAGTTTCTAACAAATTGGTCAACTTTTGCCATTAATTAGAGTTCTAATCCTGTTAATTATGATCACTGCTGTAAACTTTGTTGGAGATATTTAAATTAGGGCTACATGTACGGCTACAAGATACTGCATAAATTAATGCATCATCTGTTGAACTAGCTAATGCAACATAGTTTGTTAGATTTGTAATTTTGCAGTGTCATTATTTAAATTGCGGTACGAGTAGGATCGCCTCGGCTCCAGAAATTGCTACAGAAATTTAAACCGAATGGAAAAGTCTCAAATAGGAGATTGACTGATGGATGATATGATGTAGGGCAAAGAGGATTTGAGACAGTCTAATTGTATGCCGACCCTAGTTAAACTGGGATTCAAGGGAAGATGATGGCGATGATGATGATGATGATGACTATTTCTATTGCGGTATGCCGTTGCAGTGTAGTTTTTTAAGTTTGTTTGTAATAAACGGTTTTATTATATAGACTATCTACTGATATGGATGTTTAGTAAGACACGGGTCGAGTTGTTATGGTCACTTATGGAGTCAAATATTTGTGAAAGGTCGAAGTGGTTTTTTACCTCATCCTTCTGATGCGATGATATTTCTTGAACAGCCGTGATTGGTGTTTTATCCCAGTGTATTGATTCCTTACAGTTAAATTGTTGTAGTATGATTGAATTGTTATTGCATGATTAAACTGTTGTTGAACTGTCTAGCTTGCACTTGTCTGTTTCCAGTGTTAGTTTTCTACTTCGTTGCAGTTTAATTAAGACTTTTCCGTATTGTGTCCGTGCCACTGAAGCATAAACCAATCGTAAACTGCGATAATTTTAGAGACCGAAGAAGTCGAAGATAAACCGCCTCAAAAGCCTTATTTTTCCAAGTTATAGATTGCCTTAAAATGCGAGTAAGGCACAGCCTTTTGTAAATGAATGGCTTGATTGGTAGAGTGATCTTTTTGGTACGTGAAAGCTGAATGAGTGTAGGAATTGATACTCTGGACCTGCTACTTGGCATAAAACTACAGAGAGCGGGGAGACAGAAACTGATCTTGCTGTTGAAACTTTAATTAAAATTACAATGTGACTTGGTGTGCAGGTGAATAATTGTTTCTGAATTATGGTTATTCAAACGACTTTATTTATAGTGTAGAGCTGTGATATGTGTGAATTATATTGTGTTATTTCAATTAAAACTATCAGTTGTAGTATGGTCGTTTTATTTATTTTATTTATTTTGGTATTTTGATGTGATTTGGTCGTTTGATTTATTGTTGATATTTTCTACTATTAATATTTTTAAGTTATAGTCGATTTAAATAGATATATACACAATATACATTTGAGCTACACTTTAACCGAACTGCACGTATTGTTCAAAAGCTGCCCAGGGTAGATATTGCAGGTGATATGATTCTAATGAAGAACCAATCTGATTTGAATGTATAACGTGAGCGGATATTTTAAATCTGCCAAGGACTGTATTATGAAGAGCCTCCTCTGTCTGTTAATGGGTTGCTAGTTATTTCCTGTCTATTCATCCAATGTAAGGCTCATACTAGAGATCTGATACTTCTTTAAATTCTTCCTACAATATGGCTCTTTAGCATTAGCTAACTTTCCATTAAGTACTTTCCACGTTTTCCACTTCGATCTCTCTAGCCAAACTCTCGACTCAACATGTCGCAATCCTTTCCACTGTTTTACATCTTCTTCCACTCACATCGCGTCTCTATCCTTTTTCCACCAATCAACACCTTCCAACTCCATCCTGCTACGTCATTCCTTTATATAAAACCTACGCTCCTTTTACAATTTCTACTCTCTTTAATTATGATGACATTAAGGATAGTATTTACATATTTCAAACAAAAACCCTTTTTATTTAAAAATATTTCAAAAAGACATTTCTAAATATAAACCCGTCTGATGCATCTGTTTATTTACGTTCTGGCGGATGTCTGAGTTGGTAACGCACGTACCTGATAGACAAGAAGGCATCGATTCGAATCTCTATGGGACCGTCTCTGACGATATCCACGGTGGTACGGAGTCGGTGTTATATACGGTTGATTCTGCGCATTCGTTGAACATACAGAAGTTTATAACTGGGCCACCCAGTGATAAAGACAAGTCTATCTCGCACTGACTACATGTAACGTTGTTTTAATTAATTACATCCGCATTTACATGGAACTCCTAAACTTGTAATTTTAAAACTTGCTATGTTCCAGTCAGGCACACGCCCTGCACTGCATCCTATATGTAATATTTGAGACTAAAATGTAGTTTATATTAATCATAATACAACAATCCCCGTGTTGTGCTCCGGTGTGGTTGGACCACTTCAGAATAAGGCAACCGCAAAAAATCTGCTGCTTGTACGTAAGAGGCGACTAAGGCAGGAGCTGAGGATGGCTAGAGGGGACCCACCTCACCATGAAATATTTTCCCCCAGGATTAAATGGTAATTAATCCATTTAGCTGAAGAAGACAACGGGAAACCACCTCAGAAGCCATATTTTTCCTAAGCTTCATACCTTATGTAGCTTTTGGCTACATAAGGTATGGATAAGGCATAGACTTTGTGAAGGGATTAACTTGTTGAGCTAAGAGTGCTCTTATGGAGCGAGAAAACAGACTTTGAGTATGAATATGTACCTTGAACCTGCCACTTGGCAGTGCACCTAAGAAGAAGTATACAACAAATATTGAGGCCTGTGATAATAACGTATACTTCTCACTCTTTCGCTACTTTCCCTTCTCTATCTCACTTAATCCCTCACTTTATCTCTCTCTCTCTCTCTTTCTTTCTTTTCTCTCTCTCTCTCTCACTCTCTCTATCTATGTTTTAACTGAAGAGTAAGTGTTCCAGTTATTAACGTAGCCGCTTTTAGTAATACTTAAAAGTTCAGAAATTTTTAGTTTTGTAGAGAGAGAGAGAGAGAGAGAGAGAGAGAGAGAGTGAGAGAGAGAAAGAGATAGAGAAGCATCGCGTGCACATTTTTTTGGCAAGAATTAACTAATTAACTAATTAAGCTGTCGCCTATAGGATCCTGCTTCTCTTTCTGGCTAAATTAATTTAATTAGCTAGCTTAACACTAACACGATAGTAACTAACTAACACGATAGTCTACAGGCTGAATTAACGGGACTGACTGACTGAAGCCCTTCTAATGTTAATAGTCGAGCATAAACTAGTAGCCTACGGTTACAACTAGTGGACATAGTGAAAGACGTAGTCATAGTTTTGTATTAATGGAACAATTTTAGGTTCAGTGGTCTCTTTAATTTAAGGCACTTTATAGCCAATTCAAGATAAGTGACAGAGAAGAGTGGAGGCGTTTTGTACCATGGACCTGCCAGTAGTAGGCGGTGCACTAATATATATATATATATATATATATATATATATATACGTGTATATAATAGTATTAATAATTAATAACAATAATAACAATAATAGTAATAATAAAACGACTTATTTTGAAGATTTTGTAGAATTTGAGTCTGTTAGCAAGTTGAGAATTAAGAACTGAAAAAAACGATTGAGTGAACCAATAATAATATATTTTACGCTCCTTTTTTACGCACTTTTTATTTCTCTGCGCTCTTTCATGCTAATTGCAGAAGTACTGATCTAAACAAATTAAGATCTTCCCCTTAAATTATGTTGGTACTGTGAAACCTGCCAAATTTAATTCATTTAGTTACTACGGAATTTCCGTATGCGTCGTGTCGACCTAGCTAGGCTGTATGCGGCTTTAAAGATCGAAAAGTTGCTTACTATGTGGCCATACTATTCCTTGTGGGACGTCATAAAGTTATATTTAAATGTGTTTTTATGCAGCATTTATTTCTCAACATTCCAGTTAGGAAATTGTTTATCTTGAGCTATTTTTCTGATAATAGAAAAGTCCTGTCCGCACTGGATGTTTTATTCTATTTCGTCACGGATATATTTTAGATTCCTAGTACAGAATGACTGCAATCTATATTTGATGGAATTCACTGTAACAATTATTAAAATAAACAGTGGCTACTGTGGAGCATCGTTAATTTCATTCAATCAATCAATAAGGATTTAACGGCCGGTTTCTCGACATAAAGCAATGTCAGGAACGTCTCAATTTAAGGAATTTTAACACTAGACTGTTTAGTCAATCATCCATTTTACCAGTCCGGTGAATGTTTGACATTAAAATGTCGAACATACACTCGCAGCTCTACCATACACTCGCAGCTCTACCATACACTCGCAGCTCTACCATACACTCGCAGCTCTACCATACACTCGCAGCTCTACCATACACTCGCAGCTCTACCATAACCTCTTTTGAGAAATGTTTACTTGGATGGGATGGAGGGGGTGGGGACAAAAATGACAATTGGTTTCAAAAGTTTTTAAATAGGGCATCATGCGTTTATAAAGAGGGCGCAAAAATCTTCCTTCGGCACAAAATTTGTTCTCTAATTATTTCTTCAAAACAGAGCAACGACCTTTCTTTAGGAGCATAGCCGTGTCTTGATAGTTCTCAATGTTGTCATTGATGACTGTAGCACTCTAATTGTTATTATTGTTAATATTGAGCGAGTTTTTGACAGTTTTGGCAAGTCACTTGGGGGGATCAAATCGCGTTAACTGGGGGGAGGGCAAATAGTCTAACTGGTAAGTGCCCCCAGTCTAGTCAGAGGATTTGTTATCGGGGTGAGGTACTCCCCCCAGTAAAATGCTAAAAGAGGTCATGAGTGCTACCAGGAATTGATCCCAGGACCTCAGAAACAGTCGTTTAAAATAACAGAACGTTACCTAACGCACGTACACACTGAACCTCCAGCAATACGAAAGTAAGCTTTACGAAAATGCGGGTTTAACGTCAAAGTAAGAAAAACACATATAACCGAGGTAGAACTAATATATTAGCTTTGCATTCTGGGCTTTGCAACTTTACAGAAAATAAAGGTGCCTCGCTTGCAAATATAATCCAGTTCTGAGAAAACATCGAATAAAATGAGGACGGTGTTTCATTTATTTATCATTTTGCTGACAATTACCTTCAATGCCGGAAGTGGATTTAACCTCTACTCAACGGAGCTCTATTTTCAACCCACTCCCGGAAGAGGATTAGCTGGAAGTAACTCTAAAGGCGCCAATGGAAGCTATTTCGGAATGTCTTTGTCTTTTTATCGCGGAGAATCCTCAAGTCCTTATCAGTTTGTATCGACTTTTGCTTAAATAAAATATTGCAGGGTTGCGGTACAGCAGCTGTGGCTTGAGTATACCTGGTTTAACGTTAGTTTTATCTACCTTACGAGTGCGGAAAATCGGCAGCATACAGGAATATAGAGACAGGATTTGAGAGAGCACTTCATTGAATAATATTGAAGCTCGAGTTCAGTTCCTTAGATTAGCTTTATTTAATTTTTCCTCTTATATAGACCTATTTCCTAATCCTGGGCTATCCCGTCGCTGACATTGCTTTCGAGTGAGGAAACTGACGTTAATATTAGCTTTATTAGCAATTTTATTTGCAATTATTCATACTTATTATTATATGTACTTTTTAATATAAATAATTTATTGATTTGTTAATTTAATATTATCAGTTGATGTATTTCTAATTAACTGTCATATTTGTCAAATCCCCTTGTTGTGTCCGGGTTATTTGAACAATAGACCAACAGGTGACAGCACGTGTTGTAGAAGGCGACTAAAGAAGAACTAAGATCCAAACCAACGTCAGAAAGAGAATTCGGTTGGTGAGCGCTTAGGCTCCAGAAATTGTTACAAAATTTCCTAAAACGAATATAGGCCTATATATATATATATATATATACTTTTATAGGCCTACATGTAAATGTATTTACTATTTTTCATAGAGATATGTATTTGTTATTATGACTAATATTGCTTGTATTTGTCATTGTTAGAAATTATACTTATCTGTTAAAATTAGGAATTAATTTGATTTGTTCTACGACTGATGGCTGTTTTCAATTGAAGATCTAAGTATTAATTCGTAGTTTTCATATAAAGTAGTAATTTAAGATGTTAGACCTGATGATTAGGTCAAAAGCTAACCTAGTTCATAATTCCACATTTGAGCAATCAACCTAATTCTTGTACATTTGATTTTTCCATTTTCGATTGTGTGATTTTCAGAGAATTTCATGAATTTCTGTGAAGACTTATGATTTGGTTGTTTTTAACAGATTGTTAGTCGGGGCCCCCCACGACGCTCCTGAAATGTTTGAGCCCTATCCTTCCTACGCGGGCAGGATATTTGCTTGCGGGTTAGAGCAGGCGCTTCAAGGAACTCGGTCGACTAGTTCGAATCCAAGTCGGGCGTCGTCATGTTCACCCCAGCCTTCAATCATTAGTTCTAGTAAGTTTGTTAACACACTTGACTTACAGCACGTAGTAGGGAGTTTCCTTGTTTTGTTGCTGTTTTGTGGTTTTCGTTATTTCCTCGTTTCATGGATATCGTTGTCTTTTGATTGCGTACATAATTAATTGTGTTGATCGACTGATTAGCGGACCCAAAGTATCAATTCCTACACTAATCAGTCAGCTTTCACACTCCATAAAAAATCACTCTATCAATCTTACCGACTTTGCTCACTGGCTGGAGCCAGTATCGATGTCGGTAAGATATTCGACCGCGGATCAGTATGTGCGGGGTTCAAATCCTGGGTTTGCCCGTCACTGAAATCGCTTTCAAGTGAGGAAACTGACATTGACATTAGCTTCAATTTAGTTTTTATCACACCAATCCTTTACAAAAAGGCCACCCCATACTTTGGCCCGCCTATGATGCTGGTATCTCTACTCAAGCATCAGCACGGGCTTCTCTTTATTTTATTTATTTTTTTATTTAATAGCAAATTTAAGTTACTTCCAATCAAAAATGACCGCCCAAAACCTCGTCACTCTTTTCTGAAGAGAAAATGACAAGAGTTATATAAAAAATGGTGTGCATTTTTTATCGTTCAAGCAAAAGAGAATTCGACACTGAGAAAAATCTCCCACCCCCTTACAAATTCATGAACCTCCTGATTTAGTAAATAAGAACCAGTTAATCCTGGGCTAGCCCGTCACTGACATCGCTTTCGAGTGAGGAGACTGACGTTAATACTAGCTTTACCAGCTTTTAATAGTTTAACGACCGTTTCCTCGTACAAGGATGATGTCAATGACATCTAAAAGTTAGAAACATTTAGAAATAATGCTTTATCACTATATGCAGATGTGACTGCAAATTCAGGCAATGTTACAAATCAACAACTTGGCTTTACAACGGATTCACTGGTCACGAGAGACTATAGTCTAGGAGTGGTTAGTGCTTATTAAGTCATTTATGCCGAAATTGTGTAAGTACTAATGATATTAATAATAAATAATAAAGGTTTAAAGTCCGATTCCTCATACAATAACGATGTCAGGGATGTCCACGCATCACATGTCACCACAGATCAATTCACCCCAAGCGATCTGAAAAAACATGTGCTGAAGCGAAAGAATACTAAACCATGCCGGTCCGGTGATAAAAAATAGTCAGGCAAGATGAAGTAAAATCTCTGGTAGGAAGAGATGTGTTTTCAACTTACAACGGAAAGTGGAAATAGTAGAACATGAGAGAAGATCAGGAGGCAGAGAGTTGCAAACAGTAGGAGCTGAGAGAGAAAATCAACGTCTACCTAACGAAGTGAAAATATTAGTAATTTTGAGCAGTTGGCATCGGAAGTACGAAGCTTACGAGAAGGTTGATATTGGATTAGGAGATCAGAAAGGTAAGAAGGTTTACCAAAGTGAAGTGTTTTGAATGTTAACAGAGCAATTTCATACTTAATTCTTTGAACCACAGGAAGCCAATGAAGATTATTAAGGAACTAGAGGTGGCCTGAAGACTTAAGGATGAACATACACGAGGCAGAGAGTTCCAAAAGTTGCGTTGCTAATTATATTATTTATTACATAAAAGTCTAGCTCATTTCCTTCCATTTGACTGGCAATACGTTTAGGCCTACCCACTTGAACATACTTACCCCAAGTGATGTGAACATTTGGACTGTACGTGTGTATATAAAATGATTCAAAGAAAAATCTCAATATTTTAATTCCCATCTAATTTGATTCACTTGCGCATATTTCCTATATTTATATTTTTTGAACAGGTTTGCGGACACAAATCTTCGTATTTCTTTCCCAAAGAGGATCGAACGTACTCCGTAGGAGCATGCTTCGCTGGAAGGTCTGGTAGTTTACCAGGGTCAGTGCCTAGTCGCCTGATTAGGAAACGTCGACAAGCTACGAATCCCGTTCCTACTCTGGAAAAGCATGGAATAACTCTAAGCAAATCTCTTAACGATTTTGCTATTGAGTATAATGGAAAATCGAGTATATATGAGAAGACTCCGATGAAAATGTCTGATTCTGTAGCAAATTTCAAGGCGAATGCAAATTCTACAAGTGATTATAATGAGGCATTCGACGGAGAAGCAATTGGGTCCCATGTTTGGAAACAGGAAAGGAAGAGGCGAGATTCTGATGAAGTTCATTGGGATAGAGACTGGATTAGGGTTACTCCTTGGCAATCCATTCCAGATGTGATGCTACTTGGTCAAGATAAAGATGTATTTCCAAACCGATTTAAACGTTTAATTTTCAAATACGCTTACGCCCAATATGGATCATCTCTACATATTAGTAAGGTAAGTAATCAGAAAGCTTCGCAACTGTGTAGGCTATGTAATTAATCTAAACTATTTTAATGTTATTTTATGCAACATCGATTATCTTGATAGATTTAATTTACCTTATCTTTCACTCTTAAATGAAATGAGCATTTTAGGTGGAATGTCACTAACGGGCTGCTTAAAATGTCCTAATGAATGAGTAAAATATAATAATAAAAATGAATGTCTTAATATCGTAGAGGTAAGGTCATGAAGTTTTAAATGACAGACCCCGAGGTGAATTGAACCCTCGTGGGTTCTAATCCCAGCCGCGCTGATCTGAGAGTAAAATCTCGGACATTAACTGGACTGGTTACATGGAAAATGAAATAAATTGTCTAACGGTTTACACATGGTGTATTAAAAGGTGATAGATATAACCATATTTGATCGTTTCACTATAATGCGTGTTTTATGCGTGATTTCAGTTACTTAAGTAACCAATTCTAAACGTTTTATAAGCAGTAAGCTGCTGCAAGCTGATGCAAACTGCTGTATGTGACGTCAAGCTCTAAGCTATTTAAGATATTTTGTGTATAAGTAGGCCTACAATATATGTATCCCAAACTTAACGCTCCTATTAACTCATATTATTTTTTACTAATAGTATTATTAACCTGTACTAGGCTACTAGACTGCCTTGCGGCATGCATTACCGCAGTTAACGAAAACACCTAGACTATTATCGAATGCATTTCAAATGCCAATTTTACTTCTACATATTGCGGTCATAGGCCTATGCACTAAGACAAAATTTGTGCTAATATTTAGGACGTTGATAATGATTATGACGCTTACCAACATCAAAAGGGCATAACACAATAATAAAAACACATTATAGTGAAATGATCAACTACGTTGATATCTATCACTTTTAATAACATATGTTAAATCCGATAGGCAATTTTATCCATTTTCCGTATATCCAGTCCAGTGAATGCCCGATATTTTACTCTCAGATCAGCGCGGCTGGGATTCGAACCTACGAGGGTTCAATTCACCTCAGGATCTGTGATTTAAAACTTCATGACGTTATCTACACCTCTAACCATTGCCCTATTGAGACATTCAAATCTAGTTGATCAGCACCTAAGCTCCAGAAATTGCTACAAAATTTTCTAATCCCTACCGTAGTTAAATTGAGCTTCAAAGAAAGATGAAGATGATGATGACGATGACGATTTAGGTAGTTGAGGTAATTTATTAAGCTGTTCTTTTTTCAGGAAGGCCGCGTGTTCATGGGAACTCCTGGAATTTGGATTTGGTCAGGTATGCTCAATTCCACAACAATTGTTCATCTTTTTATATGAAATCTACTGACGAAGAAAAGCGTCGTGTAAACTTGTGCGTAATTTCTCCTCAGCACAGTTGTTTGGCAGATTGGTCTGGGTGAATTGATCTGTAGTGATGTGTGCTGTTGGGTACGTCCCTGGCATCATCCCTGGATGAGGAAACGGACGTTAAACATTTATTATTATTATTATTATTATTATTATTTTTATAATTTATTATTATTATTATTTATTTATGATAATAATAATAATCCTAATAATAATAATAATAATCCTAATAATAATAGTAATAATAATAATAATAATGATTATTACTATTACTATTATTATTATTTTTATAAAATAACAACTAATTAGTTTAATAAATTTCATTATTTTAATTGTTTAAAAATTAATTTTAGAAATATTATTATTATTATTATTAAACGTTGCTGATCGCAGCAGCGGGTGACATTGCCCTGAATCACAGCTTTTGGCTCCAACAGCGCTTGTCTCCACTTCATCTGTTATTTGTTTCATTTATTATTATTTTTATTATTATTATTATTATTATATTATTAATGTTAATATTAATGTAGCCACCGATGGAAATTCCCAACGCGACAAAGATAGATCTGATGTAAATCGACGAGATAAACACTTCTTTCAAAGCTTCTCAGTTTTGAGAAGTTTAAGACATTACTTTCAAACCTGACTGCAACTTTTTAAAATATGATAAGGAATTATACGTCTCTTAGGCCATGTTGTGAGTGGCCGGAATGTATGGCAGTTGTTGAAGTTTGAATTGGACTATTAAATTTGATTAAATATCATTTCACATTTTTCTACCATTTAATTCTGTATTTTTACTGTTGAGATATGTCCTATTGTCTATTCAACTAAATACCGCAATATGCATGCTCCTCTGCCTTAGAGAGAGAGAGAGAGAGAAGATTTTGTTTGATTTGTTCTATTCGACATTTATTTCTATCAGATACTCACTTCTCTCAGAGTTTGATTTCAGTAAGATGTTAAATTCTATCAGATATTTCCTTTTTATCTGATATTATTTTCTATCTGATATTAATTTCTGTGAGATTTTTATTTCTGATGAAACAATATTTCTAGCAGATATATATATATATATATATATATATATATATATATATATATATATATATATATGTATTTCTATCGTATATTTTTAATTCTAACAGACATTTCAATTTCAGTCAGATATTTATTTCAATCAGGTATCAATTTCTATCTGATATTTACGTCTACTTCTGTCATATATCAGGTGGTATTTACGTTTGGCTGAACGAGGGTACATCTTGTCATCTATACGCTGATCAACAACACGCCGATGAATATGATTATCTGGGTACGTACTTCACGAATTTTCCCGAAAAATTGAGAATTGAACCTACCGCCAACTGCTCGTGTTCGTAAGAGGCGACTGACGCAGGTATGACAGTGAAGAGACTTGTAGCAACATGGTGATGAGTTCTGAATTTTTGACCAATTGGTCGCTCATACTCTACACTTGCAGAGTTCTAGTCGCTACACCGATAGTGGCATTATACCACCAGGCTACTTGACCTTCACTTCCTATTCAGCGCCACTGTGGAATTTAGTATAGAACGACTCTTTATAAATTTACATATTATTATAATACATGCACCTACATGTATAAACAAATACAAAAACGTACATGCACACACGTACACACATAAATCTACACATATACACACATGCACATATATACACACGCATGCACAATATAAAGAAATGCAGACACACACATGCACACACGTACAACCATACACATACATACATATAAACTATACCATACTATACTAAACTATAAACTATAGCACTTTAGAGTGCTACTGTTGTCCATGAACACATCGAGCACTGAGGAACCAAATCAAAACCGATGAGCAGAATGAGGGGGCCATAAACGATGCGAGCCAAAATTCAAGGAAGGATGCTATCGGAATGGAGGTTTGTGTGTTGGACTCAGTTCATGGACAATTGGTGGACAGGAAAGATCGAAGAGAAAAGCTTTTAAATGCCTATGAAACTGTTCGCAAAGTAGGAAAGGTTGATCAGTAGTAGATGAGTGAGTGCGCAGAGTAGAAGGAAGAGAATTCCAGATCTGTGGGGCAGCATGCTGGAAGGAGCGCTTAGACAGCTTGCTGCGAGAAACATATATACATACACTTGCACACATACACACGCATACACAACGTAAACCAATACAAACACGTACATGTTTGCTGTTGTGAACGTAATTGATAGCATGCTCTGATACATGATTAACCTTTCTGGTAAAAAGCTGATAAAGCTAATGTTAACGTCAGTTTCCTCACCCGAAAGCGATGTCAGTGATAGTGACGGGCTAGCCCAGGATTTGAATCCCGCACATACCGATCCGCGGTCGAATGTCTTACCGACATCGCCACTGGTTCCAGCCAGGGCCCTATATCCTTTTGTGTCGACTGACCTGAGTTTCGAGCCCGTACAACTTGCTCCGGATGCGAATACTCCAATCCTTAGGCCATATATTCCCTCCCCAGATATTGATGATTATATCTCGCTAGACAGTCGGGGCTGTAGGTCACATTGGTTGCGATAGTTTCTGTCAATTTAACCTCGATTTGTCGTTTAATTCGGGTTGTTTATCCTTTTTGCATTTGATAAATTAAATATATTTATATTCTTTAGCGATAGATTAGTTAATCAGTTAATGATTTGATCGACTGATTGGTTTAATTATTGATTGAAGGTGTTATCGATTGATTAATTAATTGCCTTATCGATAGATTGATGGAGAGGTACAATTATTAATTGATTGATAGGTTATTCCGTCGCATCGACAACAATGAAAAGAAGGCGAGGGTCTATTTATGAAGAAGTTGAAGTTTACATTAGCGGAGCACCGCGCTGGAATTATACTGGACAGGCAGGGATATACTTTAACCAGTTCTTAGCATAAAACTATTCTTCTTCTTCTTTTTCCAGTAGTCAGCTAGATAGAGCTCAACTGTGCTCTTTCTGACGGTCGTTTTATTTGTATTCTGTCTCGTTGTATGCGCTTTGTGTATATTTTATTCAGTTACAAATAAATGATCATGGTTCTCTCTCTCTCTTCTTCTTCTTCCTCTTTCTTCTTCTTCTTCTTTTAGTGCACTGCCTATCAAGAGGTCCTGGCATATAACTCTTCAACCAACTATATTTTTCGCCTTCAAATTCATCTCAATATATTGTTAACAGATCGTATAAGGCTTAGCCGTCAGAAAAGTCTCTCCCTTCATAATATTTCCCGGACATATTATAGGGGGGGGGGGGGGGGGAAAATATTACTTTAATATAAAACTATTAACTAATTTCATGAAGCACATTATGTAAATATAAAGCTGTTAACTAACTAAATGAAATTTACTTTCTGATATTCTGATATTATCTTCATATAATTTGGGTTAATATAAAACGTTTATGTTATGTAATTGAAATGTTGAAATTATTAGTCCATATTGCGTCATAAGCAAACTTGTCAGGCAGTAATGAGTTAAAAATTGATAACATCAATCATGTACATGACTCATGTACCTGACTCATGTACCTGACTCGTGTACCTGACTCGTCTACCTGACTCGTCTACCTGACTAGTCTACCTGACTCATGTACCTGACTCGTGTACCTGACTAGTCTACCTGACTCATGTACCTGACTCGTGTACCTGACTCGTGTACCTGACTCGTGTTCCTAACTCGTGTACCTGACTCGCGTACCTGATTCGTTCACCTGACTCGTAATTGATTCGTCGTTGACTTATGATTGTCTCGCAAATGATTCATGATCTCTCTCTCTTAGTGCACTGCCTACTGGCAGGTCCATGGTATATAACGCCTCCACTCTTCTCTGTCTTCCGCCTTCCTCTTCATTTCCACACATGAGTGGGTCTTTAAATCATCTAACATACCTAATCTCGGCCTGCCCCTGCCTCTTTTTCCTTCCATTCTACCTTCAATGACCTCTTATAATAGACCTTCCCCCCTTAGAATGTGTCCTATCCATCTCTTCTTCCTATTTCTTAATACATTTATCAACTGTCTATCTGTGCCAACTCTCTTCCAGGACTTCCTCATTTGTAACCTTTTGAGTCCAGCTAATCCTCTCCATTCTTCTCCAAATCCACATTTCCAATGCCTCCAGTTTCCTAATATCTTCCTTTCTTAAGGTCCATGTTTCACATCCATATAATAGCGTGGTCCAAACCAAAGTTTTCACTATCTTTATCTTTGTGTCTTTCTTTTGACTTTTTGTTAATAGTTCTTTTCTACTACCAGAGGCCGCTTTTGCTTGTGCAATCCTACTGCATATTTCTGTCTCACATTTCCCATCATCGGTTATAGTATGACCTAACATTTTGAAACTCCTTACCTGTTCCAATTTCGTGATTCATGATTGGTCTACATAAATGATGTATGATTAGTCTCAATGATTCATGATTGATTTAAATGATTCATGATTGGTCTAAACGTTCGTGATTGGTTTAAATGTTCATGATTGGTCTAAATGATTCATGTTTGTGTAAATGATTCATGACTGGTCTAAATGACTCATGATTGGTCTAAATGATTCAGTATTGGTCTAGATGTTCATGATTGGTCTAGATGTTCATGATTGGTCTAAATGATTCATGATTGATCTAAATGACTCATGATTGGTATAAATGATTCATGATCAGTTTGAATGATTCATGTTTGGTCTAAATGATTTGTGTTTGTTCTAAATGATTCATGATTGGTCTAAATGTTTATGATATTTATCTGTTTTATCAGGTTCTGATATTCGACGCCGACTGGTCCACATGCAGTGGGAATCCTAAACAAACCAAGTTGATTGTAAAGCAATCCCTCAAATTTTCTGAAGCTCAGGTAAACATTTAACATCAAATAGATGTGACAGGAAGAGTGCGTCTGTATAGTTATTTAGTGCTGTCATTTACGACGGTGTCATTATAATTATTGTTGTAGTTGTTATCGCTGTTGATGGTTAGTTCTTCTACATGGCTCAATGGTAAAAGGAATCGATCAGTTAGCGTGGATTCCTGTTTAATTCCTGGTCGAGCGGATATCAGAGAGAAATATCTATTCTACGAAACAGTTTTGCTCTCTTTCCCACTTTCTCTTTATTCTACTCTCCGTCTCCCACTATTTCTATATCCATCTATCCAACTATTCCACTATCCATCTATCCCAATATTCTCCTTTCACTCTAACCCTCTATGCCACTATCCAGAGATAGTCAGAACTCGCATAGTAGTCCTTCTGTACCTTCAGTAGAAAATCCCAAAATCCTACTTTTGCAGCATTTTCGCTGCTGTCGCTCAAATAGCTTACTATTAAATTAGTTTTCCAGTCCTTTCTCCATTAAAGGTACCATATATATACTGAGGGTCCAGTATTCAGACAAGCGCTAAAATAAAGCGGGTACTAATTCTCTCCCTTAGTACACTGCCTATTGGCATATAAAGCCTCCACTCTTCTCTGTCTTCCGTTTACCTCTTCATGTCCATATATGAGTTGATCTTTAAATCATCTAACATAAATATCCTCGGCCTGCCTCTGCCGATATTTCCTTCCATACTACCTTCTATGACCTCTTTTAATAGACTTTTCCCCTTAGAAGGTGTCCCATCCAACTCTTCTTCCTATTTCTTAAATACTAGGATACTAAATACCATGCATAAAGTTTAATTAAGATATATTTAAATACCAGTGAAATAAGGATACTGAGTTGAAGGCTACATGCTCCGTTTGCCTTATACTTGCCTTACTGTGAATGACTTCTCCCTAAGTATTAACAACTTGATACGTAATAAAACAACAATTAGAGTGCTGCAGTCATCAGTGACAACATCGAGCACTATTGAGACAAAATCAAACCGGCGAGCAAAGAGAAGTTTCAAAAACGGTGCAAATTATATAATTCAGACAATTAGTCAAAAGTAATAAAACGCTCTACAAGTGTTATTAAATAAAGCAACTAGCGAATTCTCTACAAGTGTTATTTAATAAAGCAACTAACGAGAGTTCACACAACTACCTGACATGCTATGTGACTGCTATCAGTTATGCTATGAGAGGTTTACGGTGCAGGATTGCTACAGGTTTGTCATAACCTGAATCCCCCACGAAAATGGTATGAAACAACAAGAACGAGATATATTAATTCCTAAGATCCCAATTTTACAGCTTTTCCGCTCAATACTTTCGATCAAATGCTGAAAATTAGGATTCTATCCAATTCTACATTGAGACACCATACTGCTACCAATTTAAATTCTATAATTCTTAAAATTTTAACCATTAATTACACTTTACTTATAGTTATAAAGTTCTAAATGTCTTGCTTGGCATTCCTTATAGCAGAAAATCAACTCTCTGAAATCGCATGTACATTATTGGAAGGTGACCTCACTCGAATAGGTAATAGCTTTGAAATCTTTTCTTGCGGTACAGCTGCAGTGACAAATAGTATGCAGCAAAGGAGCCGATGACCATTGAATGATCTCTCCACACCATCCAACCCCTCTCCGTCATCATATCATTCTTTGAATTTTTGTGAGACAGCATGCGTTTGACTAAAATGTTCCAGCACAATTCAATCAATTTAATCATATTTTCCTGAGAATTTGTTTCTCCGACTGCCTCTCCAAACGATGTGGGTTGTTCCATACTTGCATAATCGAGCAAGACAGAGCTCGACTTCTCGTCTATCATTTCTACAAATTCTTCTGTCGTAGCAGGGAGGTTGTTTATCAGCAGGTATCCTCTTTCGTCACAATTCAATCCTAACAGGCTTAGAAGCTCAATCTGATATTTGTGATAATCATCACAAATGACTCTGTCAAAACGCCTTTCCAAGTTTAAATTAGCAGGTGAATTTTGTGCCCCGCCTGACTTCTGTACCAACACTCTAAAGGGTGAAGGTACATCCTGCCCCCCTTCCACAGCAGGGATACATTCGGTTTCCTTCAAGTTATGTATCCCAACGGAGTTTCTGTTGTCATAGCTCCCATCTTTTTTCGTACGTGGTACAGTGGATTCAATTTTCAAATCCTTTAGAAGTCTCACCAATTCTTCAGGTTGAAGGATAGGGGTTCCAGGACAATTACGGAGAAGTTTCTGAAACTTATCTTTAACAAAATCCGCAAACTCCGATCCTTTAAATTCAATGTAGTAACTTCCGTGTGCCATTTTCTACCACGAATGAAACGTATCGTCTACAAAATTAGAATAAATCAAAGGCAATGATATTTGGTCTCCTGCTACATATTCAAGTGATACATTTTTCATTTAAACATACAGGCCATGCTCAATTTAAGTCAGATCTTCGAAACTTTAGCTTTACTAAAATAAACTTAGATTATAAACCATAGCTCATTTTTCTGTACTATTCATTCTAATTTTTTTAAATACTAAAAGTAGAGCATAACGAAAAATTAATGCAAACTTCTGCCCTGTGAATCGCTATAATTACAGGAAATGTTATGGCAGTTCGGCAAATTATCAAAATGTATCAAATTTTAGAAAATATAGTTTGAGCTGATACAGGCTGTGATCAAGATGTGATGGAGCTGTCTGACTCTCTCAGTTTTCCTATTTTCTCTGTCATCATGGACAGTAGTCAAAATAAAGTAAACATGCATTGTAGTGAAATGATCAACTATGTTTATATATATATATCACTTTTAATACCACCTGCTTAAACCGTTAGGCAATTTAGTCCATTTACCGTGTAACCAGTCCTATGAATGCCTGAGATTTTACTCTCATATCAGCGCGGCTGGGAATCGAACACACATGGGTTCAAATAGCCTGAAGATCTGTCATTAGAAACTTCTTGACGTTGACTTACGCCTTTAACGACTGACTGCGCTATGGAGGCATTCAAACCATTATCTTCATACTGTTTCTCATTATGAACGTTTAGGTCAGTAATATATCCATCAAATATAGACTAAATTATGTTCTCAAGTTTATTTCGATCCTCTAAGTGTGAGCAGAGATTTAGTGCAGGTGTGAAAACACAAAAGTTTAATCCTTTAATTGCACATCATAACACTGTGCAATTAATACCTCAATTTACGCATCATTATTTGTATAAAGTGATGTTGACGTTACATTTCTCGTTACTCATTGGTAAGCTACTGGTACCAGTGACTTACCAGTAACTTACTGTTATATTAATCTTTGTGACGGTAGCTCGAGTGT
The DNA here is from genome assembly GCA_905160935.1 of Enchytraeus crypticus. Classification (NCBI taxonomy): domain Eukaryota; kingdom Metazoa; phylum Annelida; class Clitellata; order Enchytraeida; family Enchytraeidae; genus Enchytraeus; species Enchytraeus crypticus. The sequence continues at coordinate 2,349,233 of CAJHZI010000528.1, forward strand.
GTCGAGTCGTCTTGAAGAGAAGCCTTGTGCTTCTGAACCTTGACGTTAAACACACTACAACCTATTTCTCGTTTCCCAAGGCTCGCTGTTCAATAAGCGCTTTCACAAATTCGTCTGTAGTATTTCAGCTATCCCGTTTTATGCCATTGTGCCTGTAAGCGCTTTTGCTTTGCTTCTTTGAAATGAGTATAATACCAACTTTTGCTTTTGTCTTATGCTCTTAACACTTTGCTTTTGCTGTGGAGATTCCTCAGTACACTTTCTGAGTATTCAGAGGTGCCATAGTCTAAACTCATAATTTCCCATTGAATTATTTTTGAGTAGGGGATTTTTAAAATATGCACCCAAACCTTAATTACGAGAAATTCTAACGAAAGCCTAGTAGACAAAAACTCTATACATGCATAGTTAATAAGTCATACCTCTTCAATTCTTTTCCAGCGTATTCAAACTTTAGAAGATTTCAAAACACTATGTCCTCGTATACTGCTCAATGCTTCAATTCTGCTCACGTCTAAATAATGCAGATAGAGATTGAATAAGAAACTCTTGTGAAGCCAGAAATTTGCTCCAAGCCTGTAGAATAAGCTACTGAATATATAGGCTCGTCACGCCCCAACTATTGATGTAAATTTACCCGCAAAAAACCCAGCAGGTAAAAATTGGGATTTTTTTTACCACGCGCGTATAAACGATAAAAACTAAATATTCTATTTACAAAGTTCAATTTGAAAGAGGAAGCATTGAAGTTATGTAGCAACTCAAAGATTAACTTCCTCAATATTTTACCGGTAAATTACTGGTTGGTAAAATATCATTTTTACATCACTAGCACCGAAGTTGTTTTACAATTACGTAAATGATGCATATTAATTGTTGACAAATTATCAAGGATCAATATGATATTCCGATATCTATTTATTCATATAAGATATTCAGGTAACGACTGATATTGAACAGCAGAACTTCACATTGTAAAATGACTGTTTTATATTAAGAACTAAATAGATTGCTCAACTTTTATCAATAGAAACTGAAAGATCTTGAAAAGGGTGTCCACATGAAATAAATTTAATCAGTATATTGCCCAATGAAAAATAACTATAAGTCTATAAACCATAAAATTGTCATCAAAACAATTGAAGTTACTTAATTGATCACAAGTTCATATGCAGGTCCATGTAAATATAATTTTTAGCCTTATTGTTAGATATTATACTTTAGCTTAATATCTGATGTAAGGTGTATAAATAATTATATATATATATATATATATATATATATATATATATATATACTGTATATATATATTTACATATATATAAATATATATGCCTATATATATATATATATATATATATATATATATATATAATGTTGAAATATTGCGATAATATTCCTTATTATATATGAAAGACGCTCAACTTTATGCTTATAGTTATTTCTGATTGTTTTTAAGGCCCATTTCCGCTTTCCTGTCTATGTTATTAGTAATCTTTGCTATTGGAAGGTTCATCAATTACAGCCGTGCCGATTTAAAAATAACCTTCCATCACCCTGGAATTGTCTCCTTCACAGCTATCAACACACGGTTTTCCATGGTGGTCACCTAAAAAGTACTAACCGAGACCGCTGTAGTTTAACTTCGATAATTGACGCGCAACTTAACCAAGTGCGCTAAATCCGTCTTTATTGTCCCTCATCGTTAATAATAAATAAATAAATAATAAATAACAATAATATTGAATAATAAATAATAATTAATAATTAATAATAAGAAATTAATAATAATAAATGCTGTGACACACAGATGGGGTCGTACTTTGGCTGGAGTGTTCTGGTGCAGGACATAGACGGCGACGGGAAGGGAGACCTGTTTGTGGGAGCTCCCTTCTTCAATCAGTCGTCAGGGGATGAAGGCGCCGTATTCCTCTATAAGAGACTTTCAGACGACATCGATGATGTTAGTAGAGATTTTCTAATTAATCAGCTAATTAATGAGCTAATTAATTAATCTGCTAATCAATCTGTTAATTAATCATTTAAGCTGTATAATCGCTAAGCTGTGTAAATTGTGTATATGGAAAGTTGTAAAAATTCAATTTACATTAATTCTTTGTTCAATTGTTACCTCACTGATAGCTTAAATGTAATTATTGTCTCATTACATAAATAAATTAATCATTATCTAATTTACTTATTCACTGGTTGGATTCTATTTTACTAATAAATTTGTACAGTGGTTCACTACTTATTTAGTTCAATATGTTGCTCTAAATTCATTCACTTTTGCTTGATCAACTGCTATCATTTAGCCAACATAACGACAGGCTATTTCTTAAAAATGATGATGATGATGATGATGACGATTATGATGATGATGATGATGACGAGGACGATGATGATGATGATGACGATGACGATGACGATGATGATGATGATGACGATGACGATGACGATGATGATGATGATGACGATGATGATGATGATTTTGATGATGATGATGAATTTGATGATGATGATGATTTTGATGATGATGATGATGTTGATGATGATGATGGGTACATTTGTTGCCGTGTAGCCCCTGCAATACCCCTCTAAGCCCACACTGACTCTAGGGGCTGAAGCCAGTACCGGGGCAAGGTTCGGATCCAGCATAGTCTCAGCAGGCGACATCAACCTCGATGGGTTCAACGGTTTGCTTATCATTCTTCGAAACATTTAATCCGCCCTATTAACCCATCACATTATTATACATATAGTCTAATTCAATCGACATACTATTATGCGTATAGTTTAAAGTTCATATAGATTTTAAGATATATATAAATAAAAATAAAACATAAAGAGTTATGTATAAGACAAACAAATAATATAGCTATAATTATATAGCTATATAATATAATATTAATAATATTTTAAGACTACTACGTGAATATTTTACGAACTTCAGAAATTATTGTATGAAGATTTTAATATTATTATATATTATAATGATTTTGCATGTATTGTACGCGTTACGTAGACAATATGAATATTACTTAGTTATTATATCATTATACGGATATAATAGTCGATTGAAGGTTTTAGTTATAATATCTCAGATAATAATGTCATTGTAATTCTTTTGCAATTCGAATATAATAATCATTGATATACAGTGTAGATATGATAATCTTTTATACAATTTTTTATATAATTATACTGATATTATAATCATTTCTGAATTATAATAAAACAGATATTATAAATAATGTGACAAACATTATAACTAATAACATTATAACAAACATTACACAGATATTGTAATCATTACACAGATATTGTAATCATTACACAGATATTGTAATCATTACACAGATATTGTAATCATTACACAGATATTGTAATCATTACACAGATATTGTAATCATTACACAGATATTGTAATCATTACACAGATATTGTAATCATTACACAGATATTGTAATCATTACACAGATATTGTAATCATTACACAGATACTGTAATCATTACACAGATATTGTAATCATTACACAGATATTGTAATCGGCGCTCCATTCGACGATGGCGGGGTTGGCTCAGTGTACCTCTATTTAGGCGGAGTCAAAGGATTGCATGTTGAGCCAGAATTCGTCCAGAAGTTCAAACCGAAATCCCATGACTCTGGAATTCGATCCTTTGGATTTTCTATTTCCTCCCGCCCTGCAGATGTGGATAATAACGCTTATCCAGGTTTTCCATTTATACTATCCATTATGAAAAATCAAATTAATTTCTGTATTACACCTTTAATGTAATATTTTACTCCCTTAAATGTAGATACAGAAGGAAATGAAAAATGTCTGGCTTGATGAAACTTGACAGGCATAAACCATTCTGTAATTATTAATTAATAGTAGTAAATAACGGAAAACCACTTCAGAGCTCATATTATTCCACAGCTATGGTACGGTGCTGTTGGGCAGAGTCTTTTTTGAGGGGATTAATTCATTGATCGATGACGTGCTCATTATGAAGCATTAACAGCAAAACGTCAATAGGTATAGATACCTTGGACGTGCCGTTTGTCAGAACACTTGGGAGAGAATAGTAATTAATTAGTCATCATCATCATCATCATCATCATCATTATCATCATTATCATCATCATCATCATCATCATCATCATCATTATAATCATCATCATCATTATCTTCCCTTAAATCCCAGTTTAACTAGGGTGAGAATACGAGTAGACCTTCTTTTGAAGTTTTTCCATTCCTTTAAATTTTTATAGCAATTTCTGTAGCCTAGGTGCTCACCAACCAATTGCCCTTTCTTCCGCTGGTTTGATATTGTTTTTATGTCGCCTTCTACGACACGTGCATATTAGCACGGTTGGTCAATTCTTCCAGCAACCCGGACACAGCACGGGGTAGTAATTAATTAGTAAGTAATGATTATTAATTGTGATTTTCTGATGCTCATATATATTGTCATTCCCAATGAAGAAAACATTTAATCTTGACGCAGTCTCTGTGTCCCGATATTGGCTATAACCATTCTCGTCCAGCTATAACTTATTTTGATATTCACTAAAAATGTTGCGTGGTTATTAACTACAAGGTCAACCGCCAAAATTATGTCGCTCAGCCAATCACAGCGCTGCCCATCAGGCTGATCGACCAATTAGGTTACTTCGTAAACAAAGTCAGAATAGTATTTCTTAATCAGTGGTGTAACTAATCAACTGCTTAAACGCCCGAAAACAGGCGCGCAGCTGTGCATTACTTTACACATCGATTCATGATTACAGAATATCAAATGGTGACTAAATAACAATTTACGCAACTGCTGATCTTTAAACACTTCACTATCTCACTAGTAAATAAGGCCATTAGTAATCGTCTTTCTAAGAGAAACAGCGAGTAATGTCACATCCAAGCCTGCCGTCAGTCGAAAATTGCTTCTTCGGCAAATACCTCTTCAACATTCCAGAATTATGTTGAGTCAGTGGAAACGCGTTCTAAAAAAGGATGATGTGTCCATTTTCTGTTGCTATATTTTCGTATATATCCTTGCTTACGTCTATTGTATTGCTCTTTAAAAATGTTTTTGCATTTATTCAGTTATTGATGACAGAACGTACGTGGTTCTGGATGCCTTGTCAATGTTTGTGTATTTTATTTATTCTTATTTTCGTTCTACTCTGCTGTGATTCATTAAAGACATTTTAATCAGCGCCATCGAACGATATTGAATCGTCCTACAACTTTTCGTTTTTACTTGCTGACTGAGCCGAGCATTGTCTCGCGAATTTGAGACGCGTTTACTACTACTCCATTTTCGCACCAAGACTGCTGTTTAAAAATATAAATTTGGTTTCAAAATTCGGAATGATTTTTCATTTAACGTCTTTTCGCCAGATATTGCGGTTGGAGCATTTCTAAGTGAAATGGTAGCACTGATTCGCAGCCGACCAGTTCACACTGTGACTATCGACATAGAATTTTCCTCCAGTTTCGTCACCTGGCCTCATCCACACTGCTCCACCGGACGTCATCCTGCTGGAATGACGCAGTATGACGTCACTGTGACGTTCTACTACAATGTACCTGCTAGGCAAATGATAAATGGAGCAGGTAAGATTCTTCTTAATTTCCTAAGTAAGCTACAAATACGAACATCATTGAAAGATGTTATAGCACTGTATATGTTTTATAGCAGTACACGATATCAATACATTAATGAATATTGTTGGTAGAATAGAACCCACCAGTCGGCCGAATTTCGCAGCTAATGTTAAGAATCTCGGTCATTCTCGTTTCAATAGCGACTCCTAACACAGTTAACAGTAAAGTGATGACTAAACGAGGGTTGAACGAGTGCGACATGCGCTAAGAAGAAGATACATTTAATATGCAATAGAGCAATGCATTACAATGCAACACATATTAATGCACTATAGCGATTCTTCATTCAAATAAGTGGCGACTAGAAATGTAAAGAATAGATTTATGTACTGCATGAAAGAGAAAGAGAGACAGGTATTAAAGCGGTCAATTATATTAATTACTACATTACTACATTTAATTATTGATTACATTGTGGATAACAACAAACTAGTTAGAACAGAAAATGTGTACAACTGCAAACTAGTTAGTCCACAACAATGTGGATAACTACAAACTAGTTAGTCCACAACAATGTGGATAACTACAAACTAGTTAGTCCACAACAATGTGGATAATTACAAACTAGTTAGTCCACAACAATGTGGATAACTACAAACTGTTAGTCCACAACAATGTGGATAACTACAAACTAGTTAGTCCACAACAATGTGGATAACTACAAACTAGTTAGTCCACAACAATGTGGATAACTACAAACTAGTTAGTCCATAACAATATTATTAACTGCAAACTTGTTAGTCCATAACAATGTGGATAACTACAAACTAGTTAGACCACTAAATTAGGATAACTACAAACTAATTAGACCACAACAATGTTAAAAACTACGAAAGATGAAGTTTCAGACTCCTATAAATTTGTTATTCTTCTTTCAGCACTTCTAAGTTATGATCAGAGGCAGCTCACTGAGGTACAGAACTCTCTGGTGTTCTTGGACCGGACCCTGCCTCACCTGCCTGTAGTGGTGAGGGCCTGTTTGGCCTCAGAGTGGGCCGATGTAGGAGAGGACTGCGTCAGTTTTGAAGTCATGGGTAGGAGTGGGTACTACATCGGCGTGGTGCAGGGCGGAGTCCAAATCGTAAAGTGTGGAAACGAGGACACCAGCGATCAGCACGAGGGTACGTCTTTCGACTGATTTTCTGGATTTTGGAATTTGCACCGTTTTTGGACCTTCTTTTGCTCGCAGGCTTGATTTTGACTCAATAGTGCTCGATGTTGTCATTGGTGACCGTAGCATTCTAACTGTTGTTTTTATTATGTTATTATTATTACGTCTGAATGCTATAGGAAAAATAGCAAACGAATTTATTATTAGCGGCTGCTAGTGACTCCGATGACCGGTCTTCGAGACTGCTTTACAGATTCCTGGCTGGTTATTATTAATCTTTTTCTTGGTTAATAATATGTCTGTTTTTGATAGCGCTAATCGGCAGCAAGCTCCTATACAAGATTAACCTTCTATGTGCTCAAGGGGATATCCAACATTTGTTGACTCACCTGAGCTTTGAACCTAGGTCATTTGCATCCAAGGCGAACACTTTAGCCATTATGCCTTATCCCCTCCCCAAATATTTCAGGTTATGCATATATGTATTGAATATTATCGTGACCAGACAAACGTTGATAATCAATAATCCTTATATTCATAGTGCTTAATGTTGTCCTTGACAACATTAAGCACTATGAATATAAGGATTATTTGCCTCGTCCCAATTTTTTGTTTAGTTTCTAGATACGTACTGTAACGTACACGTATGCTGTATTTGTTGTCTATTGTAACATTCAAACATATAATAATGTTGCATTGCATGGACATGGCATTGCTGTAGCAATACGTGCTATTATTAAAAAGGGATTCAGCACGATTCGTTCATTCTTTGGTACAAATCCGGCGAGTAGGTCTATTATAAATTTAACCTTCAATTGTTACACTCAGCCCTTACACTGTTAGTTTTTTTTATCAAACGATTCTTCTATCACGACTGATGAAAGTTTTTGAAGTTAAAAAACAAAACAACAAATTTTGGTTTGACAAGATCCTTCCTTTAAAAGAAAATGAGAAATGTTACGCTATTTCTTATTTTAATTCAACGTTCTAATGTGCGTGTAATATTCAATGGAGAGTTTCACTTTCGTAAGCAGTAGCTATGTCTTGAATAGAAATAAAGAATAACATAACTTCAATCAATGTGCTAATGTTGTCCTTGACAATATTAGACAATATAGACATGACAATATAGACATGACAATATAGAAATGGAGACTCAACTGTTTGAGATTGCTCAGTATGAAAGAGCTACAAAAGCAGTTATTTCGTATTGTATATTAACTCTCGTCACATTTACATTGGCAGGTGCAACTAAGCCAGCATAGACTATTACACATGTACATGCGTGTTCTATTTCTTTTCTTATGTCGCATCGTAGGTCAAAAGAACTTATTCCTATTTATAACAGGATCTGAGGCTGCACATTATACTCAACGCATTATACCAAGTCGACATATCAGTAACTCAGTTTTAGTAATTATTAAATTTTTATTGCCGTGTTTAAAGCAGCAGGCCTACTGCAGCTTGTAGTAGGCCTATGCTGTTGGTCTATTGCTGTGTTGTGCTGATAATATGACTGCTGTGCTGTGTGATATGTGACCAAATTAAGCATACGTTATGTTTCTCTCTCTCTTCTATCTCTTTCTCTCTTCCCCCCCCCTCTCTCTCTCACTCTCTCCTATCTATCTCCCCCCTCTCTCTCTCTCCATTTTCCCCGTGATCTAAAGACAAAATAGAAATTGCTTACCAGTGATAAGTCTGATTAAACGTCTTTAAATTGTATTTGTATTATTCTATTTGGCAATAATTTTTTATTTTGTTAGATTGCTCATTTATATCTCGACTGAATCAGTTTAAGAACGGAACGTTTTCATTTGAATCCGTCAGTCGAAGGGGTCACTTCCTAAGCCTCAACGCCAGTGGTTACCTCACTTTGATGGCGATCAATTCGAGTAGTCAGACCTCTCTAATCTCCGCCACGTTCTATCTTCAACCTTCTCAACAGTTCCAAGGATTGTCTGGTAAATGTTCATATTGGTTTTTAATCGCTTTTTGTTCTTTGTTTGTTTGAATGTCTCAATAGCGTAGTGGTTATGGGCGTAAGGTAACGTCGTGAGGTTTTAAATGACAGATTTGAGGTAAATTGGACTCTCTTGGGTTCGATTCCCAGCAGCGCTGATCTGACATTAAAATTTCGGACTTTCATTGGACTGGTTACACGGAAAATGTGTAGTTCCTTAGCCAAGAAAATGATTATAATATTATCCAGTATGAATCTAAAAAGGAAATGAAGTTTTTATACCGTCTCTTTAGTTCATTATACATCCAAATGACTGGCCATCAAGAGGCCGAGAATTCCAGATTTCTGGAGCAGTTAATCTCAATAATTTGTTATCGGTGTTATGGACACCAGAGAATGAGTTATTAAATCATGCAATAATTCTGCGTGATTTACATGTATATGGTAGTTAATAATATGCAAACGTACCTTCAATATGTAAAGCATGCTAACTAGTTCTTTTCATTATTATTTATTGCTTTAGTAAATTTATTTCTATTTTTAAACACGTTTCCTGCTAACCAATTTCCGCAAATCCGACTGCTATTTAGTGTAATTGTCATTATATCGATGCGGAGTTTTAAAGCTTTGGTCTACTATTTAAATAGACAAATATGCTTTATATGGCGTTTTGCCTAGACTCCAGAAATTGGCTATGTGATTTTCTCATGTTACCCCGTTCCTGGTTGGACTGGGATTCAAGTTAAGATGATGATGATGATGCTTAGTGACGTCTATGACATCATCCTTGATGAAGAAACGGACTTTAAACCTTTATTATCATTAATTATTATTATGATTATTATGATGATGATTATTATTATTATTATTATTATTATTATTAATATTATTATTATTGCTATTATTATTATTATTATTATTATTATTATTATTATTATTATTATTGCTATGGAGCTATGCAGTTCCTTAATATATTTTTACTCACCATTTTTGTCAGGGATTTTCTACAACCTCAGCATCGACACTCTTGCCACCTCTCAGGGAAGATTGCCCACCACTGAACTAGTGCATAAAGGTCGTAATGTGAGATTCATCACTGGAGAACTGGAGTTCACAGCAGCTGATCTTCTCAAGCCAAAGTCGTTCACATGGAAAGCTATCTACACGGTGACTTAACTACATGCAGTTTTATATTTTTATAGAATTGATTTTGTCAATGATGAAAATTAGCAAAAAATTGTGTTTAAAATAAGACCTGTCTGTCAATGTTAAAATATTACGTCTTTTTGATGATGTTAAGATGCCCAGGATTGTAATTGAAATTTTTTTTATGGTTATCATTATATCACAAGGTTCCTTGCGTTCTGAACAGAACTCAGGGCCGCTTTAACTTATTTTATTTATTTCAAAATTTCTTTCCAGCCACTACATTTTACAAAATTACATAACAATAAACAATAAACTGCAACAGTGTCTTTCTGAGGAGCCCTAAGGCTATTGAGTAGAACACCAATAGCTTAGTCTTTACATCATATAGCCTAATACAGCTAATTGAGAAATAAATCTAATTTATAATGAAGTACAATATTTCTGTTAACAAATTAACATGAAAACTATTAGTCAATGATAAATTAAATAACTTATATTAGCGATTCAATTGAAAGGAGATGTCCAAAGTTCTTGAGATAGAAAAGCTTTATACAATTTTTTTAATTCATCAAAACTGGCGCATTCTTTAATTAGAGTAGGCAAGCCATTCCATAGAGAAGACCCATGGTAGCTCACTGAACACATTTCTATCATCAGAAACCCTCACCGCCACGAAATGTCAATCTTCTCAGATCTTTGTTAATCGTACGTAGCTTAGTATTCCTCGGTCTTCCTCTTTTTCTTTTACTTTGCTTTAGTTCTAAGGGTAAGGTTCTTGGGTCACATATTAAGAATGCCTGAAGATAAATATGCAAAGACTGCAAAAAATGTGAAGCCAAGCCAAGGAAAAAGGAAAAGAGGAAGTCCTAGAAGTACTTGGTTCAGCACGATCAACAAAGATTTCAAAACTTTGAACATTTCATGGGAAGATCCTTTAAGGGTTGCTAAAGACAGAAAAGAATATAGGAATGTTGCCGCCCTATGTTCTCTTCAGAACGCAGGGAACGGATGATGAGTTCTAGAATTAAACGACTATATTTTGGTTTGAACCCATAACCTTGGTGATAGGCTAACTATCGGTGTGCTGATCGACGGGGTTCTCTTTTGTTGTCTTAGAAGCAAACTGAATGGAATATGTGCCTTGTACTTGTAATTTGTTTGGGCATTCAAAAGTGAGGCTGAACTCGATAAAGGAGACCTCCTTAATTATAGTGGCTGTTAATGAATATAATCGATTGATATGATAGCATTGCACAGTTAATTACTTATCTATGCTAACTAGCAACCCCGATAAAATTCTTAGATACAAAACTTTTAAGTTAGCATTAATGATTCAGGCGATGCTGGTAAGACTCAATTTCAAAATATTTATTAATTCCGACTATTTCAGATGTTCAAAAATAGAGATTGAAATATTAAAGTTACAATATCTCGATTGACTAAAAGTTATAACGGACTTATTGATTGACGTAGTTACATGTATCCTTAGATTTATTGATTTATTTTTCATTAAATGCTTCCTCGACAAACTCACCGATTGATTGAGACAGTAACTGATTGAACTAACAACCCATCAATTCATCGACATATTGATTGATTTGTATATTTAAGAACGTGACAAGGAACGTACTATCTCCGCCTCTTACACCAGTTCTTTATGAGATTAAGATACAGCAGGGGAAAAATGATGCCAACCAGTTAGAGAACTCGAAGGCTACTGTACAAACGCCATTATTAAACAAACTGGCGCCCAGCCATTTTTTCAAGCAGGTAATTTGCACTGTTCATGATAATAGTAAAATCGATACTGACTCAGATTTAAATGGTATATTTCTTGGTCAGGACACTAAACTGATGCTCTCCAAGTTCATATATTTTTCCATTGCTCGGTTATATTTAATCAATTTGAGTTAAGACTGCAAACAAAAACTTGTGCATGTAATTTTATGTCATTTTTGTTATCGTAAATAGCTTTAATTCATGCAATTAAAAGGGTGTTAACTGAGAGCAATATAATTTGATTCAATTATCGGAAGATTTAAGTGGATAATGTGATACGAGGTGGCCCAAATTGCCAGCATGGTGATGTTAAATTAATCCACATGCGCTACTCTATTGACATTTAATGTCAATGTCATTTAGTGGGTGTCAAAGTTTCCTCGTATCAATACATGCACACTTCACATTGTATTAATACATGCATGCATACTTACATGCATACTTCACCTTTTATCAATACATGCTTACTTACCTTATATCAATACATGCAGAAACTACCTTGCATCAATACATGCACACTTCACCTTATATCAATACCTGCGTATTTCAGTACGGCAAGTTCTTGCTGTTTGCTGCAAGTTCTTTATTGTAGATATTCGACCGCGGATGAGTTTGTGCGGGGTTCAAATCCTGGGCTCGTTCGTTACTGATATTGCTTTCGAAAGATGAAACTGACGTTAACAATGGCCTTACAGCATTTTTAGACACTTGCGTAGCATTAGTCATATTAGAAGCTTCTGCAGCGCATATACTTTTAATGAAACATTGATTGATTGAGTGCCGGATTAAATGATTAACTGTCTGATTGGCTGTTTTATAGATTGATTCATTAGTCGATTGATTGATTGATTAACTGACTGACTGACATCTTAATTGCTCGACTGATTGATATAGTATTATTATTACACATGGTATTATAAGTATATTATACTATTATAATAATTAATTAATAATTCGAGCAATTAAGCTGTCAGTCAGTCAGTTAATCAATGTATCGAGAAATTAGTTAATAGAAATCAATCAACCAATCAAATCAAAAAGGATTTAACGTCCTGTTCCTCGCCGTAAGGCAATGTCAGGGAAGTCTCTTGCAGACGTCCTCAAACAGGCGCCAAAGCGCCACACGATTGCGAATCAAGAAAATACTCACTCAGACAGTTGCTGAAACTTATTGTAATAATTTTTAAAGCAGAAACTTATGGAATGAATTTTTTTTCTTATAGCAAACTGTGTTTATTATAAAGAAAATGTCATCTTTGAAATGAAGATATTTATTGATCAGTTGATTGATTGATTGATTTAGGTGCCACTGGGATCTGTTCATGCTGGTGCTGCTGATAGCTAATCTTGTGATTCTGCCCATAGTAATATCCTTATAGGCGATTGATTGATTAAATGATTGATTGATTGATTTAGGTGCTACTGGGATCTGTTTATAATTTTAATTGATACGAATATTAATAATTGTGTGATAAATTGATTGACTGATTGTTTGTTTTTAATTAAACGTCTTAGATGGAGTTGAACAGCCCGTGCGGCTCTGACAATCGTTGTCAACCTCTCGTATCAGTGGGCCTCTTCGACACTGAAGCAGCTGCCGTTGCTTCAACAGCCGCTGCCGCAAACTCCTCAGCAGCTGCTAACTTAACAGCAGCTGCAAGGAAAAGAACTTCCAATGTCAGTCCAATTATAGTTGGGGATAAGCGTCCGATCAGCCTCTTTGTCGTTCTACATAATGATGGGGAGCCAGCCGACAGTATTGAGCTGATGGTAGGACATCCCACTGGATTAAGGTATTTGCCAGTAAATACGATTAAATAGCGAAATTAGTTGCGGTCAATGCAGAACTTTAAATATAAATTCTGGAGATTATCAGAGAGAAGAGCAACATTTTGACTTCTAACTAAACGAACGTCAAAACAGCATTTATTAGGTTGATGAGCGGTTAGGCTCCAGAAATTGCTACAAAAATTTCGAAAGCGAGTGGAAAATCATTTTATTCTTATCCTACCTCTAGTTAATCTGGGATTCGATGGAAGATGATGATGGTGGATGATGATGATGATGATGACGACGACGACGATGAATTAATTTTTGGTTTATTGTAATTTTTCGTGAAGTATGTTGCCGCCTGTCGCTCGAAATACTTACTTAATCTGAAAAGACTAAATATTAAATTCAACGTGAACGATGAATATTGTTAGATACCGACAAGTGCAGGCCGTGAATTGCCCTGGGAGAACGGTCACGTGTCTAGCGAGTCAAGTTCCTACACAGGCGGCTACGGGATCGAATGACAGACAGGACGCGAAATTTGGAGAACTCCATTGTGAACTCACTCAGCCTCTCTACGGAAATGTGTCACTAGTAATTCAAGTAAGCTTCGGAGTCTCAGTAGCTTGATTAGAGTTTATGATTTTGTAGTCAGACCTCTCTTATTAAATCGTAAAGAAAACTATAGTTATTAAGTTAGTTTAACGCTTGTTACTGTATCACAGGGAGTACTATATGAGACGGTCCGGCTGAGAATCGAAACGACTTCCTCCTACTTCTCAGACAAGAGTGCTAATCTTCTTTTATTTTTTCTTAGGCTGCTGCAGATTAAATGTAAGTCTCGGACGTAGTGTTCCCGTTGCGTTGCACATTATCAAATCTTGCTAACTCCTACAGACTTAACTATCGTTAAGGTAGTAGTAATACTATTAATAATAAAATATAAAATAATAATAATCATAAAATATAAAATAATAATAATCATAATCATAATCCTCGAGTAGCCGGGCGGCGATTCAGCACGTATTGCTTGAATCGTTTTTATCAAACCCCAGGTTCTTTACACCGGGGTAAAAATTAAAAAAAAAAAAAAAAAAAAAAAAAAATCATAAATGACTTAATATGGCGAGCACTTTCAAGAGCCTTCCTCTAAGGAACCAAGTGGGTTGTCCAGATCAGACGGCAAGCGTCCGGACGGCATGACTTTAGTGCCCTGGTGCAACGGTAAATGTGCCGTATGGGACGTCACGGTCATTGACACTATGGCAAACTCCTACCTGAATACGACTTCAGTCACAGCCGGTGGAGCTGATGTTCATGCCGCCTCTAGGAAGTTAGATAAATACCGTGATCTGTCCTCAGGATATGAAGTTGTTCCGGTGGCCATTGAAACCATGGGCCCGATGAATCCGGAAGGAGTTGACTTTATTAATGGCATAAGCATACGTATCACAGAGCAAAACCGGCGATAAGCGAGAGACATCTTTTCTTTGGCAAAAGCTTTCCATGACTTTGCAAAGATTTCATGCAGTCTGCTTCAACAATTCTTTTAAGCCGATTGATGATCTCGAGTAGCCGGGCGGCGATTCAGCACGTATTGCTTGAATCATTTTTATCAAACCCTAGGTTCTTTACACCGGGGTAAAAATAAAAATAAGAATAATAATAATAAAAAATAACAACAATAATAATAATATTAATATTAACATTTCTAATTATAGTTATAATTCTAAAAGTAACAATAATAGTAATAATAATAATAATAATAATTATAACAATAATAACAACAACACCAACAACAACAACAACAACCGACTTCTCCAGTGGCTGGAGCCAGTGGCGAAGTCGGTAAGACACTCGACTACGGATCAGTATGTGCGGGTTCAAATCCTGGGCTCGCCCGTCACTGACATCGCTTTCGAGTGAGGAAACTGACGTTAACCTTAGCTTTACTTTAATACTAATAATAATAATAACAATAAGTAATATTGAAGGAGAAATAATTATCTGTTCATTGATTTAACTTCAAGAGAATTTAAAATCAAACGAGGTATTTTAGAAAACAGGAAGTTTAGCAGCAGAAATGAAATTGAAAACAACGTGTGTGAAGATTAATTAATTAAATAATTAATTAAATAATTAATTAATTAATTAATAAGTTAATTGTTCATTGCTTTATTGTTCAGTTTATTTATAGACTGGTAGTTTGATCTTAAAATCATTGTGTCTTGTACAATGGCCTAATATTGACATATATTACTGCTGTTACAGATAGACTTTGATCCCATCAACGAAACGTATGAGCCGAGAACTGAACCAGTGACATTCAGTGCTATCTATATTGCTAAAACCGAGCACGCTAACCAAACTTCCATGGCAGAAGATCTAACTCGTAATATCAAGTATGATGGAAAGCTGGAAATATTTAGGTTTGTATTGACAGTGAACAAGTTAATTGCTACAAAAATGTAAACTAATGGTAAAGTCTCAGATAGGGGATCGACTGATGATATGAGTTGGGACCGAGAGGATTTGAGGCAGTCTATTCGTATCCCGACCCTGGTTAAACTCAGATTCAACGGAAGAAGATGAATAAGATGATGATGATGATGATTGACACTGAACAAGTTAATTTCTGTAATACAGCATATATACAACTCCAAGTAGGAATATGTGCCTTGGATCTGTAATTTTTTAATTAACATTTTATTTGTTTTCATTTTACATGTCATAATAAATAACAAATACAGCATACTTAATTAGAATCTAAACAAATAATCAGGAAGAGGGTTACCACAAGTGAGCCTAAGCTCTGTGATAAATCTCTGTGATAGCTATATATATATATATATATATATATATAATATATATTATATATATATATATATATATATATATATATATATATATATATATATATATATATAGCTATATGTATTTGATAGATCTTTGATTGAATTGATCAATGCGTATATGCGGGCACATAATAGATTTACATAAATATAGATTTAAAACATACATGTACATCATCTCTATATAAAAAATAAGCACGCATTATAGTGAAATGATCAACTATGTTGATATCTATTACGTTTAATACCACATGTTTAAACCGTTAGGCAATTTAGTCCATTTTCCGTATATTCAGTGCAGTGAATGTCCAAGATTTTACTCTGAGATCAGCGCGGCTGGGATTCGAACCCACGAGGATTCAATTCACCGCGGGCGTTTATCATGACATTATATCATTTACATCCTAACTCGGACACGCCTCTGTATGATAGTCAAAGTTTATTTTACAAAATTTCAACGAGATATCAATCACAAAATTATAATCCTGATGGATATATTGAATGCAACACACAGAAATGAAATAGTACAATAAATACATTATGTTATTCTATGAATAATGATATGTATCAAAATACTAGAAGTGCTGTGCTAATTACGAGGAGAAATTTAATGTATTTCCCCGTATTGAGCCCGACTGGTGTTGGACCACTGCAGAATAGGGCAATCGCAAATAATCTGCTGCGTGTACGTAAGAGGGGACTAAAGCAGGAGCCGAGGAAGCAGAAGAAGGGATCCACTTAACCAGGGATTTTTTCCACAGTATTAAATATCAGTTAATTTATTCATGGACTCCTAGATAATATATATATATATATATATATATATATATATATATATATATTGTAATATTTCCAACATCATAATGTTGATGCTATATAGAAAGGTGTCCGTGATATATTTATATTTCAAACCAACGTCATTCATATGGTGAGCGCCTACGCTTCAGAAACTGCTACACAATTTCCTAAAACGATTCGAAGAGTTTAGAAGGTTCTTTCGTATCCCAACCCTAGATAAACTAGGATACATGGAAAGATGACTATGTTGATGGTGATTAAAGAATTAGCTGATTTAAAACCATTACTTTACTGTGCTACGTTATAATGAAACAGTGTAATGTAAACATTAAAATATTAGATTTTGGAATTTGCACCATTTTTGGACCTTCTTTTTGCTCGCCTGCTTGATTTGTCTCAATAGCGCTCGATGTTGTCATTAATGACTGTAGCACTTAATTGTTGTTATGTTATGTTATAATTGATCGATTAATTAAATGATTGATTCCTCAGGGATCTGAAAGGCGAGTACACAGTGGGTTATGACGCTAAAGGTCAAGCTCCGGTCACTGTCAATCACCGGTATCAGGTGGTCAATGTAGGTCAAGGGGTCAGTCCAAGGGTCAATATATCCGTATATCTTCCTCTCTGTCCTTATCCAGATTCCAGTATTGCTGCAGGAGTCGACATTACTGTTAGTTAATAGATTTGCTTGTTATATTTTCTATTTTATGTTTATCTTAAATTGTCATGCAATGTTTAATAGATGGACTGATGGATTGCTGAAAGAGGTGGTAATGGAAAGTGCTAAATTAAAATGGTAAATGAAATAGTAAGGAACAGAATTAGGGGTAATTTGAGATTTAATATTAGATAGCGTATTTGTAAGTATTTTCAAATAAAATCAGAGGATAGAAATAGATGAAAGAGCTATGCACGGTGGTTCTGCAGATAATGTAGTCAGTACTCTGAGCGAATGAGAGAGATAGAGAGAATGAGGGTGAGATTGAGATTTTCAATGATTAGTACTACATGTATGTTACTATAGTAATGTATATGTACATCGTATAACTGTATTTCTGCATTTATTTTTTTAAAGTTTAACGATCGGTGTTTTATCGTTGTTCGCCGTAATCAAATATGACGTAACTCACCTGAATGAGTCATCTAGTATGACGTAACTCACCTGAAT